>JAINUG010000306.1:412500-862637 GCA_029706075.1 Aldrovandia affinis | reverse complement strand
AAATACTGCATCTTTTGTTATTTTGACCAGTAATTGATCAATGATAAATTCTCTAAATGACAAAAATTTTATTTGGAATTTGGGAGAAATGTTGTCAGTAGTTTATAGAATAAAACAAAAATGTTCATTTTTACTCAAACACATACCTATAAATAGTGAAGTCAGAGAAACTGATCATTTTGCAGTGGTCTCTTAATTTTTTCCAGAGCTGTATATGTATATAATACATACTGTAGACCCAATATGGTTAAATATAATACTTGGTCCAGATGGGATTCCCCTAAGAATAATTTTAGTGTTGACAATTTATTAAACAGGCTGCTAAACATGTAAAGTTTGCCCTACCTTGATCACGGTCACACACAGTTTTTATCTTCCAGCTTGCATATTTGAAGTTAAAAGACAGGTCTGCATTGCAAAAGCCAGCATCAACGCATGATCTGGCAACCTTCTTGGTGACTTGCTTCCTTTGTATAAATCTATTCAAAGTAAAAAACAAAACATTTAACATGTAAATTCAAAACTAGTTTTCTTCAAAAAAGCAAATGGCTTTGCGACAGACAATATAAATATCTAAATTACCTGCTTGTTCTACCAGGGACAAGGTAGTCTTATATTTTTTAACCCACCTTCAATCAATTCAGATGCTGCTGATACGCACTTCTGTCCAGCCGCACATTCATTTACTGTGCCATTGCAGCCGCCCCATTCTGCAGCAGTGCACTCGGTGCAATTTAGCGCGTTCCCTGAAAGGAATGCAAGAAAAAGCCAGTCACAGGATGAGTTAAGCTGAGCAATGTCTTTCAAGTCGTTACCAAACAGTAAACGTGTGTTGTACCGGTGTGTAGTAAAAAATGCCCAAACCTGGCATCAATAGGCTACTGATTCATACACGTGTCAATGAAACTCATTAGGTTGTTAACAGGGTTGGGGTAAATACCATTAAAATTCAGTCAATTCAGGAAATGAATTGAATTTAAATTCAGTGCGGTTTTTCTCAATTGTTTACACACTGAACCACAATGAACAAAAGCCTAAAACTCATGTACCAAAGTTCTATAGCCTACCAATTCTGCAAATATACAGGCACATTAAATTTTAAGCATTTAGCAGACGGTCTTATCCAGAGCGACTTACAAGATGTGCATTAATACATGGTAAGAACAATCATTGTTCGCGCAAGAGATCAGTGCAGTAATACAGCGATAGACATCATTGTTGGCAGTTGCATTCCATACCTGTGAAGGACACTGGGAAGGAGTGTAAACAAGTATACATATACAAAAAAGTATTCAACATGTAGTCAGTAGTGATGACAATTGGCTAGATGTACAGAATTTAGTGGTAGTGGAGTCTGAAAAGGTGGGTTTTGAGTCTCTTGTCCTGACCGAGTGCGGAAGATCATTACACCACCGAGGGGTCAGGACAGAGAAGAGGCGAGACCGCGAGGGGCGGCTGCCGGTGCCTGGAGGGATGGGACAGTCCGTTTGCCAGAGGAGGCGGAGCGGAGGGGTCTGGCTGGGGTGTAGGGTGTGATGAGTGTCTGGAGATAAGGGGGAGCAGTTCCTCTAGTCGCTTGATAAGCCAGCACCAGTGATTTGAACTGGTGATAGGGACATTTTCTGCTTTTCACTCAGGTTGCAATTCTTGAAAATCACACATTTTGGAGAAAATAACTACACACGAAATTCCGTGCGTCCACATGGAAAAAATACTTTTGAAAATGTCGAACTGCAATCAGCAGCACAACGCACAGGGGCACTAGCTACACGCAGTAAAATATATCGCGATTCGACTGGCAAAGGAAAGCGGCTCAGTCGGAAGCGATTTCGATTGGTTGCTGTAAACTCTGATCACTGTAAACTCTAATCACGAACACAAAAATGTGCTGCTAATGTATAACATTTTATGTATTTAATGTATTAAAATATTTTAGGAATTTGTGTTAATCGCACTAAAGATAACGGAAATGCATTGAGGTATGTTTTAGCCCGTCTCGTTTGAACAATAATTCTATATTCCTGCAACAATCAACCAAACCCCTCGACGATTAATCCACGAAAATTAAAACTGTTATAATTGAGTAAGAAAATATATATATTATGAGCTGAGTTCCCATGGAAATACTCATGGGAACATATCAAGAAACGCCCATTATCTACAAAGTCCACAGGACTCAGGCGGCTGCGGCACCCTTCTCAACAAAGGAGACCACAGGTGAGCTGTATGCAAAGTATGAGCAGCGTGGAGAGAGAATTAAATATTAATTAAGAGTTGTTGAGCGACGCTCACTCTAAAGCAGTGCTTCTCAATTATTTTCTGTTACGCCCCCCCTAGGAAGAAGAAAACATTTCGCGCCTCCCACTCTCCGCCGCGACTATAAATAGTATCATTTGTCTATAAAATTGTTATAAGTACACCTCTGCATAACATTGTATCCTTATTAACATTAAAGAAATGCTATGGTGTGGTTTTTTTGCATTGAGCAATTTGGTACGCCACCTTATATGATGCTAACAGTGCTCGCGCTCGGTGTAATGTCTTTAGGTGACGCCTTAATTTATTTGGCTTCATGCTGTCCGCTGCCAACATTTTAAGACACAGTAAACACACCGGTCTTTCCTCGTCTCCCACCGTAGTCACAGTGAAGCCAAGCGCTACATACGCTTCGTCATATTTCCTCGTCTTAGCTTTCGGGTGACTTTTGTTTGTCTCATTATCTTCGTCTCTCTCCGCCTTTCTTTTCAACCCTGTTAAATATTTTTCCATGGTGTCTCTTGAGGGTTTGTTCACTGCACTTCATATCTGCAATTACACTTTATTCTAGTACGGCAAAAAAAGCATGTTCCCCGGGGTCACACGCGCCCCCCCTGGCATCGCACCGTGCCCCCACAGGGGGGGGCGCCCCACTATTTGAGAAACACTGCTCTAAAGAATAGGAAGGAGGTATAGCCTACATCTAATGATACGCCTCAACGGGTGAGACATGAAGAAAGCAAGGTCAGGAGAGAAAAGAGCTGCAGCTCTGAGCTATCTCGTCAAGACCGACAACAATAACACACGGAGCATCTCTACAGTTCTCAACGTTTCGCCCCTCACTTTTACAGCTAAATTGGGTTATCGTCTGATACTTGAATTCAGAACTGCAATGTTGTAGTCGGAGTAAAGCATAAACTATACAAATATGTCTAGCGAAAACACCTTAAAATCACCGTAAGCTACCAAGTCGATTAATGTGTCAGAATAAAAACTACACAGACGTCTAAAATTACCTGTTGATCAATTCGATACAGTTTCGCTTTCTAATTGGTCTAATTATTGTATGCGATTAAATTAGACGATTTCCTTAAATACGAATATTTAGTATATAGTAGGCTAATGATGATTCCTTCCTCCACATGACATTCATCCTTTATAGGGATATTGGCCTAGCCTACTTCTTTAAACATGGAAACTAGTCTGGTAGTGTATATTAAGGGTTCGTCTCCATCACGAGGAAATACGTTTTTTTCCTAAAACCTAGGCTAATTCAAATAACGTCAAAACGAACAAAGGCTTTATTTTCATGAGTTACGTATTGCGTGTTTTACGGACGTTTTTGCTATATAGATTTATAATATTACTCCCGTTTTGACCAGTAGCTTTTATGCGACTCTTGATAAATACCTGGAAATAGCTGTAATAAGGAATTGTATCTTACGCGCTAAGTTAGATTGCACTTTGAAACAACAGAAAACCAAGATACTCTTACCAGTCGTAAATGCCGCACAAATGACTAGTGTCAACGCGAAGAACATGTTGCCTCGAGTTATTTCAGTGATTCTCCTTATAAGTGTGTGTACTCGATTTTATAGTGAGGCGTAGCCTACTTCGGTTATTCTGTACAACGAATGGAGAGAAGGCGTGTCTACGTTTTCAAGTTGAGACAGCTGTAGGTAGAGTGTAGGGGCATAGCTTTAAAATGAAGTAATGGAAATCTTGGCCAATGAGCCAGTCCTCGCGACAGCCACCGCGGGCTATTGTTTGGGGTGAATTCAAGTGAAGTGGGACAATTTTAGCCATTTTACATTCTGGAACCTACTGTATCTCGATATTGTAACGGTGGGCAGCTAGCCTAGCCACAGACATGCTAGCTGCCCTCCATTGTACTTGGTGTGAGGCATGCTAGGTGGCTAACAGTAGCCTACGAAACTATAACATGTCCCAGAGGCCCTTGCGGTCAGATAGGTGTAAGATTGTTAGCTAGTTATGTTTATAATGGTGTAAATGTTCTAATATGAGGAACCACATGTGATTGGAATGAAAGCCCCTTTTCCCCTGTTGAGAATGATATTTGGTTGTGTATATGTGATGACCAATCAAATACATGACGACGTGCATGTATGCGTTTAGAATGCCTCCCGTGTGTTTCTGATGCAGTACATGTGCTTTGCCTGTGCTGCACACTTCATTTTAATAAATCAGTAGCTTAGTACTACAATGGAAAGGAAAGTCTCTTGACTCTTTGTTATGATATACAGAACGGACACAGAGAAGGTGGGTTTGAATGAAAAGAAAGATGATTTATTGGTTAACAAAGGTAGTGGAATTGATGAGCTGGAGGACTGGTGACGGGAACAGAACAACAGAAGAGGAGCACAGGTGGAGTGGGCGAGAAGAATGGGCAGGCAGGCTAAGGGAACCGGAGGGCAGGCAAGGCGTGCAGGCAGGCAGGGCTGGCAGGACGAACAGGCTGACAGGCAGACAGGGAACGAACCGGGGTAGAGAGAACAACGATCTGACGATGAATGACTGGAAAACCGGGGTAGATATACTGCAGGGCTGATGATCTAGATGGGAGGCTGGTGTGCAGGAAACGGGTGACGGGATTGGAAGCAGGTGAGTAGGATGAGGAGTAATCAGGAGTGGTGATTGGATAATGGAAAAAGGTGGAGTGAAAACAGGCGTTTTTTTCCCGGTAACGCTCGCGGATGCGGTTATCCAGTCTCATGGCCAGGGAAACTAGGTCGTCGAGACTCCGCGGGTTGTCCCTGGCAGCCAACTCGCTGAGGCCGTGCCGAAAGGCCCCCCGGAGCGCCAGGTCGTTCCAACCGGAATCTGCAGACGTGATCGTAGTCGGCCACACTACGGGAACCCTGATGGATGGTGAAAAGTTGTTGGTTGGTGTCCGTACCTCGAACGGGGTGGTCGAAGACGCCCGCAGCTCGCTCATGAAGAGGGAGTAAGAGGTGAAACACTGGGAATTACTCTCCCACACGGCGGACGCCCATGCCAGCGCATCCCCTTGAGTAACCCCTTCACGTAGGGGATGCGGGACCCATCGGTGGAATAGGTGGTGGGCTGCTGATCGAAGACCAGGAGCACTGGATCAGAAAGGCACGGCACATGCCCAGGTCACTGGCATAACGATCCGGAGCGGAACGTGAGGCTCTTTGTGCAGAGGGACCGACGGAACCAGGGTGGGACAACGACAGGAGGGGAGTCCTGGGCGGCGGGGTCTACGGACATGCGTTGCACCTGGGTCCCGATCTCCTTCACGCTGGCGGAGAGGCCACGCAACTCTGCCATCAGCTCCCTGAGGGATTGGTCGTGATAGCCAACGAGAACGCCCTGATAGGACAGGGCCTGACGGAGATAGTCTATGTCCGCTGTTATGATATACAGAACGGACACAGAGAAGGTGGGTTTGAATGAAAAGAAAGATGATTTATTGGTTAACAAAGGTAGTGGAATTGATGAGCTGGAGGACTGGTGACAGGAACAGAACAACAGAAGAGGAGCACAGGTGGAGTGGGCGAGAAGAATGGGCAGGCAGGCTAAGGGAACCGGAGGGCAGGCAAGGCGTGCAGGCAGGCAGGGCTGGCAGGACGAACAGGCTGACAGGCAGACTGGGAACGAACCGGGGTAGAGAACAACGATCTGACGATGAATGACTGGAAAACCGGGGTAGATATACTGCAGGGCTGATGATCTAGATGGGAGGCTGGTGTGCAGGAAACGGGTGACGGGATTGGAAGCAGGTGAGTAGGATGAGGAGTAATCAGGAGTGGTGATTGGATAATGGAAAAAGGTGGAGTGAAAACAGGCGTTTTTTTCCCGGTAACGCGCGCGGATGCGGTTATCCAGTCTCATGGCCAGGGAAACTAGGTCGTCGAGACTCCGCGGGTTGTCCCTGGCAGCCAACTCGCTGAGGCCGTGCCGAAAAGCCCCCCGGAGCGCCAGGTCGTTCCAACCGGAATCTGCAGACGTGATCGTAGTCGGCCACACTACGGGAACCCTGATGGATGGTGAAAAGTTGTTGGTTGGTGTCCGTACCTCGAACGGGGTGGTCGAAGACGTTCCGCAGCTCGTTCATGAAGAGGGAGTAAGAGGTGAAACACTGGGAATTACTCTCCCACACGGCGGACGCCCATGCCAGCGCATCCCCCTTGAGTAACCCCTTCACGTAGGGGATGCGGGACCCATCGGTGGAATAGGTGGTGGGCTGCTGATCGAAGACCAGGGAGCACTGGATCAGAAAGGCACGGCACATGCCCAGGTCACTGGCATAACGATCCGGAGCGGGAACGTGAGGCTCTTTGTGCAGAGGGACCGACGGAACCAGGGGTGGGACAACGACAGGAGGGGAGTCCTGGGCGGCGGGGTCTACGGACATGCGTTGCACCTGGGTCCCGATCTCCTTCACGCTGGCGGAGAGGCCACGCAACTCTGCCATCAGCTCCCTGAGGGATTGGTCGTGATAGCCAACGAGAACGCCCTGATAGGACAGGGCCTGACGGAGATAGTCTATGTCCGCTGGGTCCATGCTGGTCAGATTGTTCTGTTATGATATACAGAACGAACCCAAACGCAGACACAGACAAGGTGGGTTTGAATGAAAAGAGAGATGATTTATTGGTTAACAAAGGTAGTGGATTCGATGAGCTGGAGGACTGGTGACAGGAACAGAACAACAGAAGAGGAGCACAGGTGGAGTGGGCGAGAAGAATGGGCAGGCAGGCTAAGGGAACCGGAGGGCAGGCAAGGCGTGCAGGCAGGTAGGGCTGGCAGGACGAACAGGCTGACAGACAGACGGTGAACGAACCGGGGTAGAGAGAACAACGATCTGATGATGAATGACTGGAAAACCGGGGTAGATATACTGCAGGACTGATGATCTAGATGGGAGGCTGGTGTGCAGGAAACGGGTGACGGGATTGGAAGCAGATGAGCAGGATGAGGAGTAATCAGGAGTGATGATTGGATAATGGAAAATAATAAAACAATTAACACAAACAATCACAAGGGAAGAGCACCAGAGAACAAACGAACACAGGGGAAAACAAGACAAGGAAAAGACGAGACAGGAAAAAAGGGAATGTGACACTCTTGACTCTTGACTCTGTGGCGTCCACTGCTATAGTATTAATCCAATGTGTTAACCACACACACAAGACATTTATGAAATCCTCAAGATGTTTCCTACATTAAAAATAAAAATGAAGATATCTTACTTACAGGAAGCATGAGACAACTTTACATACACCCTTGACCCATAAGGTAATGTGGAACACCCATTAAGTAAAAACAGATTAACAAACCATTTTGCCATGTATTGCAATGGATTTTAAGGATGCAGAATGCTTAAAATATTTAATAACACATCAAGGAATATTATGGAACATTTGTTATTGATATAATACAACAAACTGAAATCAATTATCAGTGAAAAAGTCACATTCCATTAAAAAAACTTTATAAATTGCATTTCATTTAGGCTATTGAACCCTAATAATTAAAAAAATGTTTAGACTGTAATACAATATATTTGAATGTCGAAAATGCTTAAAAACATTTCAAAATAGAACATTTGTAATTGATAAAATACAATGAAAATTAGCCTAGTAAAAAAAGCCACATTCCTTTGATAAACCTTTAAAAGTCACATTTAATTTAGACTAATGAATCTTTATCAATTCATTAAAAAGTATAACAAGCCATTTTTGCTTTTCCACATTTAGGCCTACTTTTGTTTAGAAAGCACTTGACTAATCTGAAAGAAGGCAGTCCTTGCATGTGAAGGAACCATCATCATCAATCACTCTCCCCATAGGCCTCCTGGAACCATCCACGGCAAACAACGCAGCCCATCCACTCCTCCGTACTCTTTGGGTCCTCTTTGTCTCCATACTTACCCTGACATAGAGCGCATGGGACCTGCATTATTTCCTGTGCTTTGGGCTGTTGCTTCTTCCCTTTCTTCTTGGATGTTGCCTTGGATGTTACCTTGGGTGTTGTCTTGGCTCTTACCCTGCCTTTTTTTTTAAATAATTTTTTTATTTGTTTAAGATTTTTCCCCGTTTTTCTCCCAATTTAGTAGCCAATTACAGCCTCTATGTATTTCGATTTACCCTCCCCACAAAAGTCTGCCGCTCGTCTCTTTGAGGCAAGCTAATTTGCCGAGGGCAGCGAACACCGTCTCCTTTGAGATGGAATTTACCCACCCACGTTCTGGAGACACCCTTACATGCTTCACGGCAAACTCTAGCTGGCTCACCCTCCAGCCAAATGCCGCCCCCAGTTAGGGGCTAACCACCAGGGCTGGTCTAGTAGAGCCAGATTTCTAACCGTGTCCCTGACAAGCAGCGCACACCATATTGGACCAGCCAAAATATGGTACGTTAGACCGCTACGCTATCCCCCGGCCCTTGCCTTTTTATTGACGTATGCAAAGTGTTCTGCACTTGTTAGGTTGTAGAATGGGGGCTTAGTCCTCTTTCTTATGGTTGCGGTTGGCCTTTCACAGGTAGGAATGATGATGAACTCTCCAAAGCTGGTTGCTGCCCTCTCCACTTCAACATCGCAGATCTTCATTTCTGTAGTAGCAGGAGCACTGTGAAGTAAGTACAGTAGGGTAATTAAAGTTTATTTACGTGTCACACGTTTCCTCAATATTGCAATTTACATTAGTTCATTACAGAATAAAAATAGACAATGTTGATTTTTAAAAATATGCATTACATGATTGACTAGCAATTTTTTTTATTGAGCACAATGACCACTCTACCTGAGAAGTGCTTAGTGGAGAGCCCTGAGAAGGGTGCTGAGGAGCCTCCGGTGTGGTGTTCAGACCTGGGACACCTAATTCCATTTCCCACTGGGTGGTCAAGCTTGGAGCATAGTACGATGGATTAATATAATTAACGTTCACTGGATAGGTACCACTCCCCCTAAATCCAGCTTGAGCAGTCTGTACAGCTGCTTTTTTTTCTCATGCTCTGGTGAAAACATCAAAAAACATTTGGAGCTTATTTCCTCAACTTTGTCTTGTCATTTTTTTGCCCTCTATGTTCCAATTGTGCTTTAGACATATAAAGAGGGACCAGTCCACTGGCTGTAGGATGTGTGTAGTGTGGGCTGGAAAGCACACAACATGCACATTGTTGTTCTTCATTAGCGTGAGAAAATTGAGATTAAACACGTGGCTATTTTGGCCATCCAGGAGTAGCACATGTGATTGGGGGTTGTTCTTTGGAAGCATGGAGAAAAACTGCCTTCCCAACTCCAAGAAGAGGTCAGAGTTGATCCAACCATTGTCAGACATCCTCACCATGGTGTTGTTTGGAGCCCCAAACAGCCACTCTACCCTGAGCCATTTCCCCTTGAAAATGATCATTAGCATACCATAATCTCCTGCAGCATTTAGATTGACCAAGACGGTTGTCGTCTCTCCCCTATCATTTGTTGTGATTTCATAGCAGAGGGCCCCTACCTCCAAAATCACCTTGGAGGAGATGAAGTGGTCCTGGAGCCCAGTCTTGTCACAGTTCCAAATGTGTGATGGGACGTCCTGAATCCCAAGTTCACACAGTATCTCCTCGTAGTTTGTGAACCACTTCTGCACATGATAGGATTGAAGCAGGCTGCTCTTGCAACTGAAAGGCTTCCGCATACTAAGACCAGGGTTTCGTCTCATAAATCCTTAAAACCAACAATGAGAAAGCCTGCTTTCTCTTTATCGTCAGAGAACCCCTTAATGCCCTTGCTTTGGCAAACTGGAAAGCCAGCTTTAGGACTTCCGGCTTCCTCATCGGAAATCCTCTCTTGGGTAAAACTTTTAGACAAATTTGCTAACTTTTCCTCATCCTCTTTAGGAATTAGAGGTTTCCTACCGATGACATGCTCATGTCCCTTAATTATCCCCTTCAATCGCAATTGTAGTCTTGACCTCGGGACATTCCAGGCCTGTAATAAAAACCTAACTTTTGGAACATACCCTGCCTCCACTTGCTGACTATACTCATTAATGGCTCCCTTCATCCTTTCCTTACTACACTTGTTGAGCTGTCTCTCTGATGTTCCCTTTTTCTTTCTGCTTCTCTCTGCCCCTGCCTGTCATGTTGTTGCCATTGTACTCTGGAATTCATTTGAACAAGTTCATTACAAATCACAATCAATATTTTAATTTAGCCTGCATTTGTTCAATTAATCAGCGTAGGCTTATGGCAACCGTCCCTACTTTGGCTTGGTGATAGTACAACATGGAGTGGAAATTGGAATTTCACTACTGGAATTCACTATAACTTGTTGTATAACCATATTTTGAGAGAGGTATATTTCTAAAGTTTATTACGCACTAGTGTGTTTAGACGACATGCAATTGTACATGTGCATAATGACTTTGAACGTCTTGTAGTGTAACTGCGGTGTTATGACGCCGTTCC
Organism: Aldrovandia affinis; assembly: GCA_029706075.1. Lineage (NCBI taxonomy): Eukaryota > Metazoa > Chordata > Actinopteri > Notacanthiformes > Halosauridae > Aldrovandia > Aldrovandia affinis. The sequence continues at coordinate 851,934 of JAINUG010000306.1, read as the reverse complement.
ATTCCTATTCCAACAATTACCATGGCCCACTTTTGCTTGCCCCTCTGTAGGCTATTCATGTAACTTTTATTTCATAGGCTAAATATCTGTAGCTTTATCTTTTATTCCACTCTATAACTTTAGAGTACAGAATAATATATTGAAAAGTGATTTACATGGCTTGTAAGATAAAAGGTTCTAACCCCTGACCTCAAAGGGAACACCCCAGACCGAACAAAACATATAACAGAATTGCACACCCACATTACCATATAAATATGCAGGAATTAGGACTCCCAAATGTAAAATGGGATCTTTCCCCCCCCATTGGGAAAGCCCATAAAATGGTCCCACATTACGTGAAACATACTGCCCCACTTTCCCTAACTATATTTGGTAAACTGGGACAGATTAAAAATGATGCTATTTTAAAATATGAAACGTAATATTGATAACTTTTTTATTGATTTTGTTGCAACAGTATATCATATGCATAATGGCATAATAATTAGACACGATGTATTATTTATGAGAAATGTATAACCTTAACATCAATTCAAGCAAAAGCTTGTCATTGACCTTACCATGTGCTTCACAGGGTGAGCTTCCTGTGTGAGCCCCCACTGTAACATCAAACCAATGAAATCATGTTTTTTTGATTACATGCTTTCATGTGCTTTCTCTGCAAGGGCTTAGTAACCATTACTTTGATTGGCTCTTATAAAAAAAAGGAAATATACACTTCAAAGCTTAACTATCCCACATTACCTGAATTCACCCCTACGTAGAGAGAGTAGCAAGGTATGTTCATAAACATTTTTAGATTTATTCTTATATTGTTGTGGGCATTGAGCATTTTTATATGGTTGCTTGGCTGCAACACACTTTCATCCTTGTCCATATTATTCAATGCCAGTGTGCCATTTGTGTACACTTAAATGACCTCCTCTGAAAATAAAATCATTGCAATATAAAAAAAACTATTTAAAAAATTATATCTATACTTGCCATTAGTCAATAAATCAGTGTTAAGTTAAGTGAAAGTTTTGTGGCTTCTGATCAGACAGTGACAGTTTTATTTTGGGTAAAGATGGGTAAAGCATTGAGATAATGCAAGAGAAATGAGCAGTAACCACTGAATGAAAACTGAATGCATGTTTATTAACCATATGCTTTGAGCAAAAGACAGTTGTACCTCAGTGATACAAGATATATCCCAAGGTTAGAAAATAGCAGAACATGTTCATTTCAATTTATGAGATTTTGTTGAGCTCAGGTGGGGGTGGGAGAGGCAGCAATCTGGAATGGTATGCCACAGGTGCTTCATGCTTCCATTGTTTCACTTTGTGTTGCAAGACCTACATGTTTCCATAAATATTGCCAGCATCCTGCAGATTTTATTCAAAACAACAAAAAGAAAATGGTCAGAAAACAACTCAAAATGTCATCTACGTATTCCACAACAGGTTATGGCCAATCTTGCTCCTGGAGTTTCTCGATTTTCCAGCTCTGTTTGAATCTTTTGAATTCTCTCAAAGGTAATGTGCTTGAGTTGAAAAGTGGTGTTTAACATGTTCAACCAAGGCATTTATTTACTGAATATAGCTGTTACGTGTTGAGCTTTGATTGGAATTGTCTTGGTGTGGTCCTACAGGAGCAGCACCACACACCTTCTGGCACACAAACGGTAAGACCCACTGCTAATGGTGACTTACATCATCCATATGCTTGAGAGCAGTGGCTGATTTCAGATTGCTGTAGAGAGGGGGAACAAATTGGACTTAATATAAAACAGAATATAACGTGCAAATAAATAAGCCACAATTATATTTACAAATGTTGGCAATTTACCTTTTTGGAGATGGGTAGTGAGGTTTTGAAACAATGTCGCCTGCCAAGGTCTCATTATTGGCCCTGCGAACAAAAATGTTTACGATCTGACTTTTGCCTGTGATGGTACTATGGTACTACTGATGCAACTATCGAAACATTATATGCTTACCTGTATCCAACATTCAGGTTGGCTGTGTACCCCTGTGGCCTTCTGTAAGCACACAGACAAGACTTTGGCTTCAGTATTAAACCAGGCCACTACCGGACTGGTTTGAATTATTCCAAACAATTACTTACTGTATACATATGCCTACTTTAACATGTGCAAACAGATGTTTATCAAAAATGTTGAAACCTTAGGTGGCACAGTGCTTTTACAATCTTGAGCCAGGTTATGTACAGGCAGTCCCCGGGTTACGAACGTCTGGCTTATGGACAACTCGTACTTGCGAACGGATTGTCATAAGGCCTATTATGTTTAAAAAATTGAATTAAATACAATGGTTTGTAATAACGAACACACGCACTACTTTGTGATGCTCATGAAAACACTGCGTGGTTTCAGCGGTTTGTCGGCTCAAGGAACAGAGATCACCGTCCGTTATTTTAAGTCAGATCATGGTCCCGTTTTTCTCTTTCTCTTACCCTTACAACAGACGTAAGAACGGACCTCGTCCGTAACCCGGGGACTGCCTGTACAATGTGAGTTGCTTCAGCAAAATACCCTGCTGTATAAATAGGTAACATATAAATCATAATTTATATAATGTACTCTGCATAACATACCAGAAAGACTCCTATAATAAGTATTGTAGGTAAATGGAAAGATTAATTATTTTTATGTTTGGCCTAAGCTTACCTGCAAAGTCTGCTCCAAATGGACCTCCTATTAAAATCATGAACAAAAATATAATATTTCTTTTTTTGCATAGAAATCCCAGAGATTAACTTTAAGGAATTCTTTGCCTTTTGACAAAACAAGAACATTGCATACTGTACATTTTTCCCCAAAGGTCACAATGAGGATTCTCAAGGAGTTTTGTCTGTGTTCCTACCTTTTTTCTGGGCAAGGTGGTCTGTTTGGAAAATCATTGGGCTGTTGTCTGTGGGTGCCATAAAATGACACACAATAAACAAGTAATGCGTTGATGCTTTTTCAGGTAAGTGCAATTGGTTTCACATGTACTAATCCCTAATATAACCGAATAGATTTGTTAAAGGCAATAACTATCTCACTGTATGATAAATGCATACAATGCAGTGTCCAGTACATACACTTATTTGCCAGCAAATTGAGAATACATCAGTTTATCACAATCAATGCACTGTGAGATGAGAGAAGCTCCAGAGTAAGGCTTTGGTTGGACATAAGAAAACATTTATGAGACAGGCCTATTAAGGTTGTGTACTTCCTTAGTACATCCAACTTGACACTTGACCAGGGGGTTCGTTTTCACACTTTTTACAGAAACCCTCAAATTAATTTCAAGATCAAATCAGGTATACATTTAAAAGTTTTGGGTATGAGCAACAGATGAGCAGCAGACACTTGTTTCAGTGATAAGTGGGAACATCAAGTAGGAAGGGAAGAGATTTTGACACTGCACGTCAGCTTACCTGGAAAACCTACCCCAAATTGATACCCTATTCAGAAAAACATAAAGAACCATAAGACAAGATGCAATTTATAGTATGTACTGTGGTCAAAAATGAGATGTGGAAGATAAACTGATGCACCCCATTAAGGTATGGTGCACGGGTAGTATGTCTAACCATTCTCCCTGGGTATCATTTTGATTTACAATACTTATTTACCAACATTTTCAGTGGCTCCTTTAAAAATGTCAAGTTTCTTCTGAAAACATGAAATAACCATAGGGTGCACTACAGCAAGTGCACTTTCATAGCCTTTTTTTACACACAGCCATGTTGCCATGTTTTTTTTTTTAAACAATGTTGCAGCATATGTAAGAGTTTCTATGCCGTTACAGTACCTTTTCTCTGGGCGGGGTGGTCTGCCCTGAAAGTCACTGGGTGCATCACTGTGGGGTTCATTGTGTGACACACAACAAAAAAAGATAGTCTATTGTGCTGTGTTCAACAATGGGATTGCAATTGTTGCTACAATACTGTGAAGCAAGACTGGGTGGGGGGACAGATGTGAGCAGATGTGGACCATCACTCCATTTACCGAATCACAAAGAGATAATTTACATTATATCTCATCTCATTAACAGTGTAGATCTGGACTCTTGTTCAGTGGCACCTGACATTTAAATAACAATCTGTCAAAAAAAGATTCATCGACCTAATTTGAAGGTGTAACAAGCCCACACAGAGCTCTGCCATCGTTTTTTTATGCAAAGATTATTACTTTGGATTGGTACCAGCAGAGCTTGAAATCTACCTTTTTGCTTGTCCTTACCTGTCTGCTTGTGCATTCCTGCATTCCCCAGTTATACCATTTATGTGAACCACAAATTGATCAACAACTCTATGATAACAGGTTTTTCATGCAGTGGAGAAACCTAGTGATTAAGGGAGGATTGTATATACCTTCTGACCTCTCAACTCTACAACAGTACGCAGGGTGTAGAAATAATCTTTCCTCTTGGGCAATGCGTCTATGGCAGGGGTCTTCAAGTAAAATTCAAAGAGGTCCAGTTAGATAAAATGGTCTCAAGCCAAGGTCCAGTGGTGCGAGGCACGTAACGGCGCCCCATTTTCTGTTGACGGGGTGCTACGCAAAAAAAAGCTGAGACCAGATCATTTATTTCGCGGACGGGGGGTGCTGCGCGAAAAAAAAAGAAGCTGCACGGGGAGTGCGCGAGGAAATAATGCGCCCCTCGGAACCGGTCCATGGTGCAAAAAAGGTTGTTCTTTTTACGTTTTCTTATATTTTGCGCCCCTCGGAATTTTGCGCCTGGTGCAATGATAAACCAGTGCCGTAAATGCTAGAAAAGCTGCGCCGGTTAAAATTGAAATGCTCCGTCAAAATGTAGTAATTCTCAATAATTTATCGGTTTTTGGACGCGGTCCGGATAGGACGGCTTCTGGGTCCGGACCCGGACCGTGGTCCGCCTGTTAGTGACCCCTGGTCTATGGGCAATGGTGGTAACAAAATCACTTACCTGTGACTAACATTTCCAACATTCAGCCACCTGGCACTGTTGCTCTCAGGTCCTCTATAAAAAGACAGACATCACATTTTAACTTTGTATTAAGAGGTGTGTGACACTGGGAGAGGTGGATGGAGGAGTGGAGAGGGCTGCTCCTCCCCTTTGGCAGTGGCCTCAGACTCACAGAAGCCTGATCAGCAAGCAACTCAGGTGTTGGCCATTGCCTTCGTTAGGCCTTTATAAAAACCACAGCCTGCGACGCATGGAAGGAAACAGTTTTTTGGGGACATGGTGGAAGTGCTGGGTTTTTGTTTCCCTACAGATTATAGTGTTCAGTTTCGTGTTTTGTTTTATTTATTTGCTTGACTGCCCGATAAGGGTAAATATACTGGCCACTGCCCGACTAGAACACTGCCCTTGGTTTGTTTTCCCATCCACTCAGCACCTGGCATGGTGGCCACCCCTGCCACCCTGCTACAATGTAGTTTATCACAGTACAATACCATTTTAAATGAGCTCTGTTAGCTCAAACTAATAAGAAATAATATATTTTAAAATATAGCACTCATTTATAACCAGATTTCATTAATATTTAGGTAAAGTATAAGTAATGTAATTTATTTTACCAGATGAAAAATTGATGTCGAAATTTGAGTGCAGCTGTATATAGAACAATAATGTCAAGGTTTTGCTGAATGTAATAATATGTGAAATAGTTCATGTAGATACATCAGCCTACCTGGAAAATCTGTTCCAAAGGGATCTCCTGTTTGAATGACAGAGGAAAAGAAAGATGGCGATAATTAAGTTACACCTCCAATTTGGAATCCCTTATATTCACTTTGGCCTTTATTTAAATGTTCATTTGTTATGTTATTACACTGCTTTTTCTTGAGTTTTAAAAATTGTACAGGAAAGTGAAGATTCTCTGTGTACTCACCTTTTCTTGGGGCATGGTGGCTTCTGTCTGTTCAGGACACTTTCTGTGGGTGTCAGAGTGACACGCTTTGGTTTGTTGGTACATCAAATGAATAGAATGAACCCAGTTTTTTAAGATTAACTTTACCCACTGGTACTGAATATGCCATTGATGGAAATTATGACCAAATATGTCATGAAAATCTGTGTGACTTTGTTGATTTGACAATTGAGGAAGGTGTAGTAGTTGTAGAGATGCTACCCCAATGAAGAAACTGCCTCCACATTAACCCTTTGATGGGTGAGCTTTTTTGAGAGTTCTAGTTCTATTGTGGAATTTTAGTTGTTTGTGGATGTCATTATCAGCCCTTTATGATGCCATCAATTTTAATAAACTAAGGGAGCTTTTACACTTATATCCGATACCAATGCGATGTGACATGGATATCCAGATGTGGTTCATATCATGTTTCTTGCGGTTAGACTACAATTTTTTAAATACTACACATATTGGATATGGATTATATTGGATACGTGTCGCATTTAAAGACAAGTGTGAATGACGTAAAAGAGTAAACATCATGCAACAACATATACATATAAAAGCCTGACCTATAAGCTATGTCTCTGTGTGAATAATAATATTAATTTTAATGCTAGATATTCTCTATAAAAACTTTGTCCAGCTGGAACAAATGAAAAAATCCATTTATAATTCAATAAACAGATTTTCAATATTGTTTTATTTTCAGCATTCAGCCCATTCTGAAATATACTGCCTTGTACTGTGATATATGTGATTCCATGTAACATTGTATTGCTGACCTTGATAAAAGCTAGTTTGGTGTGTTCGCATTTCACTGATATCTGAAGCTCTCTAAATGTAGTCCTCACTGCCTCAGCCTAACACCAGTTGTGGATTGATACTTACTCTTTAGGTTGAGGCTGGTTGAACTGTCTCTTTCCCCTCCAGAAGATGGCGCTGCATGTTAGTTCCTCCTCATAGTTGTTTGCAGTGGGGACGAACTTCAGCGTGGAAGATGTTTCCCAGATGCCATGGCTGCTCTGTGTGTGATTGGTGGTGGTCGTTGCATCTTTGACATTCCAGGTGAGGCTTGGGGGGTGTGAGGGACAGGTGTGCTTGACTGAGCAAAGACAGTAGAGCCTTCCTTGATCTCCTGTGGGATGGAGGTCATAATGGGCTTGTTCGGAGAGGCTAGAAAAACAGAGAGGCATGTGAGACCACATGCTTGTACACACACACAAGCACACAGACATACACACATGCTTGTACACACATACACCCAAGCACTGAGCCACACAAACATACTTGTGTGCAGCCACCACAGGCTTCAGTAAAACACACCTTTCATAATGAGGAAAACACAGCTATTGTAGAAGTTATATTCATCCATCCCTTTCTCTGCCCGGAAACAGAATGGCCCATTGTCATGAGGTTTAACGTCGTCAATCTCCAAGGTGCAGTCCTGTTGGTCCAGGTTGCCAACCAGCCTGGTGCGCCCTTTGAAGTTATCGAGATCTCTGCTCTGTCCATTGTGGTAGACATAACCACCTTTCCTTGTGTGCTACATGCCACTAAGTTGAGAGACAGGTTCTTCTCCTTCCTCTTGGAAAACGCATGGGCTAACCACACAGGAATAGGTCAAGGCACTAATTCTGGGGGAAACGTTGGCTGCCCAGAGATGACTGGTGCCTAAAATACCAAACAAATGCTTTAGTTTATTTGTTGTTGTTGTTTTTATGCACAGATTTTTGTACACATGTTTGAACATTTTACCCAATTACCTGTGAAAGGTTACAAACGTGAGTGTTTATGACAAAGGAAAATCTTTTTAGCTGGCTTAAGAGCTGCAAACAAGATGATTGAAGAAAGATGGATTCCAGTTTTATTATTATTACTGGCATTTAGCAGACACTCTTATCCAGAGTGATTCAGAGTTTACAGTTCTTTACATAAAAGGATAAGTACCTTGCTCAAGGGTACAATGCCCCACCTGGGAACTAAACCTGCAATCTTTGCATTACGAGCCCAGTTCTCTAACCATTGTTAGCTGTTTGTGCCCATGGGAAGTGTGTGTTAATTGACAGGTGTGTACAACAATAGTTGGTGTAGACCAGGGGGTTCTCAATCCTGGTCCTGGAGGGCTGCAGTGTATGCTGGTTTTCGTTATTTCTCAGCACTTAATTTATCAATTAAAGTGGTTGATCACACATTTAATTCACCTCACCTGCTTTATTGTGTCTAAATTGGTTGCTGATTATAAGGTGAAAACAAAACCCAGCAGACCCTGCGGCCCTCTAAGAACTGCATTGAGAACCCCTGGTCTACACCAACTATTGTATATAGACTCTAGACTCTAACAATTTAGTTTATGGTTATTGTTATAGTTCTCGGTGGAGATGGGCTTTTTGTCCAAATGTGTTTGTCAGATGTAGCATGCCCATTCAATTTTCCAGGTAATTTTGAATAACTGCAGTCTCCAACTAAGAATGAACTGATTAGGGGCCCCCGGATGGTTCAACTGGTAAAGGCACTCGTCCAGAGTGCAGGTTGCCCACTATTCGATCCCCAGCTGCGCCAGCCCAGCTCTGGCCATGAATCCCATTTGGGAACAGAGATTGGCTGTCCGCCCCAGCGGGAGGGGGGAAGGGAAGCCTGCATGAGCAGTCTCCAAGGAGGTGGTTCGCTGTCCTTGCAACTGCCAATAGCAGAGTATTAGCTGAAGGTGGTGGGCTTGTGGGGGAGTGATAATTGAATCAATAGAGGGTACAATTGTTATGTCGACAGGAACGAACCCAAACGCGGACACAGACAAAGTTAGGATGGAGAGTGAAGATTTAATAATAATTGTAATAGTAATGACAGAGGTAGTGGAGACGATGAGCTGGACACTGGAAGGGATGCACAGGAGGACAGACAGGATGAGGGAACCAGGGGGGGGCAGCTGAGCGTGCAGGCAGGCGGGGCTGGCAGGACGGACAGAGCTGGCAGACGGATGAGGAATGAACCTGAACACAAGGGGGAACAACAGGAACAAGGGTAAACAAACATAACACAACACGCAGAGAACAGTAAACACAGAGTCTAATATAAGGTATCAGAAGTCAGCTTCTACCGAGAAGGGAAAACAACGATCTGACGAAGAATGACTGGAAAACCAGGGTAGATATACTGCAGGGCTGATGATCTAGATGGGAAGCTGGTGTGCCGGAACGGACGACGGAATTGGTAACAGGTGAACATGATGAGGAGTAATGAGGGATGGTAATTGAATGATGGAAAATAATAAAACAATTAACAAACAATCACAAGGGAGAAACAAGACAGGAACAAAGGGAATGTGACAACAATTGGCCACCAAACTGGAAGAAAAACAGGGGGAGAAACTCTGAAACAAAATCTTTAAACTGATTATTTGCTGTCAGATGGTACAGAAGTTCTCTGTAATACTACTCTATTCTATGTAGATGGCAGAGTTGCATGTCAGATGATACATGTACTGAACCATGATTGTACAGTTTTCATAAAATACACCAGAAAATATGTGCATTTCTTAACTACAGAACCCGTTTGTACAGTATTTGTTGTACATCTTATATGTTTAAATAAGGTATGAGATGAATAAGTCAAATGTCATGCTCACTTATCACATGTAAATGAACCGAGCTCTTTGGCATTTTCCCATCAGGAAACTCGGCTGTGCAGGTCAGAGTATTACCATGATCATCAGCTGATGCAATAAACATTATATTGGATACGGTTTGCCAGTTGGTGGTAGCCCTCTTTGCAGTTGTGCTGGAGGTTTGCATCTCCTTGTAATTCCAGGTGAGAACTGGCTGTTGCTTAGAGAAGGTGTATAATACAGAACAGGTAATGTTTTCTCCCACACCCTCGAGGAACTCCTCTGGTTTGGGATCAATAGAGATCTCTCAAACTGAACCTAAAACAGATCGGTACATGCAGAGTTATTAGTACATTATTACAATATACAGTACAGTAGTGGGCAAAAAGTGGAAACACTTAGGTAAATGCGGGAAGCAGGTGCTTCCACTATACCTGTGTATTACTCTTGAGTTAATTAAGCCTTTAACATTGCAGCATGCTCAGAGTTGTGTACAGAAATACTGAGCAGACCTAGTTGCCTATACCTATGGCTAGCATTGTGAGAAGACAAGATCTTGGTAACTTTGAGGGGTGGTTGTTGGGGCACGTTTGGCAGGACCTTCAGCGACGAAGACTGTTCAACTTGGTTTCACAAGGAACAGTGTCTACAGTGATGTCGGCATGGAGCTCTGAGGGAAAGACATCCTCAACAAAGAGTAGCTGTGGTTGGAAGGGCATACTCCTGAACATGATGTGTTACTTTGAGGTGCAAGGCTAAACAGGTGAGCAACTAAATCAATTGACTGCAAATTTTGCTCTAGGGGGTAAGCCGGCAGTTTAATCAAGAACAGCCCGTTGAGAACTCTACAGAGCAGAATACCTTTGTCATTTTTTTCCCCCAGATATTATTGTTTTATTGCAGTGGATAGCTTCCCTCAACTTTTGGCCACTACCTGTACATATCAGTTTATAACTGACTAATATTTTATGCACCTTTGTCATTTTTTCCCCCAGATATGATTGTTTTATTTTTCCCCCCCGCGACCCTGACCAGGAATAAGGCTATGTTTGGATGGATGATTGTTTTATTTTTCCATTAAGGCTATGTTTGGGTGCACTAGAATTCCTCTACAAACAAATAAACCAAGGACCAGCCTGCACTCAAACAACATTGCATGGTACACTTTGTGTTTCAGACTAAGGCCCGGATTCAGTGTGGTGGGTTCAGCAATGAAATTGAGACTTGAAACAACATGAAATTGCCAAACTGTGTCAGTGAAAAATAACAAAAAACTCCTGCATTTATTTGTATGTCAAAGTTCAGACAATGTTGATTGAATCCAGGCCTAATTCTAGGCTTGTGTTGTCTATAAACAAGATTCCTATAAAGGAAATTGAAATCCACGTGCCCATAAGAGCAATTTCAATACATTTTATACTCAACATACAGTAGGTCTCATGGGTTGATTTAGGTGAGTTTGGGTTTGAAACTGGGAAATAAGGGTTTTGGATATTCCATTGTCAGGACATGCACAGTACACACAAAACACACAAATGTGCACACTTTCAACCACTAGTGCCTTACAATCAGCCTGGATATTAATATCTGCTTTGGCCCCCAGTCTCCCTGGATGTTCCACATGATAAGACACAGTTTGTTTTTCTTCCACAATGTCCAAAGTCTTCACCAAGGTGGTTTTCCATTTGCCATCGTGCACTTCATTTTCACTGGCCTTGTCTGTCCCAGAAGAGCCAATCAGCTTAAGTGTAGGGGGCATATCTTGACATGTATGATACACAGTACACTGAATGCTGATTTGTTCTCCCACCTTAGGTATGCCGATAATCAGTATTTCAGGTCTATCCACTACATCTGTAATCAGTTTCAAGTTTCTTTTATCTTTTGAATGGCCACGACAGTGGCGGGCCGTGCATTTCACACCTAGGCCTTCAGTAGTGCTCCGTCTGAATCAATCCACCCCTCAATAACTATTTTATGGCTATAAAAACCATCTTATTGTTATGTTTTGAGTGTCTGTTCGGTTTGTTTTTGCACTTTGTTTATTTATCTTTCTTCAGTCATGTTTCATTCTCGTTCTGTCATGCACTTCGGGAAATTCTATGTTTCGGTTTTTCCGTCTTAGTTTCTAATCTCGTTTTACTTCCTTCTTACTTTCTAATTACACTTTGTATATATTAGTTAGATGTATATAGTACTAACCAACTAATCTACTAACATTAGGGATTTAGATTAAGTTACTAACACTACTAATCACTAATTCTCACGTTCCGCTTTATTCGCACGCAGATTTCTTTATGCGTTCCTCCTCATCCCTAAAAAAACGAAACATAGAATTTCCCGAAGTGCATGACAAGACAAGGAGAGGAACTCGAACAGGATCAATGACAGACGGGGAACAGAACGAGAATGAAACATGACTGAAGAAAGATAAATAAGTGCAAAAACAAACCGTTGCACAAAGACACCCGTTGCCGTTGCATCGCAGATAGATAACTCGTGTATCCAGAATAAATGCCTTTACTGAAGAAACAAACCCGGGGTGCTACAGCTGCGACACACATAAAAAAGCATCAATAATAACCTCATAAAATTGCAATATTATTTAGGAAAATAGCAACATTTTACTCACCAAAAATCCGTATTATTTGTACACAAAATCCATCCTCCTTTCTTTCCTCAAAAGAGTTCAATTACTCTGTCGTACAGATTATCCGTGTGTTTCAGTTCCATCAAGAAGTCATTTTCTATCGCCATCGAAGCTAATGCTGAAAGTCGAGCCTGCCCTGTCGTATTTCTGGCATAAGTTTTAATTCGCTTTAGGGCTGAAAATGTCCGCTCAAATGTCTGAATCACAGACTGATGTTAATTATATTTTGTCCATGAATACTTATTAAATAATTCCAAATGGTCTGTTCGCTTCCTTTCATAGCTGTTCCCCTGGTTGCGCTGCATCCAGACGTGTATTTTCATATTAAAGCATTTAACCAATCACATTACATCATAGTCAGACACTCTCTGACTATCCAATCAAAAAGGTGAATACGCTGACGTTACCTAGGCCTTCTAGAAGGCCTTCGTGTCCCCAACTCAAAATCTGATTGGTTGAAGCAACAGTTTGATAAACACTTATTTTATGCTACAGGGCCTGCAGAACGGATTGTGAAGGCCTCCAGGCATATTTATTTGACCCTGGCAACAAATGATGGCTGAAATGTGATTGGTTAAATGCTTTAATATGAAAATACACGTCTGGATGCAGCGCAACCAGGGGAACAGCTATGAAAGGAAGCGAACAGACCATTTGGAATTATTTAATAAGTATTCATGGACAAAATATAATTAACATCAGTCTGTGATTCAGATATTTTTTAGGCCAGCAGAGAAGGCCTTGCAGGCCCTGACGGCCCACCACTGGGCCACGATAACCATTAATTAACACGATGATGGGAAAGAGCACCGGCCACTTCACAGCAAATGAAAATAAATCCTCACACAAAAAAACACTGTTCATTCAGATTTTTACTCAGTCAAATTAAATGCTTGTTTTTTTTTTGCTACACAGAACAAGCAATGAAGCAGACAATAAGAATGGTTTTCTTCACCAGTCACGACGAGTTGCACGGTCTTGTCCTGGTAGTTATGTCTGTGATAGGAGGAGATGGGGTTCAGGTCCACCCAGGTGTAGAGCTGCTGCCCGCTATGACGCATCTCCAGGGGGTAAATTTTCAGGCTGCACATGTTGTTGTGTGGCGATCTGTTCATTGATTGAAATTGGTAAATTTTGTACAGATTTGTTTTCCCCCTGAACTCTGGGATGATATTGTCGGGGCGTGCTTGATCGTACACCACAGGGTACCCTCCGGTTGCATATTTGTACCACAGTACTCTGAGGGGAGATGGCAAGGTGGAGGAGTACTCAAACCTGCAGGGGATGACCAGGCAGGAGCCCCGTAGACCCGTAACCTGACTGGGCATCGAGAAGCTCCATCCCAACGCAAACATGGCCCCTTTAAAAAACCCACATGGTCCCACCATGACCCACATGGTCAGACATCATGGAAATGTGCAGTGACAGGAGAGAGAGGATCCATTAATCCAAAAATGGATGGAGTCACCACCGATTCTGTTGACTAACCAGATGGTCAGCTCTGTATTATTACAGTTTTTTTCAGTTGCTAACAAGCATCGGTCAATACTGAAGACACTTTTTCAAAACTCTTCATACAGTCTGCATTACCAACATGCATCCTAGCCAAACAGTTAATCTCAGTTCCAAAACTCACTCAAACCACCAAAACACTTCATACATGTCTCAAAATAAGGCAACAATTCTCACTCAGAAAGCATACATTGTCACTCATAACACACTGACCTAAAAAACACTAACAACAGGGAGCATTACATAAATTATGAACTTTTATCTTTGAAGTTTGAATGATTTTTCACATAAATCAGTATTTCATTATAGAATAAGAATAACACCTTTTCACTTTATTGACTGTACTAAAGTATATGTAAAAACAATTACATTTTTTTTAAATAGCTAACAAGCATCGGTCAATACTGAAGACACTTTTTCAAAACTCTTCATACAGTCTGCATTGCCAACATGCATCTTGGCCAAACAGTTCATCTCAGTTCCAAAACTCACTCAAACCACCAAAACACTTCATACATGTCTCAAAATAAGGCAACAATTCTCACTCAGAAAGCATACATTGTCACTCATAACACACTGACCTAAAAAACACTAACAACAGGGAGCATTACATAAATTATGAACTTTTATCTTTGAAGTTTGAATGATTTTTCACATAAATCAGTATTTCATTATAGAATAAGAATAACACCTTTTCACTTTATTGACTGTACTAAAGTATATGTAACAACAATTAATCAGAAATTTGCTTCAATATTGTTTATTTTTTCTATATATCTGCATATAGTAATTTACTTGTGAAAAAAAAAAAGTTGAAACAAAAAATAGCAATTTCCTGAAATTCCAGGGCTGCAATAATAATCACAAAAAAACAAAAACATGTATAGTATAATCACTCATACTGTACAGTACTGTGAGGGTTCTAGTTCTCCCTCTCCTGCATTTGGCCACAAGTTCTCATCAATATCACATCTTATGTCTTCTCTGGCGATGCATCTTGGAAAGTATCTTTTAGAATGTCTAATCCAACCCTGGCAGTCTTTAGGATAAATGTCTCCACACCCCACATTCATGGCATCCAGGAAGGACATCTGGTCATGTGGACGGTGGTCATACACCTTCCACCTCCACGCAGAGAAAAACTGCTCTATGGGGTTTAGGAAGGGGGAGTATGGAGGCAGGAATAGTACTAACATCCTGGGATGTGCAGCAAACCAGTCTGTGACTGCAGCAGAGTGGTGGAATGCCACATTATCCCACACAACAATGAAGGTAGGGGAGTTTCCTGCCCCTCTCTCCTCCGCTGGCATAAGTCGATTATGCAGGTCATCCAGAAAAGAAATGAGCTTCTCTGTATTGTAGGGGCCAATGAGTGGTTTGTGTAACAGCAAACCATCATTGGACAGTGCTGCACACATTGTAACGTAATTCTGTTTTGAATGCGTTTTTAACAGTTTTGAAAACAGTGTGTTAGCATTTTAAAAATGTGCTGCAAATATATTGTGTTTTGCGAGTGGTGGAGTATGAATGAGAAAAGAGTTCATGGATTTTGGAAAATGTGGTCATTGAATGCATTTTGTGTGAAAGCAATGAAAAATGATTAATTGTTTGGTCCACATAGACTTCTGGTTCGCTGACTGTGTGAAGAGTTTTGACAATGTGACTTCAGTTTTGACCAATGCATGTTAGCAGTTGAAAAAAACTGTAACATACAACTAGTCCAGAATGCTGCCGCTCGCCTGGTGTTCAAGCAGCCGAAGTTCACCCACGGCACCCCTCTACTCTCCTCTCTGCACTGGCTCCCCATCGCAGCACACATCAGATTCAAGTCATTGGTGCTTGCTTTTCAAGCGGCCAGAGGTACTGCTCCCCCATACCTCCAGTCACTCATCACTCCCTACACCCCTCCCAGACCCCTCCGCTCCGCCTCTGCTGGCAAACTGACTGCCCCATCCCTCCGGGCGCCTGGCAGCCGCTCCTCGCGGTCTCGCCTCTTCTCTGTCCTGGTCCCTCGTTGGTGGAACGACCTCCCGCAATCGGTCAGGACTGCGGAATCACTTCCAATCTTCCGCAAGAGACTCAAAACCCATCTCTTCAGACTCCACTACCACTGATCACTGTCCATCTAGTCAATCTGTCGTCACCACTGTTTACTTGTTCTACACTGTACATTCTGATGTACACTGCACCAACAAAACACACAAAACAATTATATTTAATTATTTCAGGTACTAATATCACCAGTACAAACAATCAAGCCAACATGTATACATTAACAGGTGTATCTCATAAAATAATTTAATTCCAAATGTCCAGAATATTGGACAAACCTTTTTTCCATAGAACATTTTTTAACTAAATATTAACACTAAATATTTGACTTAACCCCAAAAAAAAAAAAAAACCCCTACCACTTAACAGCACACCAATAGGAAGCTTATTTTGTTTAGTAGGCTGTACAAGCAGACCCGAGTGTTCTACCACTGATCTGAGAAGCAGAAATGTCCAGTATACTGTATGGTTGGAAAGAGGATGATACAGTATATTATATATATACACTACCGGTCAAACGTTTTAGAACACCCCCATTTTCCAGTTTTTACTTAAATTTAAGCAGTTCAAGTCCAGTGAATAACCTGAAATGGTACAAAGGTAAGCGGTAAACTGCCAGAGGTTAAAAAAATAAAAAGTTTAGGTTACCAAAAACTGAAAAATAATGTAAATTTCAGAGCTGATAAAAAAGGTTAACAGTCACTCTGTGCAAGTCACTGACTCACGCTTCCTCCTCCATGTTTGACAGTTGGTGTCATACACTAAGGAACCATCCTTTCGCCTATTCGACAGCCTACAAAAACCTTTCAAAATTTCAAGATTTAACATTTTTTAGTATTCAGTAGTCCACTGGCGGTGCTTCATGGCCCAGGCAAGCCTCTTTTTCTTATTTTGCCATCTTATCAATGGCTTTCTTACTGCCACTTGACCTGTCAAACCTGCAGCTCAAAGTCTTCTCTTCACAGTTGAAACTGAGACTTCCTTACTTCAACCAGTGTTAAGCTGTGCATGAAGCTGTTGTCCTGTGAGTCCTAAATTTGAAATCTTCGGTTCATGACGCAGGGTTTTTGTAAGCTGTCAAGTAGGTAAAAGGATGGTTCCTCAGTGTGTGACACCAACTGTCAAACATGGAGGAGGAAGCATGATGGTCTGGGGCTCTTTTGCTGGATCCAGAGTCGGCGACTTGCACAGAGTGACTGTTAACCCATGTTAACCCATTACTTGTTCCCTGAAAAGGGCCTTTTTTATAACTCTGAAATCGACATTATTTTTCAGTTTTTTCCAACCTAAACTTTTTTTTTTTTTTTTTTTTTTTACCTCTGGCACTTTACCGCTTACCTTTGTACCATTTCAGGTTATTCACTGGACTTGAACTGCTTAAATTTGGGGGTGTTCTAAAACTTTTGCCCGTTAGCGTATATATATATATGTACTTATGTATTTAAGTATATTAAACACATACATGTATATTGGAATATATTTTCAGTACTACATTAATGGTACAAAACAGGCAGATTTTCCTGGTAGGAGAAGGACAGCAGGGTTTTGGGAAATTTTGTTTGCCACCTGCTGTGGTCTCACTATTGGGCCTGGGGGGATAGGGGAGGGGGAGGTTTTTGTAAAAGATCACACTGTTTCTTTGCTGGTATTGGAAATCACTTATGGAAACACAAGATACGTACCAGAAACCAGCAGTCATATTGGCATTGTTCCAATGTGGTCTGCTGTAAGCACAGAGAAAACATTACATTAAAAAAAATGTAAAAATACATTTGGCTATATTACACAATCATGTTGTAAGGCCAGAACATAATCAGACTACAACTATAGAAATCTTAATAAACATAAGGCACTGTGGCATGATGTTAAAATAACTTCAGTGGAATAACTGGTAGTGTCAGTAGAACTCTGGCAGCTTACCTAGAAAACCTGCTCCAAATAGACCTCCTATGTAAAAAAAGGAACAGAAATATTTAGATTTTGGCATGTTTTTTATTTGAACAAATATTAAAATACAACTTGGGATTTTCTCATGGTTCAATTTTGACTTTCATTTTACTTGAGTAAAATGGCCTTTCGGGTTGCAATGGCCCATCCTGATTATTGGTGGGCTGTCTTCTGTGGGGTTGAATATTAATATAACATTAATATGATTATGATTACAATCTTAAATCAACATTTTGAATAAATGCCACTGCCAACATGCAGGAAAGTATCTAAAAACCAAAACCATATACTATCCCCCCCTCGTACTGCGAACTCGCCGCCGCAGCTCTGACAAAGGCGATCAATCCCCTCCTCCATGACGGAACCCGCCAAGCTGTTGACTGTAGCTCTGGTACACACAGAGCCACTCTTATACACGGCAAGCTTATGCCGGCTTCCTTCCCCCGCAGCCCATCCCTGGGGTGGTCAACCAATTGCCGCCCCTGAATGGGACTCCGGGCCAGAGCCGGGCTGGCGCAGCCGGGGATTGGACCCCAGCTGTAGTGGGCAACCTGCACCCTGGGTGAGTGCCTTTACCATTACGCCACCCGGGGGCGCAAGAATGTACTTTTATGAGCACACATCACCTGTATTGTTTATTTTATACAGTCTTTTTTGCTCATCTATATCAAGGGTGTGAACAATTCTGGAGTTGACTGTACATCACAGCTACTGTGAGCAGAATGCTTTCTTACCTGCGCATCATGCGAGACAGTCTGCTCCAGATCCTGGGGACAAACCGCAGGAGGAAGACACAAAAGGACAGTCAACATTGTGACACTAAATAACCACAGTCACTTAATTTCCCATGCCAGCTTAAAGACACTGAATGCTAAAAATATTGACTTTAACTTCACTGCGTGACCATGATGCACAAAACCTGTGGCTGATAAAAATAACATCCCATCTTATATGCAAATGTGGTCTGATTCAATCTGATTGAATAGGACAGACAACACCCTGAAAGAACAAAAATGTTGTCCACCCAAGATTTATATTTTATGCGGTACTTGCCCCTTATCGCCTCTGCTCTGAAGGTCTTCAATGCGTCTCCTGGAGAAGAATATAAGCCAAGTGAATGAACAAAATAAAAATACAATGTGTTATTAACTACGGATGGCAATTTTGTACCTTGGCTCATAACTCATTTTGTGTGGGCCTCAGTATTATTTTTTTAATTAATAGGTTAATCATGCATTTAAAAAAATATATTGGTATTGTGCTGCTAGTATGCAAGTGTATGTGCTGTTATATTGAGGGGTGACATGTAAATAAATGAAATGTACTTACTCTAGTTACTTATGCTACTATGTACTCAAAATGTCTATACTGTCTTAGAGCAGGTGTGAAGTTGCTAAATGCTTGAGATGTGATAGCCCAAACAAAACCAAATGACAATGCTTAGTCAACCAGAGACGTTAACACCCATACAAGTTTCTGCTTTGCCTCAAAATGCTTTGCTTCTCTTAATGATCAAAGTGACTTACTTATATTTCTTCCTCATCAACAGGCATAGTCCTCCAAACACGATCGCCGTGCCAACTGCAGCTGTTACAGGGATGATGATGTACAGTAGGCTTGCCTTTCCTGATGTAAATCAGGCTGAATTAGATTTACATTGAATGCACAGCAGTGACTCTACAGTACACTGGTCTCCTCAATTTTACTGTAAAGCAAAATGCAGCCACGCCTACAGTAATGAAAGCAACTGTCAAACAACTGTGCGTACAGGCAAGATATTACTGGTGAGGATTTTTCTCACCAACAATGAGGTCATCAGTAGTGGCCCACTGCACCACAATGTTACGAGACAGTATAGAGAGCACTTCTTCAGAATGTACACACACCAAAATTCTGAATGAATGCTTTCAGCATTTCAATAAATCAATTTCACATATACACAAACACACACAAACTCAAACACATATACACACCATAGATGCAGAAGATAGAATAAGACCAACCTTCTGCAGCACATTAGGCCGCACTAATACACTGCGCTTAATATACTATTAAGCGATACTTGGTCAAATGCGGCGAGAAACCTGCACTAAGGGGAACAGAGATAGCATCCTTTTATTATTGCATGATGCTAGACATGATGTAGAGTGCACAGGAAGTACTCCAGATAGCTAATGAACAAACAGTCAATGGGTTCTGCTACTTGCACACTACTGAGTGCACTACTTGACAACCACAAGTCAATGACTGTTCATTAGCTATGCAGCAATGTGCTTCGAACAATGTGATTTTTTTCAGGCAGCAGTGAGGCTGCTGGTCTCATTTTTGAAATGTTTTATGTCATTGTACCATTTATTCTGCAACGCTACATCTCTTGAGATGAGATTCTTTGAACACACACCCCATAGAACATTATTGCCATGGTGAAATGGTTTTTAATCAAATCTTCTGTTGATCATGTATGGGACTCATTGTTTTTTTTAACCTTTTTACCAGGCAGGTCAGCTGAGAACTGAATTCTCATTTGCAGGGACGAACCTGGAGCATCAAAGTAGGTAGGGAATGCAGGGGATTGTGTAGCCAATCAGGTGTAGGGAGGATGATTAGGTGGCCAGATGTAATACAAAATAAAATGTAAAAAATGTACTAACCTTTTCCCTCCCAGTATTACAGGTATGGTACGCAGCTGCCTGCAATGATGTCTATTGCTGTATTACTGCACTGATCTCTTGCGCGAACTATGATTGTTCCTAC
Organism: Aldrovandia affinis; assembly: GCA_029706075.1. NCBI lineage: Eukaryota > Metazoa > Chordata > Actinopteri > Notacanthiformes > Halosauridae > Aldrovandia > Aldrovandia affinis. Next base: position 831,526 of record JAINUG010000306.1, on the reverse strand, counting down.
CATGTATTTATGCACATCTTGTAAGTCACTCTGGATAAGAGCATCTACTAAATGCCTAAAATGTAATGTAAATGTAAATGTAATGTAGAGAGCCAGTTTTTGTGGCCTTTTGGCCCAGACACCGGGGTTAACACCCCTGCTCTTTCAAAATGTGCCATGGGATCTGATCACAGTGAGTCGGGCCACTCGGTTTAACGTCTCATCTGAAGGACACTATAATGTTAGGCATCAAAAGCTTAGCTCATGTTTTACATAGACAGTGAAGGTGTTCTTTACAGGTACCATGGTACGACGCCATGCAGGACACCTCAGTGTGGTCATATTTCTCCGTCGGGATGAAGGTGAGGATGGACTGAGTCTCCCAGTTTCTGTGGAGGATGTCTTTCTGCGCCACGATGATGTTTTCTTTGGTGCCGTGGCTCCAGGCGAGAGAGGGTACGTGCGAGGGACAGGTGTGAATGACAGAGCAGGTGACAGTGAAGGGGCTCCCTTCGACAGGATCCCTGTGATGTGTCAGTTCCGGGACAATTGCATCACCTGCAAAAACAGTGACCAAAAAAGAAAAAAAGTTGGACACATCAAATTAGGATGGGATTTATGAATACATTCAACAAAGCTTGAAAGTGTAAAATGATTAAGAACTTCTGTACTTTTTAAATAGTTTCTTTATAAGTATATATGATTGTTTTCATTATGTCATTTGCAGTTGCTTGTGTTTTGTTGTATTATTAGCTATTTTTGCTGTATTGATTGGATGTTTTTTTTTTATTTTTTTAATTTTTTTTTATTTTATCCCATTTTCTCCCAATTTGGTAGCCAATTAGACCCGCAATTTTTACGTCAATCCCCCCCTAGTAATGTGAGTTCGCTGCCGTAGTCCTGCGACCGGTAGTGACGAGAGCGAAGTGACGCCTCTTCCGAGACGTCACTCGCCCAGCCGTCGACCGAACCCCGGTACTTACAGGGCCACTCTTATACGCAGCGAACGTCACGTCGGCTTCCCTCCCCCCTCCCTGGGGCGGACAGCCAATCGCCGCCCCCTGGTGGCACTCCCGGCCAAAGCCGACACTTGGCGAGACGGGGAATTGAACCCCGGTCTCCGTGGCCAGCGTCGGACGTTGTAACCACTGGACCACGCGGGAGGCTGTTTTTATTTTTTGCTAAAGATTTTTTCCTGTATTTTATTTGGGACAGGTGTTGGAAATTAACATTTGGCTATAAACACTTAATGCAATGCATCTGATGTTTTTTAACATTGTAACAATGCTTTTGCTATGTCCCTGATAAATAAATATGTAAATAAATAGCTCTACAAAATGGCTGTGATTGTTGGTTTGGCCCAGACAAGCTAACAGATGTACATTTTACATTTTTACATTTTAAGCATTTAGCAGACGCTCTTATCCAGAGCGACTTACAAGATGTGCATCAATACATGGTAGGAACAATCACAGTTAGCGCACGAGATCAGTGCAGGAATACAGCAATAGACATCATTGCAGGCATCTGCGTACCATACCTGTAACACCGGGAAGGAAAAGGTATTTTAATTTTTAAATTTTTTTTTTTAAATTTTTAATTTATTTAGATGTGTGACACAAATACAATTCAAAAGCACTATGTAATGTGCAGCACAGACATGGAACGCGGCATCCCCCGCAACATTGAGGATGGACAAGTAGACATACCAGATGTGGTGATCAACATACAGCTCTCTTTGAAGGAGTATTGGTTATGGTCTGGAATTTCAGTCCTGAAGCAATAGTGGTCGTTGTCATGGTCTCTAACGTTGTCGATCTTCAAGGAGCAATTTAATTTCCCCAGCTCTCCCACTAGCTTTGTGCGTCCCTTAAAACTGTCCTCAACCTTTGATTGATCTTCATCGTAGATTATTGCCTTGTGATATTTCTTTGTGAACCAAATTGCCCTCTGTTGTGAAGTAGACCTTTGGGCACCAGGGTACTTAAAAGTGCATGGTATCACCACACAGGAATCTGTCAGAGCTGTTATCTTGGGGATGATATCAGCCTCCCACTCATTAGAGACCCCTGAAGAAAAGATAGTTGTGGGGGATGGGGGGGATTTTGCACCAGTATTAAAACATATTATTTTTAGAGCACTCTTCAGGCCAGAGGGTAATAATAATATAATATATGCCATTTAGCAGACACTTTTATCCAAAGCGACTTACAGTAGTGAATGCATAAATTCTTTTTTTTTCCAGTATATGTGTTCCCAGTGGGAATTGAACCCACGACCTAAGCATTATGCAAAACAAAGATGCATTAAGAAATTATGTAAAATTGGTAGAAGAAGGCAAGACAATTTAACTATAAAAAGGTCAATAAAAATAAGGAAATAAAACATTTTATACTAAAATACTGTGCTTAAAGTAGGAGAGTCTATGCAGCCTTAATATGTTCAGACAATATGAGCTGTCTGCTGGGGTCATACAGGGTCAGCAGCTCAGAAATATATTCAGAGGCCTAATGCCTTATACATCATAAAAAATAAACGTATAGATTAACTCTGGATACCACTGGTAGCTAATTAAGGGATGCCAGGATGGGTAATATAGGCCCTTTGACTGGTGTTTGTTTGCATTTTTATTCAGTGAAATAATGCAAACAATGACAGAGTTTGTGCATTTAACCAGGATGAAGGAGAATCAACATTATGACCTATTGGTTCTCCATATTAGACTAGCTGCTATCAAATGCATAACCACAGCCTGTTGCTATCCACGTCCCTCTGCCCCTGCATCAACACTCCATCTAATATCAAAATGTATTGCCCCAATTCTAGGAAATGAGAAGTTTTGCAGTTTTATGCATTAAATCTCATATCATATCTGACTCAACTCATATCCATATTAAAGACCCAGAGAGATCTTCTCTGATTGACCTAATACTCACAAACTCCCCATCTCATTATCAGTCTGCTGTTTTCTCCCAAGATTTAAGTGATCACTATTTCATAGCATGCATCCGTAGTGGAATCAAAACAAAAACCACACCAATCTTCATAAGAAAATGAAATTATATCAATTTTTATGAACAGGCATTTATTCGTGATCTCTTTTATGTTAACAGGGAGAGGGTCCATCTCATCCCCAACATTGGACCTACTTTTTACCCTCTGAAAGCTAATAAACAAACACACTCCCATGAAGCAATTCAGGGTCACACTCTGCAACCCCTGGTTTTCACAGGAGCTATCAGAATATATTATTCTGAAAAATCTTACCTGGAAAAAGGCCAGAGCCATCAAGCATCCCCAGATTGGCTAGCTTTTTGGCAAATCAGAAATATGTGTAGCCAAGCCATTAGAAGCGTTAAGATCTCCTCCTTCAACAATTTTCCTCATCTGCTGAAAACAGTCAAATTCATTCAAAACAAATTCTCCTCCTCCCAGCTCCTAGTCCCTGCTATCTTTGGTGGTGTTTTTATTATTTATAAAACCTGTATGGTTGATCTCTTCAATGAACACTTCATTTGAGCAGGGTATTTATTTCAGAAATCCACACCAAATTCTCAGGTTTTCCCTGTCACATCCACATGTCTTTCTCTTGTAATGTTAAGTAAATTTTCACTGGATCCTGTCTTAGGTATCCAATGGCCTTACAGGAGTTGATGTAAAGAAATCTCCTGGATATGAAATCCTACAAACAAAACCAAAGACCAGATTTATCGTTGCTATGCCTCAAAAACTTTTTCAACAAACTGATAAGTCGTGTAATACAGTTGTCGAAACAGCTATCTACCAAATGTTCCCATATCCTCTTTTTAACATTATTAGGTTGTCTGCTTTAGAATAATACCACCAAACCTCTACCATGCAAGAAGTACATAATCAAAGTTATTTTTTTAAGGGAAAATAAAAAGCTGAGTTTTAAAATCGAGCCATAATATCCCACATCACATTGCTTAATAAAAACCTAGTTCAACCCAGTTCTAAAGGACTGCAAAGATATATGTAATAAAACATAAAACCACAATTAGAAACTGAGCAAAAATAAAGTTCTTAAACACAGGAAACATCTGATCTTGCTGTATTTCAATAGATGAGGAACTTCACACCCACTAATCACATATGTTTAGTCTTTTCATCAACTTGGCCTTAAATTAGCATAACTCATCCACTCATTGGACAAGAGAAGCTATAGCATGATCAATAGTTTTATCAAATTAAACATTAGGGTTTTGCTAGTCTCAAAAATGATTGAAAAATGATTAAAGTTTGGAGAACGGCTCCCATTCAAAACCACAAAATATTGTTAGGGGTTAACTGAGTTAAACAATAATGAAGCAAGTTCTAAAAAAACACACATTTTTACTTTCAAATTTTTTGCTGCTGTTTTGTGTACTGTAAATGTTACAATTAAATACACAGCATGCTTTTAAGAGTCTGTGTATGTAATTCTAAAGCTTACGTTTCAATGTTGATCTCAGATACAATGAAATAGTTCTACTGATAAATGTCAAATATCACTAATTCTGACCTACCCCACAAATAATGAACATTGGCTACCCTCACCCTTATGCAGATTTTTCTGTAAAAATCGTTTTAAAATATTAATATTTCATAACAATAGCTTGTAAAACTGTGTTTGTGAAAACACACACACATACTGGCATATGTTGCAAGTTATGGACACATGTTGATTGAATCCAGGCCATTGTCTTTCAGGTTTTTGACTGACACAGTTGAAATGAAACAGTTTCAGAATTGACTGTATGATATGATTTAAAGTATACCTCGACTTTCCACATATCCTTTTTTGGAAGTAAATGGCCATAGCAAACATTGCTATTAATTTAGTAGCTGTTCTTACTTCATGTTGTTTTAATAAAACATGCTGTGCTGACCTGATGAATGTTTTTTTTTAATTAATCAGGTCAGAGCTTTTTGTTGTCCACCCGTAATCAGTCAAGTACCACTCAAGGATATCCTCCTTTACTAAATATCATGTTAATCCCATCATAATGAATTTGAATGAACCCAGAAGAGCTACTCAAACCTTTTATTTCATACTCAAGGGTCTTTACTGAATAGGTATATAATGAAAGGCTCATTTGCAGGAAGGCCAGATGAGCAGGGGGATTTTCCAGTAAGCTATACACACTCAACGGTAACCCAGGTAACACATCTATCTATTTTACAAATTGATCTGTGTTCAGGTAGCAGTACAATGTTTATGGTTCTGAAGGCAAAGCGACATGGCACATTTAGGCCTATTTGTTTTTATCAATGGGCCTTTCTATATATGTAAAAATTAGTTTTCATGTGAAAACTTAACAAAAGGCTGAACCAGGGTCCCTGTTCAAAAACAAATCCTCAGTTTAACTCTTGAGAATGAGCTTAAACCTTGAAATGTATTGTCAGACAAAATGTGAACCTGGAGAGTGCAGATGCTGTAGAAATGTGCCTTGAGTAACAACAAACAAAGAAGCAAAACAAGCTGCCGTGAAAGTCACTTGATATTGATGATCATGCATACTTATTAGATACAGGCATACAGTACATTTCAAGGTACATCTTCCACAGTAAAAAGCTGCCTTTAATTCAATCAATATTTTCTTTAAATTTGACTCACTGCTAAATGTGAGCATTGCTGAATTTCTTCACCTACACAGATTGGTGAATTCAGAAATCTGAAAACTGAAATCTGAAAGAAAGATGAACTTGCCAAATGATGTTTCTGAAGAAAATATAGTTACACTTGCATTTACTTGTAAGTCAATGTTAAGGACAAATGCTGATTAAATCCAAGCCTACGTGCAAGGTAGAGGTCGTTTTTAAATGTGTTCAAATGCATACGTTCTTAACTCATATCACTCTGTTCACTAAACCACTCCTAGAGTATGTTCAGACTCTAATTGATTCATTTGTATGTCCAGGTGTGCCCTGCCTACATTCTACCCCCTCTTTGGCCACGTGACCACTGGATTGGTTGACCATGGGTAATGGTGGTTCCAGCACTCAGGTGGTCCGTTTCCAATGCAAAGAAGATAGGATCAAGCTTGCGCACTACCTGACAAGACCAGAGGATGAGAGCCAGATTGCCACAGCCAGGAAGGTCTGCCTCAGGACCAAAATGCACCTCAGTCGTGCTAGTCAACTTCAATATGTTAATCGGCCTGTGACTGCCAGGGATAGGGAGGGGTGTTGCAACCCTGTCTACACTGAGGATGAAAGCTGCTGAATTGTCCTACGGCAGTGGTTCCCACACTGTGGGTCGTAATCCACTGGTGGGTCATGAGAGGTGTTGAGGATCATGGGATAACATGTGGGGCAAAGGTTATTAACTGTGTATTATATGCTTTTAAAAATCACACCTGTAACATTAAACACTGGTGACATGCACTAGCCTATTAACGGTCTAATTTAACTTTAATTCTATATTTGAACAGAAGTCAAGCTGTGTTAATATGAAGTGGGTCACTTAAACTGTATTTTGTCATGAAGTTGGTTGTGGGCCACTGGTCCAGAGGGCATCTACACTAGCATCAAGATGGTTTCCATATCTAAGTGGTGTCACCATGATGGATGGAAAATCATGGAATTAACTCATACCTGAGTGCGGCAGAGAAAACTCTTCATTTTGAGGGTTGCAGGTATGACCCTGGCTTGATATTTTTCAACTTTCTGGATTTTTTTCCCCCTTAATTCTTAATTTTCTTAAATCTTAATCACGTAGAAAGCTGTTTGAGATAATACATCCCAGAATAAGCTGGGCAAGGGTAAAAGTCCGGCAACATCAAGCCACACAGATGGAGAATATAAAAGAACATTGAATTAAAAGAAGAATGGAAATTGGAACCATCAAAAGATATCATAAGAAACATAAGAGTGTTCATTGAGGAGAACAGGCCTTTCAACCCATCCCAGCTTGTTGTATTGTTTAGTGCCTAGAGAGCATGTACAGGTAACTACCAAAATAAAGTCAACAATTTGGTAACCCAGGAGGGACACTCAAGTGTCCCTGGCCCAGTCGGACAGGGAGCTCGTTGGAAAGGGTAGGGCCAGGAATCTTTTGGGTGAATGGAATGTACTGAATCATTTGCGGAAAAAGATTTATTCATCAAAACATTTTACTCCATAGTAAATGCCTCACACAATAAACATTACAAAGATATTTCTATATGATGTCATTTGTTTCACTTGTTTCTATGACTACGTTTACAACAACAACAGCACGGCAGGTAATGAACAGCCCGGTAGCAGTCGCATTTTTTTGCGTTCGCTATCCCGGTACTTTCTACCATCTACAAATGTCATGATGTTCATGTCATCATGAAAGACATGAATATCGAGCGCAAAAAGAAAGGCGACTGCTACCGGGGTGTTCATTATCCGCCGTGCTGTTGTTACAGGAAGAAGAAGCGAAAATGACGTTCTCCGTGCGTCGCTGGTTGGCTAAACACTTGATTGAAACTTTATTGCGAGAGCGACACCAAGTGGAATGAATATATATCTTGTCACACAGCCCCAATCATGTCTTTTTCAAAGCCTGCAGTGAAGAGAAAGGTTGGTGACGAGCACAGACAATTTCAGGAAAAGTGGGAGATGCAATATTTCTTTGTTGAGCACAGGAACACCCCGACGTGTCTTATTTGCACAGAAAAAGTTGCGGTGCACAAGGAATACAACCTCAAACGTCATTACTCAACTAGACATGCTGAGGAGTATGCAAAATACCAGGGAGATGAGAGAGCTTAAAACATGTCTACTGAGGCAACAACATTTCTTCAAGAAAGCAACCACAGAGAATAATGCAGCAGTCGAAGCTAGCTACGTGGTTAGTGAGATGATTGCTAAGGCGGGAAAGCCATTCACAGAAGCCGAGTTTGTCAAAAAGTGCATATTACAGGCTGCAAGTATAGTTTGTCAAAAGAAAGGTCAGTTTAGCAACATCAGCCTTTCTGCCAGGCTGCAAGCGTATTTCTGACCTGTCTGTTTATGAAAAGAAATGTTTCGATGCATACTCAGTTTTGATGAGAGCAGACATCACTGACACTGCCCAGCTCACAATGTATGTCCGTGGTGTTGATGACAATTTTGAAGTGATGGAGGAGTTGCTCACAGTAATTAGGCCAGACCACCGCTGGAGATATTTCGATTAAAGGGTTGGGAGGGTTATTTGTAAATGTAATTAGTGCCTGAATAATTACACGGCAAAGTAATCCGGATATTGTCTCAAAAAAGTAACAAGTTCTTTTACTTTTGGATTTTGATGGCTCAGGAGACATTGGGAAGCTGTTATATAGCCAAAGGTGGTGCTACATAAAAAGGGTGCTCAAACACAGCATGTTCACTTTTTATTTGATCAAATACATTTAAATAGTTAATTAACTTTCATGTTCAACTTTCCACTGTGTTGACTGCTTCTGTTCATTTAATAATAAATACTAATAAATTTGAGATGTCAATTTAGCTAAATATATGCAACATTGTATCTGCATTTTTGTTGTAGTCATCATCATTAACATGTTATGGAATTAGAATGGACAGATTAAACATTAATCATAATAAAAAAGCAAAGGGATATTGAAAGGCAAGTTCTTTTACTGTTTTGATGGCTCATCATGAGCATAACTCAAACACAGCATCTGAAACAATGTAATAACTTTTGAAACTTTTTTGGCACTGGAATAACAGCGAGTAGGGATATAATTGTTGGCTACCAAATTGGGAGAAAAATTGATGTATGGGAAATTGTCTAAAATTGGGAAAAACTGGGAAAAATAAAAGAATAAAATAAAATCTCATCGTTTCAACAATAAAGAAAGCAGTATAAAATTAGCAGAGCAGTTAATGCGATGCCTCAAACCGTAGGCTAAGGTCAGGTAACAGCAAATTATTGCAGAACTGTGTTCATTAAACTGAAGGTTAGCTAACGTCGACTTACTCCAAGTGCTTTTTAAGATTCGAAGTCGAGTCCTTTGATGCCGACAGTATCTTTATTCCTGGAAGACACAAGGTACACTGGACCGACAGATTTTTCCCATGTTCTTCTTTAAACTGGAAATTGTGTCGATAACGCCACAAACTAAAAGCTGACTTTTCTTCCATCTTGTCCCTATCAATGTTTGTCTGAGTGTGGGCGCGCGCTTTTTTTTAAACGCATTTTTTTTAACGCAGTTTTTTGGTTCTCTGCAGCGGCTGTAGTTTTCGTGAGCTGTGTGATGATAATCATGTAGGCGTGATAATTTCATGCTGTAGCTTTAGTAATGAATATCAGCTCATTAATGTTTGTAAGGAAAACTTTCCACCAAGATTTTCCAATAAGTATTCCAAAATGTATTCACTTCAGGTTTATTAAAGTAACTGTATTCAGATTACTCGTTTTTCAAATGTAACACAAGCTGAATACAGTTACTTGATTTTTGTATTCTGATTACGTAACGCCGTTACATGTATTCCGTTACAACCCAACCCTGGTGATACCATTGTGAATGCCGGTTTGCCATGGAAGAGGTTTGTTGGAATAACCACCGACGGAGCGCCATAAATGACAGGGAGGAAAAATGGACTGGTGGCACTTGTTCAAAGAAAACTGGAAGAGGAGGGTGTGGAGGAGGCCATTGCTCTGCACTGCATTATCCATCAGCAGGCCCTTTGCAGCAAATGCCTGAAGTTTGACAATGTGATGTCTGTCATTGTGAAATGCATCAACCAAATCAGATCCAGGGGCTTAAAGCACCAGAGGTTCCGTGCTTTTTTAGAGGAAATGGAGTCAGAATATGAGGATGTGATCTACTTCACCGAGGTACGTTGGCTCAGCAGGGGAAACGTCTTGAAGAGATTTTTTGAGTTGAGAGCAGAAGTGAAAGCCTTCATGGATAAGGATGGGGTGGCTGTTCCTGTGCTAAGTGATCCCAAATGGCTCATGGACTTAGCTTTTCTTGTTGACATCACGCATGAGCTGAATGTACTGAACAAGAAGTTACAAGGCCAGGGGCAGCTCGTCAGTGCTGCCTATGACAACGTGAGAGCATTCTCCACAAAACTTGTGTTATGGAAAGCCCAGCTCTCTCAGACAAACCTTTGCCATTTCCCAGCATGCAAGGCACTCGTGGATGCAGGCACAACATTCAGTGGTGAGAAGTATGTTGATGCCATTTTGAAGCTACAGGAGGAATTTGATCACAGATTTGCAGACTTCAAGACGCATAGAGCCACTTTTCACATTTTTGCGGACCCCTTCTCCTTTGATGTGCAAGATGCCCCTCCTGTGCTTGAAATGGAGCTCATTGACCTGCAGTGCAACTCTGACCTCAAAGCCAAGTTCAGGGAGGTGAGTGGAAAAGCAGACAAGCTTGGGCAACTTTTGAGAGAATTGACCCCCAGCTTCCCTGAGCTTTCCCGAATGTTCAAGTGGACCATGTGCCTTTTTGGGAGCACATATTTGTACGAAAAGCTCTTCTCCACCTTGAACTTCAATAAGTCCAAGTACAGGTCCAGACTTACTGATGATCATCTTAAAGCCATACTGAGGGTCTCAACTGCTTCCTCCCTCAAGCCAAATGTGGCTCAGCTATGTGAGAGGAAGCGCTGCCAGGTCTCTGGCAGCAAGGAGTAGGCAAGAGAGGCCATGTTCAGAAGAACCCATTGAAGTTAAAGAACTGTTAATAATGACGTTTGAGAAGATTGGATTTTTTTAACAAAGCTTTTTTTGTGGAATACCTGATGCGGCCCAGCCTCACCCAGACTCTGCCTCCAGCGGCCCCCAGGTAAATTGAGTTTGAGACCCCTGATCTAGATGATGCGGTCAATGTGAGGTTTGAGTCCTCAGTGGAGGAGGGAGATGCTGTGGAGATGCGTTGCTCTAGGGACAGTAACCCTGCTGCTGACAGCTACAAGTGTCACAATGTCACAGGGAGTCTGCAGTCAGAGTGAAACATGCAAGAACTCCACTCCAGTGAAGATCAATGTGGAGTGTAAGTCAAGAGTCAATGGTCTCATCATTACTGCAAAGCTGAGTCGGAATTAATCAACTTTCCACCCCTGGCCATCTGGTCCCCCCCTTACCGGTGTTCTTGTATTGTACTACTTCTATTGTTCCATAGCTTTCTTTCAGGACAGAAAAAAGTTAATAAATAAAAAGTACAAAATATACAAGGGACATACAAAAAAGTATAGAGGGCAAGGCAAGGCAATGAATATAGAGGGCAAGGTATATTCCAATAAATACAAAGCCATTCTGAGTGATCACCTTCATCCTATAGTGAAGCATTTCTATCCTGATGGGAGTAGTCTCTTCCAGAATGACAATGTCCCCAACCACAGGACATGAGTAGTCACTGAATGGTTTGATCTGCATGAAAACAATGTAAACCATATGCCATAGCCATCTCAGTCACCAGATCTAAACCCAACTGAGACAGCGTTTTCCACCACCATCAACAAAACACCAAATGATGGAATTATTTTGTGGAAGAATGGTGTTGCATCCCTCCTATAGCATATAGAAAGCAGGAGACTTGGTTAAATACAATAACACAATCATAATTTAACACATTTCACACAAAAGGTTAAATATAGGTTACATATACACTTTAAAATGAAAGAAAATAAATGAACTTACTATTCTATGACAGGTGCATAACCAAAAGAGATTAAGTCCACAGACTGTTATTATGTTCTCAAAATTAATAGCATTTATTTGCACTTAAGCAAGATGTTTCAAACAGGATCTTCGTGGCCTGACGATAAATAGTAATCAAGACATTGTCCTGCTCAGGCACAAATAAATGCAATTTCTCCAGATTCCATAAACATTCGTGTTTCACTTTGACACATGAATGTGAACACATGACACATGCAACCTTGAAGTCTAGTTCACTAACCATTATACTACACTGCTTCCCAGTATATGTCATTGTATTGTTGTGCATGCCGTCAGATTGTATTTTTGACAAGAGACATACACATTAGGGTTTGAAGGATTAATATGTCCACAGTCCAGGAATACCTCACCTGCTTGTGTTGCCATGTCTTCAGCACTAGTAAAAATCTAAATGAATGTGTCTCTATTTGCAGATACACTCCTGTCCAGTTTGATCCCAGCTGCTGCTGTGCTGCTGCTAGCAGCAACGGTCGTGGTATGGTTAATGAGAAGAAAATGGTAAATTATGCTTTCATTTCACTGGCCTTTCTATTTGGCACCTAGTGCGCATATCTTAATATTTATTTGTTTATATTCATTTCTATATGATTTTGACTCAGGGGCAACCATGACCAGCCTGTGATTGGTATGAAGGATGTGGACATATCTGTGTACTGTGTTTTGGTGAAATTGAACCAAAAGCAATATTATATGAAAACTGAAAAACACAATTTTTAACAAAAAAAAGTGGAGAAATGGTGGATCGTTTTATAATATAGATTTGGGATACACCCTGTGGAGGACGTAGGTCTTGGCCACATGGGAGTGGCATGGTTGCCTGTGTTTTATATGTTGTGGAGGCCTTTGGAGCAGGGAGACTTTCCGGGGGCAGGTTTGGCACTCTCACAGGGTTGCTCCAAAGGCCATAGTTGATTTAATTATTATTTAATTGGTGTCAATCAGTTAATTTATATGAAGTCAATTGGCTGATTGGGTGTCTATGTGAAAATGTGAGTGAGTGATTGACAGATGGGTGATTGCCTCACGAGTCCCACCTGAGCCAGGCAGAAAGTGAGCCTATTTAAGAGCAGGTGGGGCACGTGGGGAATCAGTTAGTCTTTTGTCTTTGTTTGTGTATTTGATGAAAGTTAGTCTTTTGTCTTTGTCATTTATGAGTCTGTTTCCAGAGAGTCAGTCTTGTCTTGTCATTATGTGTGCATATTGATAGTTAGTGTTGTCATTATGTGTGTGTATTTGAGAGTGAGTGTTGTATTGTGTGATGTGACTGTTGGGCATGGTGGCGCGTGTCTGTAATCCAAGCTTCTGGGAGGCGGAGTCTGTGTGGGATGTTTGTGGAGTTTTGTGTGCGTTTGTCGAAAGTGACTGAGTAGAGTGCTTCCTGTGTGTGTGGGGAAGAGGGAGAGGGGACGCACTAAGAGTGTCCGCCTCTTGCCCTCGGTGTGATTGAAAGAGAACTCGCAGTGGAGAGTGTTTCTTGGCAACGGCCCGAGAACTCTCACTGGAAGAGTGGAGAGTGTCTCGGGGCTGGTTGCCAGAAAACTCTCACTGTGGGGAGTGGCGAGGGTCTCTGTATGCATGGGTTGGAGAACTCAGACTGCAAAGTTTGCATGTCTCAGTATGCATGGGTGGGAAGCACTTGAAAGGTCACTGGATATGTGTGTGCCTGGGAGGTTCCAAGGGAACTCCAGATGAAGAGGCGTAGTGTCCCGTAAGTTTTGATTATTTTAGCTTGTTATTTTAGTTCGTTGTTTTTACCCGAAAGCTTCGCGGCGAGTAGGGTGAAGATTTTGTTTGTGTTTGTGTTATATGTTAACCTGCTACTCCCACTGGCTCTTCCCCATGTCTGGGGGGAGAGACAAGAAAAAAAAAAAAAAAAAAAAAAAAATAAATTAAAAAAATCTGGTCCAAGACTGAAAAACTCCACTCCGTCTCCAGACTGCTCTGTTCCCATCCAGGGTTTGTCACGTGGCATGTGACACACCCATAATGTTATTTCCTATTTATTAGCCTAATGCAGGGGTGCCCAACTGAGCCACAGAGAACCACGTGTTCATGCATATATTTTGTTTGTATGCTTTAATCTTTTGTACTAGTTTTTTCTCTGTAGTTTATTGGGGACAGGTGTTGGAAATGAACCTTTGGCTATAAACACTTAATGCAATGCATCTGATGCTTGTTTTTTTAACAATGTAACAATGCTTTTGCTTTGTCCCTGACAAATTAATTAATCATCTGCTCATCAAGACAATGTATATTCAAATCAGGTTAGTGCTAGGCTGGAACAAAAGCCTGCACACCCTGTAGATCTCGACTTGGGCACCACTGGCTAAATGATATATATACTGTGGCAGACAGCCGGGGGAGGTGTGGGGAATGGTAATAGAGGGGAGGTATGTGATGAAGCGCTGGCTCCACCCCCAAACCTTATATGGAGGTCCGGAGGAAATGGGACACACCGGGGAACCCCTGACAGCCGATTTCTCGGGAAAAAAAGGGGGGGCATTGCCCTAACCAGCGCGAAGTACCTTTGGGAAAAGCGAGGAGGGTGGTGTGAAGAGTAAAAGTGTATTTGTATTGGATTTGTGTTTGACCTGGATTGCTTGAGAATGACGACTGGATAACGAACTTGGAAACGGACAACGACAACGAAACTGGATTACGGATTTGGACTGTTTGCCTTATTTTCCCCTTCCCCTAGTTTTGTGTGCTAAACCCCCCCAATAAAAATAATTATACTTTCATTGACTGTCTAAAGTGTTTTATTATCTAACTTGGTTGCGTGGAAACCCCACACCCCTGTTCTCGTTACATTTGGTGGAGGATGCGGGCAGCGCATTGCGTTGAAAGACCAGAGTTAGATAATCAAACAGACTTGGGAAACAATGGAAGCACTCGTCAAACAGTTGATAGAAGCGAATCTTGCGCAACAGACCATGCATCGGGAACTAATGGAGGAACAATGTCAGCAGACTGCCCTGATGCGAGCCGAGCTCAACCAGCTAGCCACTGCCAATGCCGCTGGAATCACTGCTGCCACAACCTCCCATCCCAAACCCAGCCTCTTCCTGCTGAAGCTCACAGAGGCAGATGACATCGAGGCATATCTGCAAACGTTCAAAAGAACAGCGATCTGGGAGAATTGGCCCCAGGACCAATGGGCCAGCCTGATCGGCCCGTTTTTAGCCGGGGCGGCCCAGAAGGCGTACCAGGATCTGACCCCGGAACAGTCACGCCATTATGACGTATTAAAGAAGGAAATCATGAGACGGTATGGTTTCACCTTAATCCGCCGGGCTCAGCGATTCTATGAGTGGAATTATGAACCCACAGGATCCCCATGGTCACAAATGTCTGATTTATTTCAATTAGCCAGGAGTTGGTTAACAGCTGAACCCCTATCCATAGAGAGGATTGTAATCGATACATTTTTGCGCTCTCTCCCCTTTGAGGCTAAGAAACTAGCCAGCCAAGCCAATCCACAAAGTGCGAACCAGCTGCTGGAACTAGTCTAGGGACACCAGGCGGCGCTCGAGGTCCTGTGCAGTGGACGACCGCTGAGGGCAGAACCCACCACCCGCCCCAAGGAGAGAAAGAAGGCTGATGAGGAGACCGGGAAGCCGACACGGAACTATGGAAACCCACACTCCCCCAACCGACAACCATTTCTGAACTTTGATAGCCAGAAATGTTATGACTGTGGTGAACAAGGCCACATTGCCTGGAACTACCCTCGCCATGATGTCTCCATGCCATCAGCCTCAGCCAGTGAGCAGGCCACCGGACGGCCCTGCGGATTAACAACTGCATGCTGGGCTCAGGAGAAAGGCCCCTCCCCTGTCACACCAGTGAAGGCCAACGGGAAGGATACAACGGCTCTGTTAGACTCAGGCAGCATGATAACCCTAATCAGACCCGAATTCACTCGGGAACAGGACACCATAGACACAGTGTCCATCACGTGCATCCACAGCGAAACAAAAAGTTACAATACCTCAGTCCTGAACCTGCAGACGACAAAGGGACAGAACGTGGGACGAGCGGGAGTTGTTCCAAATCTGCCAGTGCCGGTGCTAATCGGGAGGGATTCCCCACTATTCAGCCGACTGTGGGCCAGTATATCTGGAGAGACGGAGTCACGAGGGGATAAAAGGGGGAAAGGAAACAAAAGACAGGTGAGGGCCAACAGCGAAGGGGATGCGCCGATGTCCGGATATCAAGAGGCGGACCCCAATGCCTCCACGCAACCATTGTTGGAAGGTGAACCGGTAGACGCCCCGCTGGAGAACCCCGAACTAACAGATTTATTTCCAATGGAACCGGAAGGGGAGCCTGAATCCCCCCCCTTGTCAGGCCGCTTTGGGACTGCGCAGCTGGAAGATCCGAACCTGACCAACGCTCTCCAGCAGGTGACGGTCATTGAAGGGAAACCCATTGAAGGGGTGAGTCAACCGAATGACCCGCACTTTGCGATAAAGAATAAATTATTGTATCAGGTAGTGAAAGGAAACAATAACGAGTGTGTCGAGTTACTGTTGGTGCCAGGTTCATACGTGCAGGCTGTGTTACAGTTGGCGCATGCACATCTTTTAGGGGCACATCTAGGGGTCGAAAAGACCTTAGAGAGGATCAAGGTTCGGTTCCACTGGCCTGGAGTAAAAAGAGCCGTGGAGGACTTTTGTCGCAATTACCCTGAATGTCAGCTGGTGGGACCAAAACCACAGTTTCGCAGCCCTTTGATTCCCCTCCCCATAATATCGGTCCCGTTTAGCCATATTGCTATGGATTTGATTGGGCCCCTCCCATGCAGCAGTCGGGGGCATCAGTACATCCTTGTCATTGTGGACTACGCCACCAGGTACCCGGAGGCAGTTCCACTACGCACTATGGCCACTAGGGGAATTGCACGTGAGTTAATGTTGTTGTTCTCCCGAATGGGTATACCTGACCAGATATTAACTGATCAAGGAACCCCGTTCATGTCCTGAATCATGAAGGATTTATACAAAATGCTTAAGATAACTCAACTGCGCACTCCCGTGTATCACCCTCAGACAGATGGATTGGTGGAAAGGTTCAATCGAACCTTAAAACAGATGTTAAAAAAAGTGATGGAAGCGGACGGGAGAAACTGGGATCAGCTGCTGCCATATTTAATGTTCTCTATCCGGGAAGTACCACAAGCTTCCACCGGGTTCTCCCCCTTTGAACTATTGTATGGGAGACGACCCCAAGGGCTGCTGGATATCGCCAAAGAGGCATGGGAACAGCAACCGTCGCCTCATCGCACCCTGGTTGAACACATCAGTGAAATGAGGGATAGAATGGCCACCCTCTGGCCCATTGTACAGGAGCACATGGAAAAAGCACAGAATGCACAAGCCCGTGTGTATAACAGAGGAGCACAGCCAAGGGAATTTCAGACAGGAGACAAAGTGTTGGTGTTAGTCCCCACGTCAGAATGTACATTTTTGGCTAGATGGCACGGACCCTATGAGGTTATTGAAAAGGTAGGGGAAGTAAACTATCGAGTACGACAGCCTGGGCGCCGTAATGTTACCCAAATATATCACATTAACCTGTTGAAACGGTGGAACGCCCGTGAGGTACTGTACACTGTGTCTCCTCAGCTGTCTGTTAAAGAAAACATGCCTATGGAAGTGCAACTGGGGGAACAGTTGAGCCTGACTCAGCGGCAGGACCTGCGCGAACTGGTGGACGGACATCAGAATGTGTTTTTCCAGGAGCCAGGACGTACGATGTTGATCCAACACCACATTATCACCTCGCCGGGTGAAAAGGTAAAACTACGTACCTACCACATACCAGAAGCTAGAAGCCGTCCGTGCGGAAGTACAGATAATGGTAGAAGCAGGGATAATCGAACAATCACATAGTGATTGGTGCAGCCCAATTGTATTGGTGCCAAAACCAGACGGCACCCTACGGTTCTGCAATGATTTCAGAAAATTAAACAAAATATCGAAATTTAATGCGTATCCAATGCCACGGATTGATTAATTAATCGACCGACTCGGAACCGCTAGATTCATTAGCACCCTAGATCTTATGAAAGGTTACTGGCAGGTAATTGGCAGCAACCTCATTGCTGATGTTGAAAATGCCTGGAAATTCTTTTACGATGGTTTTATTGAAATTGTAAATAAGCATGTTCCCCTCAGAAAACATAGAGTAAAAGGACGAAACAATGCATGGTTTACACCAGAGTTATCCAGCTCACTTCATGAGCGAAATATGGCATGGGCAAAGGACAGGAAAACAGGTCTTGACTCAGACTGGCTGCACTTCAGGCGTCTGCGTAATGCATTTACAGTTGCCATTAGAAAAGCCAAAGCTGATCACTTCCTCACCGAAACATCAATCAATCTAAACAATCCATTGAAATTCTGGAAGACTATTAAATCCCTAGATGGAAATAAAAACAGCACAGAGCTTCCCCCATGCATTGTTAGGGACTCGCATAAAATCTCTGATAAGGCTGAAATGCTTGGTTGTTTTAATGAGCACTTCATTGCCTCTGGCTCCTTGTTCGAGTCTCTCAACGCTGATCATGGAATTTCTTCTGCTGGTTGTTCCGATGGTCATGTTACGATGGGTCAAGCCTTTAGTTTTAATCCGATTATAGTTTCAAAGGTGCGTATAGCCCTCAAACTTTTAGATACGAGAAAATCGGCAGGTCCTGATAACCTGGAGCCTTATTTTTTAAAGCTAGCAGCTGACTTTATTGCACCACCTCTGACACATCTTTTTAATCTTTCTCTGGACTCAAACTAAATTCTTCACATATGGAAATCTGCTTTTGTTCTTCCCCTACTAAAAGGGGGTGACCCTACCGTCCTGAACAACTATAGGCCAATCTCTAAATTGTCTGTCCTGGCAAAGGTTCTGGAATCCCTTGTGAGTGAACAACTGAAGGAGTTCTTATCTACTAACAATATTTTATCAGATTTTCAATCAGGTTTTAGAAAAAAACATAGTACAGCGACAGCGGCCTTAAAAGTAGTAAATTATATTATTGAATCCCTAGATAACAAGCAACATTGTGCAGCCCTTTTCATTGACCTATCTAAGGCTTTTGATACTGTGGATCATGCAATATTGATGCAAAGACTTATCAGTGTAGGATTGTCGGAACAAGCTGTCGGTTGGTTTGAAAGTTATCTATCAGGCAGATCACAGTGCGTGCAGGCAGAAGGTATCACCTCTAGCTCCCTTGTTATATCCAAGGGTGTGCCACAGGGCTCGGTCCTGGGACCATTATTATTCATTTTATATATTAACAGTCTTAATAAAAATGTCTCAAATGCAAAATTCAATTTGTATGCCGTGTAACTACTATGCATGTATACGCTGTTACATTGCATTTACAACTGTAAAAACCCGTTTGTAGGTCGTTGTTGTTGTTTTTTTTCTTCAGTTTTTCAACCCTCTATACTATTCCGATTCACCCTCCCCTCATGAGCTGCCTGTCCTCAGGGTCAAACTATTATCCCGAGGCCGGCAATGATCCGCCTCCTTCCGAGACGGAACTACACCCAACTGCTCTTTAAGAACGCCCTACTGCTCCTCGGCAAGCTCGTGCTGACTTTCCCTCCCCCCATTCTCTGAGGCGGACAGCCAAATGCCGACACCAATCGGGGCTCCTGGCCAGAATCGGACTGACACAGTCGGGTTTTGAACCGCAACCACAATAGGTATTACATTTTCATTAGGCATCTCACACTCGCAACTGTTTGCAGATGTATTTTAAGTGTTGTTTTCTACTGCAGTCATCAGTGTCATAAGTGCTAGCTATCTAATTCATCCCCCTTTTCCCCCATAATTATGATATGAATTTCAAACATGCAAATTTCAAATTTCAACATTCAAATGTGGAAATACAGTTTTTACAATTATAAGTACAATGTAACAATGTGTACATAAACAGTAGTTACACTGTACTTACACAGCATTGGGGCCACTTAATGTAAGACCTGTCACGTCTCGTGTTCGTGTTCCCCGTAATTAGGTGTTTTAGTTTATTCCATGTTTTCCTGGTTGTCCGGTCCGTGTTTTCACTTTCACTTACCTATTTCCAGTCTTGTCATTGTGTTATCATTTTCACTTGTTCCTCATGTGTCTGATTGCAGTTAGCTGCATTCGTGTTAATTCCTGATTGTTTCTTGTTATGTCTGATGTATTTAGCTGTGTGTTTTCCCATGTTCGTTACCAGATTGTCTCGTCATTGTATTATCGTTTTCACCTGTTCCTTGTGTGTCTGATTGCAGTCTCCGGTGGCAGCTGCATTCATGTTAATTCCTGATTGTTTCTCGTTATGTCTAAATGTATATAAGCTGTGCGTTTTCCCATGTTCGTTGCCAGATTGTCTTGTGTTTTGCTTATGCCTACACAACTTTCCAGCGTTCTCTTTGTTTACCCGTGTTCGTGCTTTCGTGTTCAGTCCTGTCTCAGGCTTGTTCCCGATCCACCTGTTTGTGCTTCTCGTGGTTCCTGCCCTGCTCCTCTCTGTGTTCCCCTCTGAGACCTGGATTCCCTCTTTGTTATTGCCCTGACCTCCGCCCCTGCCTATTGACCGCGTCTTGCCTGCCTCTGACACACCTGAAGCCTGGAAAATAACTAAACTTTGCCTGTCCCCTGGAACCTCCTCCGCACCACTCTTTTCAAGGATTCCTGTATTGCCCTGATTGCTCCCACTCCCAGGATGTGATGAATTTTGGTGAGTTCTTGGGCTTGCTCAGTCTTTGCAATAAAGAACATTTCCAGGGCACCCTTCCATAATCACACCGCATTCTTTCCTCACTCACACAGGGTCTACTCAGTCTGGTTTTCCAACATTCACATCCATTCCACATGACAAAGACCTGACTGACTCCCCAAGTGCTCTTAAATAGGACCTGGCCAATGGGTTTTTTCACATTCCTTTCTTCTATATCCTGTGTGTTGTAGTGTTGCCTGGCTTTTATCCTGCCCTGTCTTATCCTGGGATAAAGAACATTATTGTTATGTTTTCCTAAACAGCTGGTTTTTTTCCTTTCTACCTGTGTGTTGTAGTGTCATTTGATATGTTATGTCAAACCTTAAGTTGATAGAGAAATTCTGTGTTTAAAAATTGTTTCTGAATAACTTCACATACTTGTACCATTTTGCGGAACTGTTTTGCATGGGTAGCTGACCGACAGTCAAGGTCAGAGCAGTGTGCCTTGCCAAAAGATACGAGGTTATCCCAGAGATGGGAAAATAACTGTCTTGTGACTGGTGAGTGGGCGAGGCTAAAGCATCTGTCTAAGGGTAACTATTGTGTATAAGAAGTGTTCTCTCCAGAAATGATTTGTTCATTGCCTGGCAGGGAGGCAATGAACCCAGAATGCATTTGGTTGAATAAACTCTGTTGAGAAATTGGTTGAATGTTCTGTTTTCTCATTTGGTGCAAGTGTTCTCTATCCTCTTTGAAGGTCTTCTGAATTTCATGAACCTAACAAAGTCACTTTTGGAAGCATACATTTGTTGCCAGTTGATTTGTGCTTTTTATTAATACAAACAAATTTCCAACTGAAACCCCACAAACTACATACATATTGCAAGAAACAATCAAGTGGTATAATATCAGACATTTGTTATGTAATACATTACAGTGACCATAATACTACCAAGGACATGCATGTCAAAGAAGGTTTATTTTATAGAAAATTCCAAAATATGTAATTCATGAAATATGGAACTATACACAAAATATTCTGAAATGGGAAAATGTTTTTTTCCCACAATTTTGCTTAGAATCCCCCTGGGAGCCCTTACTTGAGCCCCACGACCCCAAAACCCCAGATCCAGATACATTAGCAAATTATGATTTAATAGAAATTATGATTTAATAGAAATCATATTAGTAAGGACCATTTAGATCAAAATAACATATACAGTGGTGGCCTGCAGGTTTATTTGAGACCAGCTTGGTCAGGGTTTAAATAATTAAAAAAGCTCTCAGAAAAGCAGAAGTTGAATTGAACTGGCTACAGGAAATGTGTCAATGCAGACCTGAATGTAACATTTGGGAGGAAGTCACACATGCAGCTGCAAAGTCCTGCCCATGCATATTAAACCCTTTTAAAAAAACACAGAGCCTCTGTCCTCATTGCAGTCGCATGTTGGTTGGTTGCCTTGTCCGGTGGAATAGAAAGAATGGGTAACATGACATCGTATTTATAAAAACCTTCCTTGGTTACAGTTAATTGTGGTGTGCTGTAAATTAATGTAGTGGTTTCAATCGGCTCTGAATCTGTAGAGAACTCATCTGAAGTTACTTATCTGTACAAGCAGTGATACCTGAGACCACTTACAAAAGAGCCAGAGTTCAAAGCGATCTCTAAAAGGTGAGTTGCAAGAGTCTAGTGCAGGTAAAGAACTAAGCGTAACAAACTAAGTGTGGCACAGGAGACATCTCTAGATCTCTCACACTGTGAAGAAATTGTTCTTCAATTTGTATTATCTGCATTATCTTTTCCACATAACAGTAAAGAGGATATAACAGCTTGCTACATATTTTATGAAAAATGATAATTTCTTCTTATTTTTTACATCTTCACTCAGTAATAGAGAGATGGCTCACATTCTCTTCCTGATCGTTCTGCACCAACTCTTAGGTAATGTTTTTATCAAATTACTTCTGCTTTTGGACTGTAGAGGAACAAGAGTGAAATAGTGTTGAGCTAACTGTGAATTCCCTATAAATTGTGCATGAGAAAATGCACCATTGGCATCTGTATTCTTACTTAACTATTTTTTAAGGGGTGTTTTCTTTCATGTGTGTGCATGTGTGTGTGTGTGTGTGTGTGTGTGTGTGTGTGTGTGTGTGTGTGCATATACGTGTGTGTGTGTGTGTGTGTGCTTAGCCATTTTTTTACATGGACATGCCATTAAATGTTTTAATGGAGAATTTCTGATGGGGCTTCTGACAATCTATGTCTACTGTCCCAGGCAGGGTCTGCTGCAGGATTTGGGTGACACAGCCAGAAAATGGGGTAAATGCTGTTGTAGGCAGAAACATCACCCTGAGTTGTCAGATCCACTCTGATACCCGGGATGAAATTTTGCAGTGTCGGGCACTGTGGTACGTCAAGGAACTGACAAAGTGGAGAGAGGTTGGAGACCTACTCCTTCTCAGAGCAAGATTCCTAAAGGCCTACAATGGAACCACAACAAACACCACCCTCACCATTACAGAACTGACCCTGAATGACACCAACACCTATTACTGCACTCTCATGTGTCAGATCAACAGGTCACGCAAGCAATACCATGGTAATGGAACAAAGGTCAATGTCCAAGATCACCAGTTTCTCGGCAGCAGTATCCCATCCACCAGCTTGTCAGCCCTCCCAGGTAGAGGCTAGCCTCTTTTCATTTTTAGTTTGCTTCACTGCAGACTTCTGAGGACTGCAGAACCATTTTCTATAGTGTGTCTTATTACATTCCATTTGAAATTTGCTAAACACTGTCAACTCTTGATGTATGGATCTTGTATCTTACTGAATGTATTCGTAACAACTTCACAATGCAATCATATATACACCAATCAGCCACAACAGGTGAAGTGAAGTGAATAACAGGTTAAGTGAATAACATTGATCATCTCATTACACTGGCACCTGTCAAGGGGTGGAATATATTAGGCAGCAAGTGAATAGTCAGTTCTTGAAGAAAAATGGGCAAGCGTAAGGATCTGAGCGACTTTGACAAGGGCCAAATTGTGATGGCTAGACGACTGGGTCAGAGTATCTCCAAAATGGCAGGTCTTGTGGGGTGTTCCCGGTTTGCATTTTTACATTTACATTTTAAGCATTTAGCAGACGCTCTTATCCAGAGCGACTTTCAAGATGTGCATTAATACATGGTAGGAACAATCATAGTTAGCATACGAGATCAGTGCAGTAATACAGCAATAGACATCATTGCAGGCATCTGCGTAGCATACCTGTAACACCGGGAAGGAAAAGGTTAGTGTAAATTATTATTATTATTATTTTATTTTTTTGGAGTATAGTGTTGAACAAGTAAACAGTGGTGAAGACAATTTAGCTAGATGGACAGAGTTCAGTGGTAGTGGAGTCTGAAGAGGTAGGCTCTTCAGTAATGTTGAAAGCACCTCATGCCATGCCTACGGTGAAACATGGTGGTGGATCTTTAATGGTTTGGGTTGTTTTGCGTCCAAAGGTGCTGGGGCCCTTATTAAAATAGATGGAACCATGAACTCCAGCATGTATCTAGACTTTTTGTCCAAAAACCTTGTTGTTACTCATTAAAGTATGGCGTATTCCTATTAATCTGTACATGCACCTGACAATGTGATCCTTTTTTAAACATTTTTTACAAGTGACCCCTTTATAGCATAAATTATGTTTTATTGTGTTTTGCCTTCTGTATTATTTCTTCAAGTCTTCCACAAATGGGATCTATTGAAATAAGTTACTTAGATAATGGAGTCCCTGAAGTGCACATTGAAAAGGTTTTCTCTTTCATTGCAGATGCAGAGTCAGACAATGCAACTGAAGACGGGCTTCTTCTTGTTCCTTTCTTTTTCCTACTCTCACTGAAGCTGGTGATTGCCATTGCCATAGGGACATTTTCATTCATGTGCCGCCACAGCCAGAGAATTAATTACAAGAAGAAGTAATTTCAAATTAATTCTTAGAATGTCCACTTTAGTTGATCTTTTTCCTTAACAATTGAAACGGAATTGGAAGTCTATTAAAATGAATTATTCTACTTCATATCCATTGTACTAGTGATAAAAAGGATAGAAGATACCAAAAGTGATGTTTATACGACAAATTGGATGTTATAGAAAGAGAGATGTTGGGCTTTAGTTTTGTGCGCAATGTGCAGATGGTGGCGTTAATCCAGGAAGGTGGCACATTAAGGCATGTCCACCTCCATTCCAGTAGATTTGTGACAAGAGATGGTAGGGCACCTGCAACGCAGTTGTAAAAGAGGTTGGTTTAAGAAGAATACATTATCTGTGGGCATAGGTGGAGGGAGTTTAAGGCTGGGGAAAGCTATATTATATATATGTATACAATTAAATACAAATATATATATATATATATATGTCGGGGAGGTGCATTTTAGTCATCCTGCGCAGGCAGACAGTGGGCCCCTTGGGCTGCCACAATATATACAATTAAATACAAATGGTAATGATGGCTCACTTAATCCACCGCCTACAGTGGAGGAGGTAACTAAACTGGCCAGATGCCACCAATTGCTGCATGGTTATTAGGCTACTAACGTTAGTTAGCTAGCTAGCTCAGTGCTCCAGTCTCATCCAACAACGCACTGTCCTGTCAGTGAATCGGCAGTTAACAAGCTAGTCTATGTTACTCTGAAAGCTGAATGATTCATCACGAACTCACAGAGCCATTCTGGTTATAAATTATTATAAATTGTTATAAATTATGTGTGTGAGAATTAATAAGCAAGCCTTATATTACACCTGGCATCAAATTGAATGAGTACACTGGTGTAGTGTAAATATAGTGCATGCGCAGAGAATGGGCTTAGTTCGTTACAGCCAATCAGATCATCAGTTTTTTTTCCTTTGAATACCTTTGCTATAGCTAACTGGCAATTTCGTCATGTCAAATGAAAAACAAGCGCCATGGTTTGTGAAGAATAAGTTATGAGAGTTGTTTCACTACAGTAAAATGGAGTGCATAATTGGATGGTGCATCAGCAATGCTAAACTAACATTTGTGTGTATCAGGTTCCTACTGAGATAAGCACTTTTCTCAGTAGGGAACTGATAATACAGTAGACCTTCAGCAATATGTGGCATGAGCCCATAAATAGCATACACAATTAGGCCTTATCAACATCAAGGTCTTTATTGTCACTGTTGCAAAAAGGCTTGAACGCGAGCCTTAAATCGCAAAGAATCACACTTTCCATTGATAAAAAAGGGCCATGTCTTAGCACTATTGCTAAGGAATGTGGGAAAATCAAACGTTTAAACATGGGCCAAAACAACATCAAACAGTTCACACCAGTGTTTCCATTCAATTCTTACCATTGACAAGGACTGACACACGGATGTGCTTGGAATATCTATAACTGAATGCTCTGAATGATTACATAGCTAACATAAATTAGCTAACACTTGACACAGAAAAAAAGCGAAAGCAATGCTAATGGTAGGTTAACCTTACAGTCCAAATTCAGGACAAGCATTATTAATTTGTGGGACACATATCCAACAACGCTTGTGTTCACATGGAAAGCACTGCCATTCAGAATGCTAAACAATTAATCAATTAACCACATTCAGTCCTCGCAGGTGCAAACACTACTTGCCCAAATTATTCAATCAGTAATCAGAGATTTAGCCAGTGGTGGGCCGTCAGGGCCTGCAAGGCCTTCTCTGCTGGCCTAAAAAATATCTGAATCACAGACTGATGTTAATTATATTTTGTCCATGAATACTTATTCAATAATTCCAAATGGTCTGTCCGCTTCCTTTCATAGCTTTTCCCCTGGTTGCGCTGCTTCCAGACGTGTATTTTCATATTAAAGCATTTAACCAATCACATTTCAGCCATCATTTGTTGCCAGGGTCAAATAAATCTGCCTGGAGGCCTTCACAATCAGTTCTGCGGGCCCTGTAGCATAAAATAAGTGTTGATCAAACTGTTGCTTCAACCAATCAGATTTTGAGTTGGCGACACCAAGGCCTTCTAGCAGGCGTACGGTAACGTCAGCGTATTCACACCCTTTGATTGGATAGTCAGAGAGTGTACTAGCCAGAGCCAGCAAACTGCATCTGTAGCGAGCTGCACGAGCAAAAATATAGTTGTGTTGATTTAATAGCTGTTTTGTCAACCCACAATGGCTGAAGGAGGAGAAGAAATGAATTTAGTTGCAGATTTATTGTCAAAGCCATTTTCAAGATGGACTTTTCAAGAAAAGCTGGACATCGTTAAGAAAGGTCGGGCAACTCCGAAGCTAGCAAGCCTGTCACAACCGGGAAAAGGATTTGTCCGCCACTTTCAGTCCACTAACTACGAGCGGTACCCCTGGCTCACAGGCTCCGAGGAACACTGCAAATTGTATTGCTGGGAGTGCTTGTTATTTGCCACTGATCGACATGGTGTTTGGAGCCACACTGGGTTTGTAAATTTGACTTGCCTAACCAAGGTAGCAACGAGACACCAAAGCACTGCCGGACACTTACAAGCAACGGTGCTTTCCAAAACTTTTGGGGAAACCAGAGTGGATCTACAGCTGAGCGAGCAAGTGCGCAGGGAAACGGAGGGATGAAGGACTCTGTGCGCTGTGCTGATGGATTTAAAGCACGTCTGGATGATTTTGAGTTTAGTTTTTTGCTTCACACATTTAATGGCATTTTTGAGTATTCAGACGTGCTCTTTTCAATACTACAGGACAAAAAACTGGATGTACAGTTTTGTCTGGCAAGGGTAAAGGAGTTTTGTGACACCGTTGAGCGAGAGAGGAGCCGATACGAGGAAATCTACGAGGCCACTGAACGACCGCAGGCGCTCCGAGCGCACGAAGAGGTCCAGCGCAAGATCCTTGCGCGCACCACCACCGACTCGACTTCTTGATGGAACTGAAACACACGGATAATCTGTACGACAGAGTAATTGAACTCTTTTTGAGGAAAGAAAGAAGGATGGATTTTGTGTACAAATAATAAGGATTTTTGGTGAGTAAAATGTTGCTATTTTCCTAAATAATATTGCAATTTTATGAGGTTATTGTTGATGCTTTTTTATGTGTGTCGCAGCTGTAGCTGCAGTAGAAGGAGACTTGTGCACCCCGGGTTTGTTTCTTCAGTAAAGGCATTTATTCTGGCTACACGAGTTATCTATCTGCGATGCAACGGCTCTTTATACTGCATTTCTGCATAATAAGATGGTTTTTATAGCCATAAAATAGTTATTGAGGGGTGGATTGATTCAGACGGAGCACTACTGAAGGCCTAGGTGTGAAATGCACGGCCCGCCACTGGATTTAGCACAAATAAAAGGGACACAGGTAAACTCCCCTAATCACTGAAATTCGGACAATTTTGGTTGGGCAGGCTGGGCAAAGGGTGCAGCCAAACCTGAACCACTTCATTGTTGCATCTGTGACCCGGACCTCCACATATGAGAATAGGTAAGTTGTAAACATTGGATCAATCTCAACTTTACTGTTCTTGTCTTTAGTACTACATTACAATACAGTACTCTGTGATTTCTGTAGAATATGGTAAACTACTACAAGTGAACAACAGTACCAATATGTATCATGGATGAAGCTGGGAGTCGTAGGCTAAATACAAAGTTGAATCATTGATGACAACATAATAGTATTTCAATATGACATTGCCATCAACAATTAGCCTGACTCGACAGAGATGAGAAAAAATACTTTTTTTTCTTTTACATAAATGGTCTTCCTGTACAGACCTACTGCATTCTCACATTCTGTTTTTCCCTCTGATATTTGCAGAGTACATGCAAATGTGTAGTACAAAAATGTAATTTAAAAAATATTTTTTGGTACTCTATATTTGTATTTTATATTTGTGTTCATACAGTAACAATATATTACAATAAGCTTCTGCACATACATTGCAAATGCATTAGTGAAATGTTTAGATTTTCATAACAATGTTTTTCAATTATCACACCAATGTGTAATTAGTCCTTAGTAGAGTCTATTCATTTGATGCATGTATGTCATTTTGGTTAAAAAGTGTCATTTTGAGAAGACTGCAGTGTTTCATTTTGCAAGAGGTTTGAAGAGTTTTGCCAAAATTGTTTACTGATTGAGTTTTGTGTTTATAGTTTTGAGAAAGAGTCATAGTTCCAGGAAATGGGTTTAAACAATTGAGAAAACTGTAATAACGTCACTAACACATAAAGCCTGTGTTACGTGCTAGTGAAAACTTGCAAACAAATTATCACACAGGAAACTTGTACAGGGCCTAACGTTTTTATTGACACATCCCCCATCACGCCGCCCAAAACATCTAAACTGGGTGGAGGCGAGAAATATTCCACTTGCGAAGGACAAAACCAGCAATTACACTACCCAGGTTTGTTTCCACTACCGTCTTGTCTTTATTAGTTTTTCACAATTGTTTACACACGTTTTCTGAATGTTTGTCTAATTTTCTCAAAACTAAACACAAAACACAAAACCACAAACACAAAATGCAAAAGCAAACACTGCATTAAAAACTGTTTTATCTCTTTCCAAAATGTTCTTTTTGCATCAAAATGATACACGCACGCCATCACATGAATAGATCTTTCTACCAACCAACAACACACTGATGTGCTCAACACAAAACACTACTATGAATATCTTATCAGTAGGTTTATGCCTTTTGCATTTTCAATGTTACACTGTAGCCGGTTGTAAAAGATTGTTACAGTAATGCAGTGGCGGGCCGTGCATTTCACACCTAGGCCTTCAGTAGTGCTCCGTCTGAATCAATCCACCCCTCAATAACTATTTTATGGCTATAAAAACCATCTTATTATGCAGAAATGCAGTATAAAGAGCCGTTGCATCGCAGATAGATAACTCGTGTAGCCAGAATAAATGCCTTTACTGAAGAAACAAACCCGGGGTGCACAAGTCTCCTTCTACTGCAGCTACAGCTGCGACACACATAAAAAATAATAACCTCATAAAATTGCATCAATAATTTGTAACCTCATAAAATTGCAATATTATTTAGGAAAATAGCAACATTTTACTCACCAAAAAGATCCTTATTATTTGTACACAAAATCCATCCCCTGTCATTTCTTTCCTCAAAAAGAGTTCAAAAAAACCGAAACTCTGTCGACAAGACAAGATTATCCGTGTGTTTAAATAAACAGTTCCATCAAGAAGTCCTTTTCTAAATGCCTTTACTGAAGAAACAAACATGCTACAGCTGCGACACACAAAAAATCATCAATAATAATGCTGAAAATAACAACATTTTACTCACCAAAAATCCTTATTATTTGTACACAAAATCGAGCCTGCCCTGTTTCAGTTCCATTTCTGGCATAAGTTTTATTTCTGCTTTTTAGGGGCTGAAAATGTCCGCTCAAATGTCTGAATCACAGACTGATGTTAATTATATTATGTCCATGAATACTTATTAAATAATTCCAAATGGTCTGTCCGCTTCCTTTCATAGCTTTTCCCCTGATTGCGCTGCTTCCAGACGTGTATTTTCATATTAAAGCATTTAACCAATCACATTACATCATAGTCAGACACTCTCTGACTATCCAATCAAAGGGTGTGAATACGCTGACGTTACCTAGGCCTTCTAGAAGGCCTTCGTGTCCCCATATCAAAATCTGATTGGTTGAAGCAACAGTTTGATCAACACTTATTTTATGCTATAGGGCCTGCAGAACTGATTGTGAAGGCCTCCAGGCAGATTTCTTTGACCCTGGCAACAAATGATGGCTGAAATGTGATTGGTTAAATGCTTTAATATGAAAATACACATCTGGAAGCAGCGCAACCAGAAAAGCTATGAAAGGAAGCGGACAGACCATTTGGAATTATTTAATAAGTATTCATGGAAAAAATATAATTAACATCAGTCTGTGATTCAGATATTTTTTAGGCCAGCAGAGAAGGCCTTGCAGGCCCTGATGGCCCACCACTGCAGTAATGCATATCTACTCAAATATATATAAATAACACACAAATGCAATACAGTAACAAAAACATTTTTTGCAGTATTTTGGAACACTTGTGTTTTGTATGTAACACTTTACATACCCAACAGGAGAAAACCAGGAAAAACATTCAGTAAGATAAAGGGTTTTCTGTAAAAAAAAAAAAATGAAAGTGGCATGGTGATGGAGGACGCCTTGCTGGCTAACGGCTGCTCACATGGTGATATGCAAAGTTGTGGATAAATCGTCGGTAATAACTGGCCAGCCCGATGAATGTACGCACCTGTTTCTGTGTCGTGGGGCGGGGCCAATTCCAGATCGACTCGATCTTGCCACTTGGGGCTTGACCAACCCTCGGCCAATGGTGTAGCCCAGGTACTCTGTCTCCTGTAGCCCAAAGTGGCACTTCCGGGGGTTTGCTGTCAGCCCCGCCCCTCTAAGTGCGTGTAGCACCTCTTGCATTTGCCTGAGATGGGTTCCCCAGTCTTCTCCATGGATGACGATGTCATCCAGGTACGCGCTGCGCCTCTGGAATGCGGTACGGCCGCTGTGTTACCTTGACTCCCAGGGGAGTGTCGATGTGGTGTTCGATGACGTCAGTCTCTCCCGGGTGTATCGAGAAGACATCTCGATGGCGGCCCACCAGCTCCCGTAGCTCCTGTCGTTGGGCCGTGCTCAGTTGCTCCCCTAGCGGAACCTCGTCTGCCTGGCTGGCTGTAAAACATGGCTGCAGTCTGCCCTCTGGGACTTGGTCACTGACATGCCACTGTTTCAACAGGTTAATATGGTACAGCTGAGTTTTCTTGCGACGGTCGGGTTGACTTACCCTATAATTAACCTCGCCCACTTTCTCTAGGACCTCGTACAGTCATTTCCAGTGGGCGAGGAACTTGCACTCGGATGGTGGGACCAGCACCAGTACCTGATCCCCGGGTTGAAACTCACGGAGCTGTGCCCCACGATTGTAGACCATCGGCTATATAGTAGCTTGAAGGGTGAGAAGCGCGTAGAAGCCTGTGGTACCTCTTGGACTGAGAACATCAGAAAGGGGAGGAGCTGGTCCCAATTTCAGCCATCCGCCTCCATCACCTTCCGCAACATACTCTTCAGGGTTTGGTTGAACCTTTCAACAAGACCATCAGTCTGGGGGTGGTACACGGACGTATGGATTTGTCTGATCTCTAGTAACTGGCATAGGTCACGCATTACCTTGCTCATAAAGGAAGTGCGCTGGTCGGTCAGGATCTCGTCCGGTATGCCGACCCTGGAAAACAGCAGCATCAGTTCTCGTGCGATGCCCTTGGTGGCCATCGTGCGCAGGGGAATGGCTTCGGGGTACCGTGTGGCGTAGTCCAAGATGACCAGGATGTATTGGAGCCCCTTGCTGCTTTTTGGGAGGGGCCCGACAAGATCCAACGCGATCCGGCTAAAGGGGACAGAGATTATGGGCAAAGGGATTAAAGGGCTCTTGTACTGGGGGCCACCCTCTGGCACTCCCGGCACTCTTGGCAGAATTTCTCGACTGCACGTTTTATCCCTAGCCAATAGAAGCGTGCCTTGATCCGTTCGGAGGTCTTCTCAACCCCCAAGTGCACCCCCAGCACATGCGCCAACTGTAAAACAGTGTTTACCATGGAGTGTGGTACTAACAGCTGCTCTATCTCACGCCCTTCACTCATGACTACCTGGTATAGGAATCGCTTTTTAATGGCCCATCAGGAACAATTCCTCCCATGTCGGTTCTTCCTCCACTGGGGTTGCCTCAGCAGCGCCGCCCTCTGCTGACGGCTGCAGGTCCGCTCCCTGAAATCCGCAGTCTGGCGGCCTCAACTGCCTCGGATTCGGACCCCAGCTCCGATGAGGGCAGCGGATCCGCACCCTGAACTTCGCCCAGTGGGGGGCCTTCGGTTGCCCTTGCCGCTAACCCATTTTCGGCCACGTCTCATCTTTCTTTGCCTTCCCTCTTCCCCCCGCATCCCTGTCCAGAGCTGGGGAAATATTGGGCAATCCCGTCCCAGGAGCACCGGAACCAGCAGGTTTTCCACAACCATGACTTTTCCAACGTACTGCCCCTTTGTCGTCTGTAGCTTCAAGAGGGTCATTGACAAAGGAGCAGATACCGGTTGTTGCCCTTCTACGGCCCTGTTCAGCTCTCCTCGTGTAATGGCCCGTCTCCCGGTATCTCCTCCATGCTCTTGAGACTGTGCTGGGAGACACAGCAAACCTTCTTGCGACGACACGTATGTTTGTGCCATCCTGGAGTAGCTGGACTACCTGTGCAACCTGAATGGGCTGCAGATACTGCCTCATGCTACCAATAGTGACAAGGGCACTAGCAAAATGCAAAACTAGAGAAAAATCAGTCAGGAAGGATAAGGAGAGAGAAATGGTCTGTGGCCACCACCTGCAAAACCATTTACTTTACAGCAAACTAGAAAATAACTACATGGTATTTTCAACTGTAGATTACATTTTATTTACAAAGCCATTTTATAACTGTAATCTATATCTATTATATTCAGCATTACTATCTATTTAATTGCAGAGAGAAATGTATCTATTTTCCAAAGAAAACTACTTCCAATGATAGTAAGAGTGGATAAAGCCAAAAATATGTTTTTATTATGTACACTACTGGTCAAAAGAACCTCAATTTTTCACCTACACATCAGTTTTGAATATGCAAAATCTACAATTGTTAATTCATTAATTCAGTCACTGATTGCCTTTCTTTACTCTTTTACTCACTTGATTTTAAACTACTATACATGGAGTAAGAAGCTATTCTCAAATGCAAAATAACCATTTTATTCCAGAATGTTCATACAAATTTTGCAGTAACTTTTTGCATCTTGGGAAATTTTAATTTCAAACCGCCTTTTAGCTGATCTTATTTTAGCCTTTTTAACCTTAGCCCGCATATTACAATAATCTAACTTGTTTCTCTCTGAGTTATCCTTTTTATATACTCTGTACAGTCGCTTCTTTTGCCTCAAAATCTCCCGTGAAGCTTTAGTCATCCACTGCGGAGGATCCTATTTTTCCCTTACTTCGGGGATGAATTTACACTGTACATCTACAATAACCCTTTTAAATATAGTCAATTTTTCATTCACAGTTCTGCGATCTAGAAGTTTTACCCAATCTATATGTCACACGCCACGTGACAATCACTGAATGGGAACAGAGCAGTCAGGAGACGGAGTGGAGTTTGTCGGTCTACGGACCGGATTTTATTTTTATTTTTTTCTGTGTCTCCCCCCAGACATGGGGGAGAGACAGTGGGAGAGCAGGTTAACATATAACAAACACAAAATCTTCACCCTACTCACCGCGAAGCTTTCGGGTAAAAACAACAAACTAAAATAACAAGCTGAAATAATCCAAACTTATGGGACACCACGCCTCTTTGTCCGGAGCTCCCCTGGAACCTCCCCAGGCACACACATATCCAGTGACCTTTCAAGTGCTTTCTACCCATGCATACTGAGACACTTGAACTTCGCAGTCCGAGTTCTCCAACAAATGCACACTCGCCACTCCTCACAGTGAGAGTTCTCTTGCAACCAGCCCCAAGACACTCCCCACTCTTTCAGTGGGAGTTCCCGGGCCGTTGTCCAGAGACACTCTCCACTGCCTCTACATTATATTCATCCCCATCCGCTGCGCCAAGCCATGTCTCTGTAATCCCAACAATGTCATAACCCCCATTCAACATGACAGCCTCCAGTTCCAAAAATTTATTTTTTATGCTTCTCGCATTTAAACACATGAACTTCAGAGCCTTACTCACACTTACGTTGTCCTTCCCCTCCACACATGAATGTGCCAATCCACCTCTATTCACATTATGATCTAAAAAATCTTTATTAATTATATCCTCAGATTTATTATACTCCGCCCTGGTATCTTCCATCTGGGCAGTCTGTACCTCCCTATCCATATTACTACTACTAATTTCCCTCCCTGCTCCCCCAGTCCCTAGTTTAAATATTCCTCTGCTACCCTAAGCATACGCTGGCCCAATGCATCTGTACCCCTCCGGTTCAAGTGTAACCCGGCCTACTTGTACAGATCACCCCTGTTCCAAAAGGAGTCCCAGTGCCCCATAAACCTGTATCCCTCTTTCCTCTGCACCAGGTTTGTAGCCACGTGTTAAATCTCCATATAACATTCTGCTTGCCTTTGCTAGCACGTGGTACTGGCAGAATTCCAG
Organism: Aldrovandia affinis; assembly: GCA_029706075.1. Classification (NCBI taxonomy): domain Eukaryota; kingdom Metazoa; phylum Chordata; class Actinopteri; order Notacanthiformes; family Halosauridae; genus Aldrovandia; species Aldrovandia affinis. The sequence goes on along the minus strand of JAINUG010000306.1, from coordinate 796,968 downwards.
AGAAGACCACCGTGGAGGTTCTGCCCCTTAACTTTGATCCTAATTCTATAAATTTGGTTCCAACATGGACCATGACCAATTGATCTACCCCTGCTCTGGCCAGGAGCTTGTCCACGTGTTCCAGGAGATCTCCAACCTGAGCACCAGGCAGGCAACATGCCATGCGAGATTACTTTTCCCGCGAACAGACTATACTGTCTACACCTCTAATTATAGAATCCCCCACTACAATTAACTCCCTTTTCCTGGGTGGCATGGCTGCCAGGGTGCCCTGGGGCTCCTCAGTCCTCCCACACACAGAGGGCTGGGCCAGATCCTCTTCCTGCAAGGGCTGGAATCGGTTGGATACCACAATCTCTGGAGATGCCGCCCCTGCATGTGCGCGCCCTTTTTCTCTCTCTCCCTACCTGCTCTAGAGGCTCTCCCTTACCCCGCTTCGGCGTGCAGATGAACTCTCTAAAGGGCATACTAATTCGTTCCTGGAACTCTACAAATTCTGCAGGGCAGTCGAGACCAGCAAGTTGGGCTTCGAGATCAAGAATCTTGCTCTCGAGATGCTTCACAAGCTGGCATCTGTCACAGACAAAACCCTCCTGGAAGTCAGAAGTCAGAAGTCAGAATTATTTATTCGCCAAGTACGATGTACAAGGAATTTGCCTTAGTGCAAGGTGTCAACATACAATCCAATACAATAACAAGAGCTTAAAGAAAATACAGTGTAATAAAAATACAATACAATACAATACAGTACAGTGCTAATATATAAGTACAGATAACGGTTATGTACACAGTTAAGGTGCAAGAGTGTGCAAAAGAGCAGAGTAAAAGTCACAGTTAAAGTGGGAGTGTGCAAGTGAACAGGGGGGTATAGAGGAAGGGTCTTTATTTAGGAGGATTATGGCTTGGGGAAAGAAGTTGTTCAGGTGGCGTTTAGTCCTAGTCTTTAGGGCTCTCACTCTCGGTCTCCGCTGAGAGGGTGTGGAAGGAAAATTATCCCGTTATAATTCATAGAGGGGATATCTATCCCCCGGTTCTGTTTCGGGTCTGAACGGCCAGGCTGACAAAAGGTTTTCGCGCCACAACGAAAGAACGACTGTTCTTTCGGAGTTGTTTCCTCTCACCGAAGGAAAGGTAATTCCTATTGTTCTTGACTCCCCCATAATGGCCTATGCCTCGCCCTGTTTTACCTCCATGAGCCCCCCATACCTACATTACCCGTATGTTAACGCCCATTGTTTCCCCAGGTCCGTGTTTGTCCGTGTTCCTCCTTTCCTGTTTTCTGTATAAATATCAGGTTTAAACATGTGAGCGGGAGAACTGATTTTGGGTTGGTTCTCCCTGCAGCTGCTTGTAAATAAAGCTTTACCTATTCAAGAAGAATCATCTCCGCTCCCAGTGAAGTTTTTTCCACGACAATTTGGTGCCTTCGACCCGGGACCTGCGGACACTCGACGGACGGCGTCCTCTCCTCCGCTGACGGGGACCAGACATACACCACAGCGCAATAAGAACAAAAGGTTGGGCCTTTATTATCAAAAATCCATTATCGTGGCGTCTGGCTGTTCCCGGCCAGGGGAGGGTGAGTCACCCGGCGAGAGCGCACGGTCAGTAATTATAGGGACCCAGGAGAGGATTCTCTTTGAATAGTACACGTTTAGGAGGTTAACCGATAACAGAGGAACTTCGACGAAAAGTTGTGCTATGGTTATATTTGGAAAAGGCGGATCAGTTGTTGGATTAGGTATTTAAAATGCTTAGCTGATAAACTTATTGATCAGGACTTGGTAAGCATTAATGTGATTGAACAGTACGGTTAAAGGAACAAGCTATGGTTATAGTAGGACCGGTGGATCAGTCTGGGGATTAGGTATTCAAAATATTTAGCTTCGGATACGAATGATCGCGTATATCTGGTGATGCGGTAGGCGAAACGAACGGGCAGGTTAGGTCGAAAACAGGTCGAAGGGAGCGTCTGTTATATCTGAGAAAGTAAAATATTCCATTGGCCTTGCGCATTGTAAAAGAGAATATTTTACTTGTTGTACAACATGTTGAAACCTAGATCTAGTCGGAACTCCGCGGAGAGAGATATGTTGCATTAGGCTTACGGTGACTGTTACTCCGGTAGCCTAAGTATTGGCTACGCCTTAGTCACGCGTGTATATAGGACCATTAAGTTAACGTCAGGGCAATGGTTATTGTCGGTCGCGGTGGGTCAATTATCGGATAGATATTGGATACAAATATTTCTGATAATACGCAGAAAGGACCAAGGAGTAGACCGTATAATTACGTGTGGCAAGATGCAGCCGATAACTTTTTGGGGCGCTATTTAATACCCGGGAGGGAGGATGAACAATCTCAAGTGAATGTTGTGTTGTTTGATAAAGTTTGTCGTGTCGCGCATATGCATTGTGAAACAGCAGGGCACATTCTGTGATTGCTTAGGGCTATGGTTATAGTCGGTCGCGGTGGGTCAATTATTGGATTAGATATTTAAAATGTTTAGCTGATAATACGCAGAAAAGGATCAGAGTATTAGACTGGTTTTACTACTGGTGGCAAGACGAAAAGCGATTCACAGAATTGTGTGCTTGTGTGTACCCGGGATTGTTGTTTGTTCGCATAATAAAGTGGGCCTATAGATACAAAACAGCTGTGAGGTGGACACGTGGTGAGAGCGCTTGTCCAGCGGTTAGATAAATATATAAATAAACCAAAGGGATTTGGTTAGAGCAAAGTGATTCTCCACTCACCCCGAAAGTAATTCAAGACAAAGGACGTGCAGGCCGTTTGCAAGTTTTACTCAAACATTCGTGTGGGCCAGTTGCAGTTCTTGGAATAAGTTTGTGGAACAATGAAACGGAGTGAGAATCCGTTCGCAGGAAGTTGCGCATCGGAGTGGTGGAAGCAAGACAGATAGCGGAGTCACGGTTTGCTAGCTATTGTATGCTATAAGAACGATAATAATAATAGTTATAATTATAATAATTAAGGATGGGAGGAAAGCAGTCCATTCCCGTGCCACCGCTGAGAGGCACCCTGGCATTTTATATGTATACGCACTATGATCCGAAACATGCTATCATTTGAAGAGCTGGAATAAACATACAAGCAAGGATCCTGATCTCCGATTCCCGGAGGACGGATCTCTTGATTTGGCTAAAGTTGTGTTTTTGAGGAGCGCGCTAGGAAAGCGGGCAGATGCACTAGCCAAGGGGAATGGGATGCATTCTTTTGTTGGCATGATGAGGCCTTAAAACGCTTGAATGAATCGCGCATGCGCAGTTATATAAGGACACAGAGGGGAAATTAAGGCAGCAACTCAATCGAGAGAGAGCGAGGGAAAAGGACAGGTCAGGCGGAGCCCTCCGCTGTTTCACCTCCCCATATAGGCAATTGTTGAGTGAAGCAAACCAAACTGTTTCTCAATTTAACTAAGCCGACTCCTCTATCCTAACAGAGGAGGACTCAGTAATTTCAATAGCAGCAGGACATTTGAATTCCAACAGTACAGCCATAGGTGGTGGCGCAGGCCGAGTTCTTGCTAGGCCGGAACAAAGGCCGGCCAGAGGTGACACCCCCAGAGAGCAGTTGCAGACTCAACAAGGGCAATTCAATTCCCTCCCGACCAACCAGGTCATGAGCAGGCTGCTTCCTTTACCAGGTCCCTTCACCAACCCCTTTATGATCAGCGCCAGCCGACCCCCTGGCCGGTTCATTGTCTCCTTCCCTCACCAGATCAGGGACACAATGGGGCTGGACAACTCGACCAGGGGATCAAGGCGTTGGGGGACACCAACCCCCAATGCAACTTGTAGATTCAACAGCAGCGCAGGCAATGGCATCACAGTATCCTCAGCGCAGGATCCCTATTGTGATGCCGGCTCACGCTGGTAATGGTCCGGAAGTGCAGCATGTACGCATGCATTCTCCTTTTTCCCCCTCAGATATGTTAGCCCACAAGGGGAAAATGCCTGATTACAGGAAGGAGCAGGGGCGCTGGGAGGAGTGGATAAGAAGCATAGTCCAGTGCTATGATTGTAACATTCCGGATGTGCGTGACCTCTTGAGGGCATGTATGTCACGACCAGATAGCAGGGATCTAATGTTGCCGGCCGCAGATGGCGGAACCACTATAGATTGGCGGGATGCACAGGGTGATGCAGATGGAGCTATAACTACCATATTAGACTGGTTGAGGAAAAAGTGGCCGTATTACATAGATTGGTCCAAAATATATGGATGCAAACAAAATAAGGTTGAACCAGTCCTAGATTACTGCCGGCGATTCTCAGAATGCTTTAGAGTAAATTCAGGGTTCGACCCTGACAATGCCCCACCTGGCCAGCAGGCCGCACTATTGAATGCATGTTTAGCCGGAATGAGTCCTCCCCTGGCAGCCCTTGCACAAACAATTACCCCAGGTTGGCAGGCAAAAACAATGAGGGAGATGACCCCCATCTTTATTCATTGTGAGGAAACCCAGAATAACAAGAAGGATGCCAAGGCGGCCAAATTGGAGCAATTACAGATGGCCCAATTAACTCTGGCAGTGCAACAGGGTGGGTCTAGAGGCAGGGGAAGGGGAGGTTATAGTAGGTTCAGAGGCCGTGACAGAGGCCGCAGCTTCAGGTCACCGCTTGAGCAGGACACTTGTATGTACTGCGGGGAAAAGGGGCATTGGAGAGAAACCTGCCCCGAACGTCTAGGGGCCGGACACATGGAATAGGGGTGCCGGGAGGAGCAAATTGAGTCGAAAAATTGGCCATTTCAACAATATCCATTAGTTCCAATGGACCAATCAGGTCCATATGTCGATGTAATAATTGAAGGGCAACTTATTCCTATGCTGGTCGACACAGGAGCGGCAATATCTAGTGTAATAATGGAGAAGGTACAGCCACTGCCACTGACAGGGAAATCGATTCCAACTGTTGGCATAGCGGGCACCCCAGTATATCACAAGGAAACCAATCCTGTTGCATGTTCGATAGGGCCACTCACAATAGAACATCAATTATTATTAACACCTGGTGGGAAAATAAATTTAATGGGTAGAGATATGTTATGTAAACTGAATGCTACAATTTACTGCACCCCTGACGGTATGTTCCTTTCTGTTCCAGAGGAAAGTGCATGCATGGCCCAGTGCTGGGCGACACACCCACAGAGACCACAGAGGCGGAGGAACCGAAAGATGTCTCACCCACAGCCCCGGAGGGGGAAGTGGATCTCTCTCGGTTCCCCCTGCTCTCTGGTCTACACACCCAAATGATGTAGGGCACATCCGGAAGTGCCGCACCAGTAAAAATTATAATTGACCCAAGTAAACCACTGCCTAGAAAACGCCAGTATAATCTAAGGCCGGAGGCAATTGAAGGCATAAGGCCAGTTATTAAAGCCTTGCTGAACCGGGGGTGCTAGTGGAATGTGCATCCAGTCAATGTAACACTCCCATTTTCCCTATAAAGAAGCCTGGCAGGGACCCGCCAGAGTGGCGCTTCGTTCAAGACCTAAGAGCAATTAACGGTTGTTATTCCATCCTATCCAGTGGTGCCCAATCCAGCTACGGTTCTGGCAAGTATACCACCTACCGCTAAGTGGTTCTCTGTGATTGATTTGTGCAGCGCATTTTTCTCAGTACCAGTGCATGAAGACAGCCAATATTTGTTTGCATTTACATTTGAAACGCAACGCCTCACATGGACGGCACTCCCCCAGGGGTACTGTGAGAGTCCTTCTCTATTCTGCGCGGCTTTACGCGCAGACATAGCTGATGTAATCCTCGCAGAAGGCTCGTCCATGATTCTGTACATGGATGACATACTGCTGGCCTCAACAACTGAGGAAGCAGCAGTGTCAGATTTGATTACAGTTTTAACAGCGTTGGCAGTCAAAGGCCACAAGGTCTCTAAGAAGAAGCTACAGGCTGTAAAAAGAGAAGTTCTCTATTTGGGCCACACTGTCTCACATGGCAAACGTGGTCTTACCCAGAATCGTTAAAAGCCATACAGGACGCACCAATTCCATCTACAAAGAAACAGATCAGAGCGTTCCTGGGCATGGCGGGGTTTTGTAGACAGTGGATTCCAGATTATTCCATACTATCGGCCCCATTAGAGGCCCTAACAAAATCTGCTGTCCCAGAACCCATAAGTCTCTCCCAACCCAAGCAAGCCAGTTTCATAGCCTTAAACAGGCCCTTATGTCGGCACCAGCCTTAGGCCTACCAAATTACGACAAACCGTTTTCACTGTACTGTCATGAGAGAGATGGGTTTGCACAATCTGTCCTCACACAAGAACACGGGGGGCGCCAACGGCCACTAGCCTATTTTAGTCGTAAATTAGATTCAGTGGCGTCAGCCATGCCTCCCTGTATACGGGCATGCGCGGCTGCTGCGTTTGCAATAGAGACTTCTGCTTCTCTGGTCATGGGACACCCACTGACTGTCTTAGTCCCGCATTCGGTTGAAAGCCTAATCACCAGAAACAAAACACAAGTGGTCACAGCTGCCCGCATGTCGCATTGGGAAGTAATGTTAATGGCAGACGGCATAATCATTTTACGTTGCCCCACCCTAATCCAGCCACCCTCCTCCCCACAGAGGAGGATGGCAAACCTCACATTTGTGAGGATGTTGTTGCAGTGTACCTGAAACCTAGGCTAGATCTATTTGATACTCCACTGCACAACTCTGACCTTTGTCCTCTACACAGATGGATCTTCCTCAGTGGAGAACGGAGTCAGGCGTGCAGGGTACGCAGTATGTTCGACACAGCCACCCTCGCAGCCGCTCCACTCCCCGCCTGGAACGTCTGCACAAACGGCTGAAATAGTTGCGCTTACGGAAGCATGCAACCTAGCTGAGGGAAATCTTGTACTATATATACAGATTCCAGATATGGGTGGGGGTGATACACGATTTTGGGGCTATTTGGTCGCATAGGGGATTTCTGACATCTGCAGGAACACCGATCCTAAATGCAACACACATTAAGACACTATTGGATGCCATTACCCTGCCTAGCCAGCTAGCTGTAGTAAAATGTAAAGCCCATACTAAAACAGGTGACTCAATTGCACGAGGCAACGCCAGGGCAGATGCTGCTGCCAAGGCGGCCACCTCGCAAACTCCTCCACGGTCTACCCTACTTCCACGGTCGACCCAATTTCCAAGTTGCCCCCATTGCCAACGCTTGTCTCACTAACAGATGTGATAAACCTACAGCAAGATTCGACCCAAACTGAGAAATGGCAATGGGCCAACAAAGAGTGCAAACTTCACCCAGATGGCTTGTGGCGCCACCGGACTGGCCGCCCGGTTGCGCCCACCAGCCTCTTACCGTACCTTGCTCGCATGTATCACGGTGTGACACATGTGAGCAAGGGGGATGGTAGCAGCCTGTAACAAAGACTGGTACGCACCCAAAATTCACTGGGCAAGCCCAGCAGACATGCAAAATTAAGTCACATGTCAACAATTCAATGTAGGGAAACCAGTACCGACTTAAACAGGCCTCACTTCCTCCCCCTTTGGTCCGTTTGTAAATATGCAAATAGATTTTATAGAAATGGATAAGTGTAAAGGAAAAAAATATGTACTGTTTGTGTGGACACTTGGTCAAAATGGGTAGAGGCCTTCCCAACAGCTCGGGCGGACGCGTCCACTGTGGCGAGGCTTCTAGCCAGAGAAATTTGCCCAAGGTTCGAATATGCGAGAGCTTAGACAGTGATATGGGAACCCATTTCACGGGGAAAATTATGAAGGAACTCTGTCACGCCCTGAAAATCAAACAGAGGTTTCATACACCATTTCACCCACAGTCTTCCGGCGTGGTTGAACGCCACAATGGAATACTGAAATCCAAATTGGGGAAAATAGTATCAGAAACCGGCCTGTGCTGGGTGGATGCTCTCCCCATAGCCCTTATGTCAATGAGGTCCACCCCGCAAGGAAAACAGGTCTCAGCCCCCATGAAATCCTCACAGGTCGCCCAATGCGCCAGCACACGTCACCGCCGTTATCTGTCAGAGACATGGACATGCATCTGATGGACGATGCAATGATAAACTATTGTGTGGCGCTAACAAAATGTATGAGGGTTATACATTTACAGGTGAAGGAGGCCCAGACGCCCCCCCGACGACTTCGCCCGGCACTCCCTGGAACCCGGCGACTGGGTGCTCATCAAGAACTTCACAAGGAAGGGACCCCTGGAGCCACGTTGGAAAGGCCCGTTCCAGATCCTGCTCATCACCCACTCGGCGGTAAAGTGCAGAGGCCGGCCCACCTGGACACACGCCACCCAGTGCAAGAGAGTCCCCCCTCCAGATGCAGCACCTCTTCTTCTTGCTCCTGACAGGATGGGCCTGTGTGGCCCATCCCTTCCCAGACAAAAGGGAAGTGAGATGGGTACTGAGGAGGTGATGTGCTAGGGCTAGGTACTTCAACCTCTCCCCCCAGGACAGCCAGTACCGAAGCACCGAAGCCGCAGAATCTGGACCGAGGGGTTCCAGTGAAGATCGCAAGAAAAGAAGACGGCAAGGACGGTCAAGTGGCGAAGAAAACACACACCACAAAAACACATTGTTAATGTTAGCCATGAAGGTAAAACAGGCTGTAAATGGATCAAATTGTTGGGTATGTTTCCATAACCCCAATCTGCAAAAATGGGTATGCCTATGATGGCCTGGCCGTTCAGAACAGCTGACTATTGCAGTGATTATTATGCCAGATCAGAGTTCAGCCCTACGTGGGAGTTACGGCAAGCTCCCATGGTAGCCGCTAACCTCACACAGAGTTGCAAGTGTGTCCCCAACTATACCGAATATAAGGGATGGTACATCCCCATTCGATTTGCCCAAATCTCCACCATCTTTCCAGGTAACCAAACAGAAGGGGAGAGTCTGCTTCCAAGTTGAAGGTTCAACGGGAACCAAAACGGAGACAGTACCTGTGAAACGTATATTTCCTGTAATGTGTCCGTTGGGCTTATGGGAGCAGATCAGAGCTTTGCTGATCTAACCTTTCGAATGGTTCATCTATCAAATTAACACGGGGTAACTCTTTGGATATAGAGCCACTGCTATGCACTAGCTTTACCTCGGGGATGCATACCTGGAATAATCGTATTATATATGTGGTAGTAATGCCTACTCATGCTTGCCAGCAAATTGGTCAGGAAGCTGCTATCTAGCCTATGTCACCCCAGTAGCTAAGGTCCTTGATGATATCAGTCCCACTAGCCTAAAAAGAAGTAGGCGTAAAATTACAGAAACGGAAAGATTCTTCGCCATTGCTTTCCCTGGTACGGTACAGGCAAATTAGCCAGGAAGTCATAAATCTGGCAGCGACGGTAGAGTCCCTAGCTAATGACACAGCAGACGCCATAGGCCAAATTTCAGGAGAATTGTTGGCCCTACGAACAGTGGAAATGCAGAACCGACTAGCTTTAGACTATGTATTAGCCACCCAAGGAGGCACCTGCGCGATTGTGGGGACAGATTGTTGTACATATGTCCCAGACAAATCCATGGCTCTATCTGATTTGGTGAAACACATCAAGAAGAATGTTGAGCCGTTACATAGTTATAATTCAGGCGAACAGTGGGATCTGTTTGGATGGATAAAAGGAGCAGTCGGAGGGCTAGGAGCCAATATAATTCAGGGTGTCCTTATGATAGCAGTAATAGTAATAACAGCATACATATTCATGACCTGCATAAGGCAAGTATGTAGTGGAGCAGTACAACCCTTAGGGCAAATGGCAGTGATTCTGCGGAGTCGGGACCAAAGTACAGATCCAGCTGATGAGGAGTTTCGAAGGATGGCTGGAATGGACCCTTAGGAGTATCCTTAGGAGTCCACCGCAAATCCTAGAGGACCTCACATCTTAAGCTCTCCCACGGATCTTCTAGTCAAATTCACAATATACAACCCATATCCCCCAGAGTAGAGGGTCAAAACTCTAGGCACCAACGGAGTGTCTATACAGGGATGAGTGTTGTGCGTATTGTAAAAGAAAATAGCACAAAAGGGGGATTGTGGAAGGAAAATTATCCCAATAATTCATAGAGGGGATATCTATCCCCGGTTCTGTTTCGGGTCTGAACGGCCAGGCTGACAAAAGGTTTTGCGCACACAACGAAAGAACGGCTGTTCTTTCTGAGTTGTTTCCTCTCACCGAAGGAAAGGTAATTCCTATTGTTCTTGACTCCCCCATAATGGCCTATGCCTCGCCTGTTTTACCTCCATGAGCCCCCATACCTACATTACCCGTATGTTAACGCCCCATTGTTTCCCCCAGGTCCGTGTTTGTCCGTGTTCCCTCCTTTCCTGTTTTCTGTATAAATATCAGGTTTAAACATGTGAGCGGGAGAACTGATTTTGGGTTGGTTCTCCCTGCAGCTGCTTGTAAATAAAGCTTTACCTATTCAAGAAGAATCATCTCCGCTCCCAGTGAAGTTTTTTCCACGACAAGGGGAAGCGCTGGAAGAGAGAGTGGCCGGGGTGTGAGGGGTCAGCCATGATTTTCCCTGCTCTCTTCCTCATCCTGAGGTGTACAGATCTGTGAGGGGGGGGAGCTGGCAGCCAATGATTTTCTCTGCATACCGTACTATGCGCTGTAGTTTCTGCTTAGAATGGGATGATGCAGAGCCGAACCACACGGAGATGGAGGATGTGATGACTGATTCAATTATGGCTGTCTAGAATTGGACCAGCAGCGCTTGCGACAGCTTGAATTTCTTAAGCTGTTGTAGAAAGTACATGCGCTGCTGGGCCTATTTGGTTATTGTAGTGATATTCCTGTCCCATTTGAGGTCCTGTTGGATGGTGGTACCTAGGAATTTGTATGACTCTGCTCTGCTCACCATGGTGCCGTGTATTTCCAAGGGAGGGAGTGGGGTGGGCTTCCTTCTGAAATCAATGACCATCTCCACAGTCTTTTGTGTTCAGCTCCAGGTTGTTGGCTCCACACCATGACACCAGCTGGCTTACTTCCTCCTGGTATCTGGACTCATCACCGTCTGAGAAGCGACCGATCAGGGTAGTGTCATCTGCGAACTTAAGGAGTTTATTGGATTCACTGTTGGAAGTGCAGTCATTGGTGTAAAGTGAATAGAGTAAGGGAGACAGTACACAGCCCTGAGGGGCGCCAGTGCTGAGAAGGAGGGGGTCCGAAGTGAGGTCACCCACCTTGACGCACTGTTTCCTGTTGGTTAAGAAGTCATGGATCCAGTGGCAGAGAGGGGATGGGACATTGAGCAGTAAAAGTTTATCTAAAAGTTGGTCAGGGATGATTGTATTAAAAGCAGAACTGAAATCTACAAACAGGATGCGGGCGTAGGTGTGAGTGCTGTCCAGGTGCTGCAGGATGTGGTGCAGAGCCAAGTTAATGGCATCATCTACAGACCTGTTGGCTCTATATGCAAACTGCTGGGATTCCTGGAGGGCATCAGTCATGGCTTTGAGGTGATGTAGGATAAGTATCTCAAAGCACTTCATGATAACAGAGGTTAGGGCAACCGGCCTGTAATCATTCAGGCAGGAGATCTTTTGTTTTTTGGGGACTGGAATGATGATGGAGGTTTTAAAACAAGCAGGCACAGCACACTGGACCAGGGACTGGTTGAAGAGATCAGCGAGGATGGGAGAGAGCTGTTTAGCACAGTGCCTGAGTGTTGCTGGTGAGACACGGTCAGGGCCGGCCGCTTTCCTGGTCTTCTGTTTCCTGAGAGTGCAGCTGACTTGGTGTTCGGTGATGGTGATAGGAGGTGGCGGGGGGGCGGGTATCATAGGAGCAGTGCAGGTAAGGACTGGGAGGTGTGGGGCGGGGAAGGGGGGCAGGCAGAGTGTCATGGAGTGGCTATACCTGGGCTGGGGGGAGGGGGTGGTGTAGAAGTCTTTTGTTTTTCAAATCTTGAATAAAAAGTGTTAAGCTGGTTTGGAAGTAGGGGGTCGGCAGTAGCATTTACAGGTTTTGGTTTGTAGTTTGTAATGGTCTGGAGTCCCCTCCAGATGGAAGAACAGTCATTTGTTGAGAAACACTGTTCAAGTTTATCTTTATATCGACATTTGGCAGTCTTGACTGCCTTGTTAAGTGCATATTTGGCCCTTTTATATGCATCCTGGTCTCCGCTCCTGTAGGTGCGTAGTTTCCCCAGCTCAGCAGAGAACCAGGGTTTGCAGTTGTTGAACTTGTAGACAGCCCTTGTTGGGATGCAGGTCTCCTCGCAAAAGCTGATGTAGGAGGTGACTGCATCAGCATAATCATCCAGGTTATTGTTGTTGGTTTTGAATATGTCCCAATCTGTGGAATCCAAGCAGCCCCTCAGATTCTCTATGGCCTCAGTGGACCATGTTCTCACTGATTTTTCCACAGGCTTGGCAGCTTTAAGCTTTTAGCTTTTGCTTCCAGAAACGCAATCATCCTGCAACACTCGCACTGCACTGCTGATGGTCACATTTTCACCCCTATAGCCTATATGTCTACTGCTCTCCCTGCACTGAATGAATTACTGCCGAAACAGAGACACCAAGTCGATAAAAATACTATACACCGAGGTGGTTCCGAACAGTCAGGTGCAGAAATTTCTAAATGGAAACAACACAAAGCTAATTTGAAAACTTTCGGTCCGGTTGTCTGTAGCAAGAGCGCTAGTAGCAGCCAACCGAAATGGCTATAGGCTACGCTCTACGCTTGAAATATAACAATTAAATTTAAATTTAAGCCAACAAAAGCTAGTTAGCTATAGTATATTTCCCTGCTCTTGGATTTGCTCCTGAGAGGGCGAAAAACCACAAAAAACCTAGCGTCTGCTGGGGCCTGGGGGTGGCAGAGCAGACAATGCTTGGATGAGTATGACCAGCAGTGTCCAATCTTATCTGAGAAGGACCAGTTTTTGTAGCCTTCTGATGCACTACTAAGATGTTACACAATTTGTGAAAATGTAACAAACCTGTGCTATCAGTGTTACAGATTTGAGACTGCAAAGTAGAAATAAAGGGCCTTCAGGACCCCCTAGAATGCCCAACAGCATTACCATGCCCAGTTAAAATTAGTAATGTTTTCAAGAGTATCAGAATGCATGGGGAAGGAAGCATAAGTGTGCACTTTCAGGTGATCATAGGTTATTTGGAGTCAAACTCAGTGGTGTCCAATCTTATCCAAGAAGGACCAGTGCAGATGCAGGCTTTTGTTCTAACCCAGCTGTCAGATCGGTCCGACATGGAAAGAGTCAGAGTCTGAGGTTGGTGAAAAGCAAAGGTTGTTTATTTACAGCTTTCGGCCGAAAGGAGCACACCTGCTACCGGAGTAGGAGGACCCTACATCTGAGCATATACATACATGAGATGATGATGCAAAATGTGATTGGCCGCCAAGAACCAATGCAAGTACAATCAATCAAATAAGGGTATATGATGCAGTTTGCAGAGATACACCTCCTCCGCACAGACCTCAACTATAGATAGAGATTTCGTGAGATATAAAACTTATATACTGTATATATTTTTTAAAGAATTGTTTCTGATTTTCTCCCATTTTCTCCCAATTTCGTAGCCAATTACACCCGCTATTTTCAAGTCAATTCCCCCCTTGTAATGTGAGTTTGCTGCCTTAGCCCTGTGACTGGTAGTGACGAAGGCGAAGTATCATCTCCTCCGAGACGGCACTTGCCCGTCAACCGTAACCCAGTACTCCAGAGCCACTCCTGTGCACAGTGAACATCCTGTCGGCTTCCCTCCCCCCATCCTGGGGCAGACAACAAATCGCCGCCCCCGGTGGCACTCCCGGCCAGAGCTGGCTCTGGCGTGACGGGGAATTGAACCCCGGTTGCCGTGGCCAGCGTCGAATGTTGTAACCACAGGACCACGCGGGAGGCCGAAATAAAACATATATTTCTAACAGAGATATCGTTAGTTGAATCAGGTGTTTTAGTGCTAGACTAGAACAAAATCCTGCACGCACACCAGCCCTTATTGGATAGGATGGGACTCATGCCTCCTTCGCCATGTATATTCTGAGGCATTCTGGGATACTCATATTCTTGAAAACATATTTTAAACTAATTTGAACTGGGCATGGTAATGCTGTTGGGCTTTCTAGGAGGGCCTGAAAGCCCTTTATTTCTATGTAGCGGTCTCAAATCTGTAACACAGGTAGCACTGACTTGTTGGACAAAACTAATTTTGTGCACCATATGTAAATATTCATTGTTAGGGACAAATTACAATGACATGATCAGGCTGAGTAAAATACCACCAAACTGTTTTATTTTAAAGTTTCATTTTAGTGGGGTATATGCATTTATAAAAGCAGTATTCGACACACTCAATCTTGTCTGCCCGGCAAAGAACGTGATAGGTTATATAGCACCACAGGAGGGAGTAAAAGACTGAAGAAAATATTTTTCAGCACGATCATAATCCAGCCTTTGAACGAAAATAAGACTAGGCACACAGTCCAGTCATATGACTCGCAGGATGGTTGGAGAATGCAGTGTGTACGCTACAGCTCAAGATAACGTAGCAGTAGTCGACTGTTTACTGCATGTAAGAGATACGAGATAATTAAGTTCTATCCGGGGCGGTCGAAATATGACGTTCAGAAGAATATGAACGTTGGTTACCGGACAAAATAAAACATTACCGCGCAAATGCGTGAATTTAGAAAATGTTTGCGCACAGGTTAGTTTTTAAGTGTGGCGCGTGAGAATGATGGACACAATGGAGACTTCGGGTGAAGGGGTTCTTTCACCTGCACGTGATGACCCAAAAGTGGGAGCAGGAGGGAAACCTTTGGACGAAATAAATAGCGCAGTAACTGGGTGCAATGTAAGCGGCGCAAAAACTATGGAAAAGGAATCGACAGTGAAGCATAACGTTGCAGGAACAAAGACTGACGACCAGTTCGACAGAAGACCAATACCCACGCCTGCCCCTGCTATCGTTCATCCACTTGGGTTACCTGGGGTTATGGACGCGGAAGGGAGAGTGGACGAGTCGAGGCTGCGGGCGTACATCGTCAAAAATGGCAAGTCTTTATGATGTCTTGAGCTACCCAGCAAATCACTATTTCAGCGGTTCTGGGCATTTTCTTGCCCGTGTAAACGGCTAAACACAACGTTTACCAAAACAACTTTGAACACGAACTCTGTGCAAAATAAATTCGCTTATCACTCTTTCCGTGTTCTCTTGTTGCATATCCGTTCATTTGTGCAATTTCCGTCATGTAGTAGGCTATTTACAGTTTTTTCTCCTGAATTGCCCACGTGTTTCGGCTTTTATAGGCTCTCGCTCTCAATTAGGCTACATCAAAACGTTACAGAAAAATGTAACCACATGAATAAGTCTATATCTATTTAAAAATACAGTTGTGTGCCAAACGCAACTCCCCAATGTTACCCTGCCTTTAGGCTTGTTTCATTGTCAAAGACTGTAAATCTTGGAACAAGTAACATATGCTTTGTCGATTTTGTCAGCGAATAATTCCGAGTAATGCATAGTTGTCATCATTATTATGCACTAAAATGTGTCCTAACTTCTGTTTATAGCTGAGTGACGTTTGGTCAATGTCTGTCCCCACCACCGTCTGTTTCAAATGTGCATGTCCACGTCAGAAGGTCTACTATTGGTGTGTCGTTCGTGAACGAATCCTTTTGGTGAACGAGAGGAGCTGACTCACCTCCATGCAGGATTCGTTCCTTTGGTTAATCTCTCAGTAAATAAAGTTGGGTACTACCATTCGTTGAAAGTGCAGCGGCGACTCCTACTTAAGCATTTCCACCATTGGTCTCTAGTCTGTAGTGGTGGGCGTTACGGTTACGGTCTCCTAACGAGAGTTATGCAGTGACTGGGTCCGACTTCGTCAGTAAATATTGTTTAACTGAGTCAATCATTCAATTTAAATTAATTAACAATAGGATAAATAAAAACAATAAAAGCGTAATATCAACAACAATGATCATATTTAATTGGTAATATGGAACAAACAGCCTAAAAATAAAAGCCTTTGACGGTTAATTTCTCAGATCAGAAGGAACATCTCCAAATTAAAAAAATCATAAACAAATAATTGAAAGGACAACCTTTCTAAGTAGGCTACATATGACCAAGTGATCATTCACATGGACTAAAACGTCCATTAATACATTTAGCTTATGTGCCACCTAGGTATTTATGTTGGCTAACTTAAGGTGTGACTTGCATTGTGTCGGTTTCCTGCATCATAGCCTACATTGTTCCCCAAGCTATCTGCACCAATGTTGACCTTTAGAATTAACAACAAAGTTGTGATACATTCATATAGCCTAGCATATTATGTTTGAATAAAGGAATATAATGATGTGGTTTCATTTCTCGAGACCAAGTTCGCGACTGTGCCTTAAAAAATGTTGCGACAAAGTCTGTTGTGAAATAGCCTCTTTCATTCACGGTTTATTTATTTACTAATTAGGGATAGGCTAAGTGTTTCTCAGATGTAACTGCTGGGCTGAATAAAACCAGTTGAATATAAGGATGTTCGGTTTCAAGACATTATGGGGAGGAGAGACCAAGCTGCAGCGACTGGCTGCCTCTAAAATCCGAACCTGCCTCATGGAACGAGGAATGAGAGCAACAGCATGTCCAGTCCCAGTTCCTTCACGGGAAGTCCTAGTCAGGCCCAGTTCAGGAACTGGAGTTACTGTTGCTTTATTTATTTAGTTCCTGAACTTGGGAGGACCGAATCCGTGAAGGCTGGAACTGGACAACTGGAACTGGACATGCTGTTGCTGTTGTACCTCATTCCAGAGGCAGGTCCAGTCTGGAACTGCTGGGCTGCTCGCTGCAGCTCTACATCTCTCCCTCCCCAAACCAGTTGCTTTTTATTAAATTAAAAGCTACTGGTTTGCACAGTCTCAGGCATCTGAGAAACACTTAGCCTATAGCCTACTCCCAAATAGTAAATAAATAAACAGTGAAGACATTATGGGGTTCCTTTATTCAAACATAATATGCTAGGCTATATGAATTTATCACCACCTTGTTGATAATTCTAGAGGTCAACATTGTTTTAACATTGGTGCAGATAGTTTGATGAAAAATGTAGGCTATGATGCAGGAAACCGACACAATGCAAGTCACACCAACATAAATGCCTAGATGGCTAATTTACTAAATTTATTAATGGACGTTTTAGTCCATGTGAATGATCACTTGGTAGTATGTAGCCTACTTAGAAAGGTTGTCCATTCAAGTATTTGTTTGATTTTTTAATTTGGAGATGTTCCTTCTGATCTGAGAAATTAACCTTCAAAGGCTTTTATTTTTAGGCTGTTTGATCCATGTTACCAATTAAATATTATCATTGTTGTTGATATTATGCTTTTATTGTTTGTATTTATCCTATTGTTACACAGTCCCTGAAAAATGTATTAATTAAACAATATATTACCGACGGAGTCGGACCCAGTCACTGCATTCGCGGGAGTCTGAACGATAGCAGTGAAGGAACTGGTGAACAAATCCGTGAACGAATCCTTTTAGGGAACTGAGTCAAAGGATCCGTGTCCCTGAAAGGAACCATAACGCCCACCAGTAATGTCTACATGGTTCCGGCTCACCAGATTGTCAACACCAGTTGCGTTACGCACATGAAACATTCAAATGCCTGATCAGTTACACATTTAATGTAGGGTAGTTATATTTACTTTAAATTACTTAAGATTTTTTGGCACTGAATTTTAGAATGCAACAGATTTTTTTAGTCCTTATTTTATGCAGGGTTCTTAGACTATCCTTTGTGAATATTGATGGGGAACACTAGAACTCTAGAGTCCGATAGTATCTGTAGGAGAGTGGCACTTCAGGGTTGCCTTCCCAGTGCTACACATTACCCATGGGTCAAGTGGGAATGAGGCATTTCTCCTTTCCCTGAATTCTCATTGGTCACGTTCTGGCTGCTGCAATGCTGTTTACTTGTTCCATAATTCAGCTGAAAAAATTGAGGGTAAGGCACCCCAGAACCGTTTCAAATCGATGTCCCTCACAGTTTCCCCACGTGTTTTGCGAGTCAAGTGGCAGTCAAGTGACTGAGAGTACAGATTGACCTTGGACAGACTGGTCTCATGTGCCCAGTGCCTAGAGTCTCAGGATGCCCCTGAGCTAGATTGTGTCAACAGATCTTCGGTTCAAACAATGGATTTACAGTTAGCAGCCAGAACAAGGTCCGGCCATTTCGAGAGTTGAAGGAAGTTGGGGAAGATCATGAGATTCACATAAAAAGCATTGGTCATGGTACGGTTATGAAAGAAACTACTGCAGTTTACACCTTCCAAATAGTGCAAGTATGCATGTTACACTTAAACCAATCCCCTGAAAACCTGCTTGAATACTCAATGTTGACCTTTTGCAGGATGCCTGCTTTTGTGCTATGTGGGTTTGGAATGGTATACTGGAACAGGGTCTTCTCATACATGAAATCCTACATTTTGATAAGCCAATTAATAGTAAAAGATCTTATCTGTGTATTCAAACCACCAATTATTTTTGCTCTGGGGAACTATTTGTCCTTTTAAAATCGCTCAGATTATGAATTCAATCGTCTCAATCATACTGTATGTGGTTGCCATTTGAGATAAATATTTCTGTACCAGGGATCACAACACTCATTGTATTTTATTTCTACTTTGTTTATGTATTGTGTTGTAACTTTATATATAATATATATATTATAATTGTTTTCAGTTTGTGTGTTGTGTAGTGTTTCTGCTGTTATATGGGGGGGAAAACCTCAGTTAAAAGGAAGGGGTGGGGGGGTAAATGTGCAAAATCTCAAGAGGGAGCAAGATGTGTTTAGTCAGCAAAACCGCTTCCTCTCCCTGGCTCTGGAGAGGAAGGATGAGCAGAGCTTTTGCCGGAAGGCTGGAGCAGCCTGCAACGCACTGCTCATTCCCCCTCAGACACTGCCATGTGAATTGGATCAGTGTCTCCTTATATCCCTGAGATGTGTTGCAGCATGACTCGTGAGATCATGTGCCCAGAGATTACATAATGGCCCGACTGCGGTCCTAAGGAAAAGGGGATTAAGTTGTTGTGTACATTTACATTTTACATTTAGCAAACTATTATCCAGAGTGACTTAAAATAGGTGATTTTAGCCTCCTGCGTGATGTGGTGGTTTCAACGTCCGACGCTGGCTACAGTTCGATTCCCCGGCCTTGCCTGTGTCGGCTCTGGCCGGGAGTGCCACCGGGGGTGGCAATTGGCTTTCCCCAGGGAGGGGGGATGGAAGCCGACAAGACGTTCACTGCGCACAGGAGTGGCTCTGGGGTGCCGGGGTTATGGTTGACAGCACGACGAGTGCCGTCTCGGAGGAGACAATACTTCACCTTTGTCACTACCGGTCACAGGGCTACGGCAGCGAACTACGAGGGAGGGATTGACCTGAAAATAGCGGGTGTAATTGGCTACCAAAATGGGATAGAAATCAGAAAAACGATTTTAAAGTGATTTTAAAAATACACTTAAAGAATATCACAGCTAGAGCAAGAGATCAGTAAAGCTACAATAAAATAGATGCCATCATTGATTGGGAGAGAAAAGTTAGTACTATTATTAAATGTATTCCCCCCTCTTGTGTGTGTGTGTGTGTGTGTGTGTGTGTGTGTGTGTGTGTGTGTGTGTGTGTGTGTGTGTGTGTGTGTGTGGAGAAAAAACAGGGCCTTCATGTCTAAAAAGTCTGGGTTACAAAAATATATATATATTTTAAGTTTTGGAAGTTGCCAACACTTCAGTTCCCATGGAAATAAAGATTAAAAATCCATGTCAGAATCATGCTTAAACAGAGTCTGTGTCTGTTAAGGTACACCATGGCTGAATGTGTACTATAGCCAGTTTATGTGGAAGGTAGACTGAGGGGTAGTATCACACTATGACCACCACAGGATCGGGGGCCATGATTGTGAGGATGTTAGTGCAGTGAACACAGACGGATCAGAGGTACGTTATTAGGCTTGGTTTTGGATGGCATGGTGCAATTGTGACAGTAGTGGTATAGTACAGCAGTTCCTAAACTGGAGTTCAAAGACCCCTGGTGTTCTATAAAGCAGTTCTCAACCGCGGTCCTGGGGATCCACTGTGTATGCTGATTTTTGTTCCAACCGTAATTGCAACCTCTGAATTGTAATGAGCTGTTAATTGTTCTTAATTAGACACTTAATTTCTATTAAAGCATGATTTACTCTCTTAAGGCCGTATTATGTCAGAAATAGCTATGCATGCCATGAACAATAAATGTTCCATATTCACATCCCAAAACTTAAAATCAGTTGACATTTGGCATCAACTAATGCTCTCATTTTCTGTAATGTGCTATATGTCACATGATTCCTTTAGGATACCTTTTTAATTGATTCAATTATAGAATTATATATATTAAATTATATATTATATGCACCTGGTCACTGAAACGAAACCATTTGTGAGTTCAATGAAAGCAAATGACAACGGGTCAAACCTGCCTTGTGTTAAAATAAGTTAAAGGAAAAAATTATGGTAGAACTTACACACATGTTTTCAACAGCCTTATTTGATCAAGAGATTAGCTGTAACATAAAAAAGCATACACAGTGTGTCCCCAGGACCGTTAACCACTGCTGTAAAGGAGCCCCGGGTGGGAAAATTGAATAATTTTTTTTTCCATTTCTATAGTTCATAAATGGCTTATTTATAGATAAAAGATTAAAACAAAGCTG
This sequence comes from Aldrovandia affinis, assembly GCA_029706075.1. Classification (NCBI taxonomy): domain Eukaryota; kingdom Metazoa; phylum Chordata; class Actinopteri; order Notacanthiformes; family Halosauridae; genus Aldrovandia; species Aldrovandia affinis. Next base: position 776,226 of record JAINUG010000306.1, on the reverse strand, counting down.
GTGTCTGGCTTACACATCCATGGCAATATTGTGGTAATGGTAATTATTAAATATTTACATTGTACTAAATATATCACATCGCAATTTGGATATGTCTTTATGCACTAGTGTATTAAATTGCTACTGCATTGCAGCCTCTTGTGGGTGTTTGATAAAGGTGTCAGCAGTGAAGCATTTTATTGAGATGGGGGCCCACTGTCCCAGTGTGTTCTTTTTTTTTTTGGAAAGGAAAAAGTTTGGGAACCCCTGTGATAACATGCCCCTAATGTGTCTCCTCTTCCATTCTGCAGGGGTGTTTCCCCTTCTGAGCGCGGACAGGTTTGGCGCTTCCTGTTTGGCATGTTCCCCTGCAGCTCCACCGCTCTGGAGCGCCCTCTGCTGCAGGAGCAGCTGGCGGTCCGATACCAGGTCATGAAGAGGAAGTGGCAACAGCTTCTTCCTGCCTGCGTGCGCTTGCGCCTTAATGGCACCGACGGTACTTGCGGAAAATGCTTGGGGTGACCACGTGTTTTGTTGCGGGCAGACCGTGCTTCTCTGTGTCCATCTGTGTCCATCCTACTGTCCTCTTTATGCTCCCGAAACAACCTTTTTAGTAAGTGAAAACCTCTCAATCCGAATGGATCATGGATCATCGAAAAGTCGGTTTTCAAAACATTGTCACTTAATAAAAGGTTGGTTTTTGGCAGTATAAACAGTGTGTAAGCTCTACCTTTCCTCAGTAACTCACATCTGATGACATTTAATTTCAAGGTCTCGAGCTTAGCGTTGGGGTGAAATGAAAACCTGCTGGCCCCTTGAGTTGAGTTTGGCATTTTTTTGAACGGCTTTGTGGGTCTCTCTGCTTCAAATGCCAGTGCATGCTTCTTCAGCTCAAGCCTGTTCTGATGCTCCTCTCTCCGCTGCAGCCGAGCTGGTAGCCGCGGTGAAGTACTACGAGCAGAGTAAGAAGAAGTCCCAGGAGCTGTGTCATGACCAGAGCGAGGAGGTCCAGGAGAGACTGTCCTTCCTGGAGCTGCAGGCACAGGTAGACCGCACGTCAGCCAGTTGTTGTAATTGTAATTACTGCAATGTGTTGAATATGTTTAATCCTTACACGACAGGGAACACAACAGATATGTCAGCAACTAACTAACTTCAGTGGTGGATGAAGGAGAATCACTACTTTCAGTAGTCCGTTAACGCTTCCCGATGCTTTCAGAATGAAACTACCTGCTAACACTGACCGTGCTCACAGAATTCCAAAGCAATTGGTATTTTCATGGCATTCGATATGTGCACTTATACAGTTGTGGAAAATAACATTTTCTATTTGGGATTGCAGCATTTGCTTAGCGTATTCAGTCAAACAATTTTTCCTGAGGTAATAAATACAAGTGATAGCTGATTTAGCAGCTGTAAACAAACAAGTATTGCTGCTTTTTGAGGTTGTATTATTATTATTATTTTTTTAACTGAGGTATGAAACAAACTGTTATCCAAAAACTGAGATTCACACTGAACCATGGAATTGGCGAATCGTCCTTGTGACTACGGTTATTCCAGTCTGTTAAGCAGGGCACCCCTACTCATTTTGCATTTACCTTCACAAGGGCAGTGCTGTGTTCAGACCCAGAGCAGTGGATGATTCGATTTCCCATCCAAACAAGCACTGCTATCATGGTGACTGGACAGTGACTGTAGGAAATCTTGAATCTGGAACCTTCCTTGCTTTTCAAGAATTGGAATCTCTTTGCTCTCATCTAAAATAAACACACTGATGTGTATGCTGAATTGGTTTAATGACCTCATATTAGGGGTGTGACGGTATACCACGATATTAAAATATTAAATAGTACTATCATAAACTTAACGTGATAGTAAATCACGTGGCAAAAGCTACTTTCATGAAGGAAAAAAATATTTCAACCGTTACCCTACTAAATGTCTAAATCATCCATAAAAGATAATATAATACTGGACCCAACTTACTGGTCTGCTAACTTAATTTAAGCGCACCAGCTCTTTGGCTGTTCTTGAATTTTGTTTTGTTTACAATGCGATTGTACACATGCAGACAGCTCCCTGGTAGGTAGTTGTTATTAGCTAGCAAGCTACATGGCATAAATCTCAGTTTGCATCCTTCACGTTATGCCACAATGGAAAAAGTGAGTAGCTAAAGTACTAGTACTAGTACTAGTTCCGAAAAGCTGATAATGCGATAAAGCAAAATGTTGCTTATTTCACTAAGTGAATGATTTCAATTGATTTAAACATACAATTACAAGGAACTATATTCAGTTGCATTTTGTGTTTTATTTTTCAATTAAAATGGTATATAACTATGCAATGAGCCATACAATAAACAGATCTAGTTGTAAACTAGTGTGATACTTTTATACCGATACGTGATATACCGAAAACCGTGATATTAAGTAGTACGATTATCATACTGTGAATTTCATACCGTCACAGCCCTACCTCACTTAACAACAAACTTTATGAAGACAGAGGTACGCCTGGGCTAATTACCAATCAACCTCAGGTGTGCGTGCCTGCAGGTGAGGTCACCACTGCCTATATTCCTGTAGGCTGCCTAGGCTTTGGGAGGTAATGGGAACAGCTGATAAATAATGGCCCTTCCCCTTCCCCTTCTGGTGTCACAGTCCTCACCCACTGCCATGTCCTTCATATCAAGTATACATCAACCAGGTCAACCCATAGTGTGGCCTTGGTCTCTCAAGTTTATGTATTAAACATTGGCTTGAAATGTATGATCGCCTTTAAAATGATCAAAAGATATTTAAAGCAAGGAGGAGTAAAACATCCACACCAACACTTTCAATGACCTATTTCCTATTAACGTTTCAATTTTCAGTTGAATGTACAAGGTACATCAAGGTATGCAAGGTTTTTGTTTGTGTTACTCTCAGAAATGACAGTTGGTGAATTTTAACCTTGGGCCTAATTCTCTCGGGGGTTTGGTGTTTAGGTCCTCTTTGAGCGGGTCACTTTTGACCTGGAGGAGCTGCAGGAGGCCATACGCATCATTGACAAAGATGTCCCACGTACCGACAGAGACCTGGGTTATTATCTGTGAGTGCTAGTGACCGCCACTTCTTAACTGCACTGTCCTAGAATGAGCAGAAAGGGGTCGTACCAAGCCAGAAATAAGTCACACACACATTATATTGTAACAATCAAATATCTTTCAATTAATAATAGATCGGTAATGAATCATGTCATTTCAGCCACCCAGAATACCGCTGTGGTGAAGTCAACTGGGCCCCTCGTTCACAAAACTAATATCACTACAGCCGTTTTTTTTCTTCTTTTCCTTTCCTTAAATCACTATGAAGTGAACTGGAGCAATACACATCTTATCATATATTTGTATTGTTTTCAAAGGAACAGCATGGGGTGAAATTATAATAATAATACATTTTATTTATAATGCACTTTTCATTATAAGTAAATCTCAAAGTGCTACATTATACTAGAGCTAAACTGCAAAAGAAGTGTATTGGTAGGTTTTTACTTACCCCATTCTTTTTTGTGTAAGCCAATGGCACAGAAAGTACTATAATATCAATATATATTGGCTGTGTACACAAATGTGTGTCATTCCTCACTACCAGTGCACAGTTCATTTTTCACCCTGTGCACAAACTGTTACATCTTTACGTCGTTAGGAGGGTTTAGAGTAGAGCATTTCATTGGTCAGCATAGCTTCTAGAAACATGTCAACAGGTTCCAAATTGGTTTGTGTGACCTTTAACCAGATAGAAAATATCCCTCAAAACCTTACATAGCACCTGGGAAATTTTATCCGGCTGCCACTTTGCAAGATTTCACCTGGATTTCAGCCCCCGTCGTATCAAGTTGTGCAACTAAGACCGAGGTCCCCATCTTATCTGAGAAGGGTCAGTGTGGGTGCAGGCTTTTGTCCTAGCCAGAGTCAACTGTTCAAGGTCTTGATTGAAGACCATGATTAGTTGATCAGTTGAATCGGGTGTTTTTAGTGCTGGGCTAAAACAAAAGCCTGTACCCACCCTCGACATTCTGGGATAAGATTGGACACCCCTAAACTAACAAAAAAAATGCCATGCTCAGGCCTTGGTTAGATTTTATTCACTTGAAATGCAAATAAGGGCCAAAACACCCTCTGAGAGGCCCCACTGGGTTTTATCATATTTATCAGAGCACTGCAGTAATTATGATATAATACAGTATCTGTCAATTTATATTAAAGTTTCACAGCAAGTACACTGTACACAATTCCTCCGGTAAGTCTTATGTTCTGGTAATGCGGCTGCTTTGAGGATTTCATAAATTTGGAGCAGCGGTTGCATTTTTCAGAAAATTCTTGACAAAGGGAGTCCTGTAAATTTCTTTCCCCTTTAAGAGGCTTATTTATGTTCAATTTGGGGCTGAATGGGTCAGCGGACGTGAATAACCAGGGCATTACACTATTGTAATGCTACTTGAGCTTTATAATCAGAGATTTCACACACACACACCACTGCACATTTAGCGACCGCAGTCCTCTGTATGGAAGGTATCCGGGAACTCAAATGTGTTTTGTATTGTCAAAAGGAAGTAGTTTTTTGGTTTACATTTTAATATTTGTGTCCGCAGAGGTGAAGGGTCTGGCAATCTTTTGGTCCTAAGACAGATTCTCATTACGTATGCTGCCTTTCACCCAGGTAAATCGTTTCCTCTCTCTCCCTCCCCTGTATCTGCTTCCCCCTTGGTTTCTAATGCAATATATTATGAATGCTTGCCATGAGAATATGTTTTAACAAGAGCCTGTGCCAAAACAGCAGGCTGGATATTGCCCTCTGGTGGTTGAATGCAGTATTGCCAGTTTTCTTGAAAGAAAGGTTTCGCACTGTTTCGAAGGCTGTCGAGCTTTACTCAAAGCGCATGTGTCTGTCTGTCTGTTTCTCTCTGGGTCAGAGGTCAGTTATGCCCAGGGAATGAATGACCTATGCAGCCGCTTCCTGGAGGTGCTGGACTCTGAGGTGGACACCTACTGGAGCTTTTCCTGCTACATGGAGAAGTTCTCCCGGGACTTCCGTGCAGATGGACTGCACCGCAAGATCGGTGCGTTTTTATCTTTCAGAAACATACACAGAACCAACAGATGTTGAGCTATCAAACAGTTTGTGTTTGTCGATTTATAAACAATAAAAATGTTTAATTAATAGCACATAAAAAGCAGCAACAAATATAGCAAGAGATAATTAGTAGATCAATAAAAATATATAATAATAATAATTTTGATGAATTGCTTTGGCTACTATAGAAGGTACATTTATATCCTGAGATTACGTTTTCATTAACTGTGTAATGGGTGGCGCTACAATGACCTTTCAATCACCGATTTGTTTGAACCGATGATTTGAATACTGAAACATGTTTGGATCTGTTGACATTGACATCTTTACATGTGTGCCATTGCTGATTGGAGTCTTGGTTCTGTCACTCAGAGCTGGAGGCAGAGTTACTGAAGGAACTGGACCCCCAGCTCCATGCCCACCTGGTCACAGACAACATGGACAGACTCACCTTCTGTCACAGGTAGCTCTCGCCCTGGGCCCAGTGTTCTGTGTTCTCAGGACTCATACAAGCATATTGCACTCTTATACATCATGTATTTCCTGCTAGCTTAAGTGTTTATAGTTCTGAGTACCGTGATAGAAAATACTGACCCATAGCTGGACATTTCAGTAAAATTCTGGTCATCTTTGTGCAGTAGTTTTGGTCCACTCTGCCGTTTTTGTTCTATGCTGTGATTTTGGTCCACTGTTCTATGATTTTGGCCCACTGTATGTCTTATACAGTGCTGTGATTTTGGTCCACTGAGCTGTTCTACACTGTGCTGTGTTACACTGTGCTGTTGTGTGGTTTGCCCTGCTGTGGAGATGGCTGCTCCTGGGCTTCCAGAGAGAGTTTGAGCACAGCGAGGCCCTTCGGCTTTTCGAGATCCTGAGCTGTGACCACCTGGAGCTAATCTCCCAGCAGGTGGACCGAGCCCGCTACCGGGAGAGACTGGCTCACAAGCACAGCCTGGGTGAGACCTGCCCCCCGAATCTGTGACCCTCCCGATCTCTGATCTTTATCTCTCATCTGCGTCTCTAACCCCCCCAATCTCTGATATTGATGGGAGAATGAGGTTTAATGAACCCTATAAGCTACAATGAGCTGTCAATCACTGACTTCAACCAATCAAAAGATTATGCTCTCCACAGTAAAACTCAATGATTGGTTCAAATCAGAGTGCTATGCCCATTTTTGGTCTGCCCCTAATCTCATGTTCTCATTTCCTTTCCTGGACACTGCTGAAATCTCATCTATGCTCTGCACCACTAATCGCTCCTTAACTGTTCAATCTTTTCCCAGAACCAGCTGTGGCCTAATTCACTCTGCAGTCCTACCATTTCAATATATACTGCTGTCTGAATCCTTTATGTGCACTGGGATTCACTTTATACGCCTTATTCATTATGTGAAGGCAGTGATCAACACCTGAGTCAGTATCAGGCTCAGTTAAAACAGAGCTGTTTCCGATCCTTAGAGTTGTGCAGTTCAGAAATTTTAGATTTTAGCATACGTTACTGTACGTTGCAACAACCAAAAAAAAAACAACAGATTAATTCAGTGTAGCCTGTCATTGGCTACTAAAATAATTCTTCTTGGTTTTTCAGCAAAGTTACCACTGTGTTGGTTGAGATTTTTATCACCTGAACAAAAGTCCTGGACAAATGTGAGGACATATCATGCACGATTAGTTAATATTTCACCCCTCAGGGGCGAAAGTATTGGGTAATATTTCACCCCTTTCTATCAGTGCACACAGGGAGTCTCATTCTGTACAAATAGTAGCACTTCCTCAGCAGGGCTCTAGTATTTTCACAGAGCACCGTTGATTAAAAGTCTACTGAGAATGACTTTGTGTGATTTACTGTTGTACGCTGGGCTGTTTTTTTTTTTTTTTGCAAGAGACGCTGAATTACAAATGCTGCACACGCTGTATGCCTGGACAGTGTTTCAGCCACAATGTTGTCCCTGTTACCGTGGCATAAATGGCACCCCCTGCCAGTTGCTTGAACTGGAGCAAATATCACAACTTGTATCTCTATCAGTCAGTTGGTGCACACGTGGGAAGGTTTTTCTGACTATTAATCATTTTAAACAAATTGCAGTAGAACATTTTAGAAATTGCAAAATACACCAATTTTAAGAATTAGACTTTTTTATTGATTGTATACTTGCATTATGGTAGCCCTATTTTTTTTTTAAATGGGTTACTCATCACCTGACTTTGATTTTCCCCACATTGTATTGTTATACAAGCCCCTTTGATGCTATCAAAATTTTACAATGGAAAGTGTGAAATGTGATGATTAGGAGCTTGATGAGGCTCAATTGCGTATGCTACTTTTGATTTCATATCTATTCTGTTGTCCGGTCAGTCGGTAACTAAGGTTCGTATCTGAGGTTCTACTGTATTAATTTTGGCTACTAAAGGCAATTTAAGATGAACTATTATTAACTATTAACTATTATTTCAAAAAGTAGTCATTTCATACGTTTCTGGATATCAGTGGCCCTTGCCATGAGCTGTCGGAATGCACAGGTCATTCTGCCAATGCAGGCTGGAGCTGTGAAATGGAGGTGATTTTAGTCCCTGTGTTTGCGTCTTGTCATCGCCGTGGCGTCGGGTGACATCAGAGGACAAGCCAGCGCCAGAGCCGCAGGGCATCAACACAGCCTTCACCTTCGAGCTCTTCATCTGCGCCGCCGTCTTGCTGGAGCACAGGGACACCCTGCTCATGTGCCGGAATGAAGTGCAGCTCATCCAGTTCACCAGCAGGTAGGTGTGTGCGGGTGCATGTGAGTGTGCATGTGCGTACATGTGTGTGTGTGCGTGCATGTGTGTATGCGTTCGTGGCTGCCTGCATATCACACACGTCAGGGTCACAGTTACAGCTGCAGCTGTAGCTACTTTCTTCATTCATTTTTGATGTAAGCTCTGTCTTTTTATTTCATTATTGATTACGACTAGGAGCACTTTGTCAAGTATCTGTGCACTTAATGTCTTTTTTCATTTGCTAGTGTAGTCGCAGTTTGCTTGGTGTAGAGTCCAATCAGCTTTGCACTAAATATCTATGGTGTTACCATCTACACTGTTATAGTGCTTGTAGTTACCTTAGTTATTTGTACTTGGTGTAGTTTGCCATAATGGCCTTGGCAGTCATTTTGGACAAACACATCTGATAAATCAGACGTAATCCAATGCAAGACAAAGAGTTACATTACATTACGGCAAACTTTGAGAAAAGCGACTTACAGAAAGTGCATTCAAAACCACATGCCGCTACAACTTTAAGTGCATCCCTTTCCCATGTAAACAGCCATAAACAACACTAGTGCTAAAGCAGGATAAAGTCAGTTGCCTTTCCCGTTCCTGTTAAGTAGAGATTTAAGAAACGAAGCCGACTGAGTGATAACTGAATGCTGCATTATCGACAGCCACCTCTCCACTTGTCCATAACTGCCCCCGCCCCCCTCTGACCCCCGTACAGCCTGCAGGGCACCCTGGATCTGAACAGCATACTGGAGAAGGCCGAGGGGCTCTTCTATAACTACTGCAAGAGGTCAGCCTGGGACCACCTGAACGGCCACTGCCGGACTCGCAAGAGCAAAGAGGATCAGTTCATCCACCAGCTCCGCAACCTCTTCTCCTGAACCCGGAACCGGAACAGGCAGAATTTGGAACATTCCTGAAATTCCATCAGGACCTTGTGTAGAGCCTGCTGAATAAGAGGACTGTTCTTAATGTTCTGCCCTAACACTGTACCCTTTTTATATTCATTTCTTTTTTGAAAGTATTTTGATCCAGTATGGGAATGCTGTGGGCCCAGTGATTGGTCATATTTCACACTGACGCTCTTGAACATGTTGGGAGGCAGTCGCCAAAGCGTGAGGGCAGTCCTTCACCAAACACAGTAGTGATCAATGCCGATGATTAACCCAAACTGTATTGCACATTTCAGGTAACCTTTTTTTTACAGAAAGTTCTAATTACTGTATGTGTTACAGAACATGACAAAGTCGCCAGCATTTACACTTCGCCCATGTAAGGGGTCAGTTTTATTGTGTTTTTCAGCTGCCATTTACTTTACTACTTAAGCGTGCAGTGACTTTCTCCCTGATGACTAAGCGGGGAGTCAGGAGTGCGTCTTTATCCAGCTACTCTACTCTAGCACCTGCTGCAGCTCGTGTGTCTCCCAACTTCCAGGGAGCTGTGCACATGTTTAAAAATGCCATTTGAAACTCGATGAAAAGTGCAGAGTGACATGTAAGATGCTCAGATGTTACAACGCCCCCTCCCCCATAAAGTTTTACTATTGAATGGGCTTTGAATGTCCAGTGCCCCCCTGCTTGAGGTAGCAGTGTGTAGGGCATGCCAGACAGGGTGAGCTGGAGCAGGGACAGGTGCAGCCTGTCCAAAAGCAGTCTTACAAGGGCCGTGGCATGCACCAAGAGGCTGCTGAAGGGAGAAGGCAAGAAGCAGGGGGTTTATTTTAGGATCACCGCTTGACATTTCAGCTCCCAAGCAGCCTGGAGTCAGAGAGTAAAATAATAGGCATGTCCACGTGGGCTGGGCTGAATTTGCCCTGCGTAAAGTGAATGAAAAGATTAAAAACATTCAGTAAATGTGCAGAAAATTGATTCAATGTCTTGTAGCGTTATGACTGTCTCCATTCCCCATGGGACCACTATTAATGAGCTGGCATTCATTTTATGTCTCTTGGCCCAGCGCTCCGCTCATGAACAGAGTCAACTTGACCCCCATATGTGGTCAGCTTTGGCCTTGTCCTTGTCAGTGAGTATTGGCTGAGCAGGTCCAGTCAGAATTATTTTCTTTTTTTTAAATGTATTTTCAAACAAACAAGTCATTGGATTTGTATGATCATTGCTGCTGAAACCACCTAGTCTTTATTTTGGGGTAAAATAATTGTGACTTCCTCTGGAAAAAAAAAAAAAAAAAAGCTAATTTTCTAAGTAACTTATATATAAAAAGACAAAAATATATTGCATTACATATTATTAAAGCATGTATGAGATATTGATAATGCTGCACATCTGTATGTTTTTTTCCCTAATTGTGATGTATAATTATGGTATTTGTGATATCTTCAAAGGTATTCAACCATGTTCTGTATTGGTTGCTTGTGTTTTCATTGACGTGTGTTCCTCGATTAAAATATATGAACAAAATGTAGTTCAGCAGCCATATTTACTACCTTAGTGTGACTGAATTTGAAATAATAAAATAACTTTTACAGTTATACAGTTTACAGTTGTATACAGCTAATTAGCTAATTGAGACAGAGTAATTGTTGGAAACAAACCCCTGCATACACATCGGCCCACCAGGACCGGAAATGCCCACCCCTGGATTAAAGCACCGACAGCGTTCGGAAAGGAGCACAAGAACAGTCTGGCATCCATGTGCTTCTCAATAAATGTAACTACAATGGCAGTTTTGAGTGGAAGTCATCATAAAATCCAGAAACCGATACAGCTCTCCTTGCCCACTCATGCTCTAATGCTCGAGTGAACTGTCATTGGTGTATACAGTTAATTAGCTAATTGAGCCTGGGTAACCCAAACCTGCATAGATGCACATAGATAGGGTGGCACAGAAGTGTAATGGTGTGGGAACTGGACTTGTAACCGAGGTTGCAGGTTGGATTCCCAGGTGGGGCACTGCTGTTGTACCCTTGAGTAAGGTACTTACTCAACCCCAATTGCTTCAGTAAATATCCGACTGTATAAATGGATTGGGCCAGATGCAAGAACCACTTTTACACACAGATTCGTTTGTAAGTCACTCTGCGAGTGATTTATGAGAATTTGCCACATTCACCAATTTTCTCTTAGGTACGAACAAGATTTACGAGTGGTCCAGAGCTGTCGTAGGAGTCATGCGTACAATTTGCCTGCCGTTCTCCAAAGCGAAACAACTTTGTTTTTGACTAATGGATTATGTCTATTTTGTTACTTAGAAGAACTGTTGAGTTTGAATATAAATTACACGATAAATGATTATGTATAATCATTTTGAGAGTATCCTGTTTGATAATTGTAGGTCTATATTTGACTGTTTTCTTTTCAAATTGTACGATAAAATCATTCATAATTCATTAATATAATTATATCATTATCATTCATTTCAATTGAGGCTATGGTATAATAGCCTACTACAATATCTTGGAAGAGAGCGCGTCTTCAGAGAGCGCGCTGATCTATTTGCAGAGACAGACGAATGGCTAGTGTCGCGTTTTACGTTACCACGGGCTGTGCTTCGCTGTCAGTTGCTGTCCAGGGGGACATCCGTTGCAACACCGGACAAGCAACCTCGCCAATTATGGCACGTATTCGCTCGTCGGTGTGCGTAACGGAGACTTCCTCCTGACCCCCTCCTGTTGCAGTCATGGATCGCCTTGCTTTTGCGAGATGTTTCTTTGACTCCAATTTCATATCACACCATTTTTTTTTTTTTTCTGTGATGCTACGGGCAACAGATGATACTGCGTTAACTGCACAAGTAATTTTTTCCCACTCCTTGGTTTTAACAGGTCCCTTAATGCCACTGTTGATTATCTTAAATAGTATGTGCTTTCGGTTACTTATTTCAGACAGTAGTACTTCAATCTCTGAGCTCGTACAGTTTTTCTTCTTGGTTTTGTTCAGTGCCATTGTAATGAATGACTTTCCTATGAAAATCGGACGGGACGCCTAACCTTATATAGCATTATTGTGGCGTTAATTATGCTAATTCACAAATCACATGAGTGCGCACTCATTTAAGAAGACGTAGCATTCAGCATGTTTACGTTGTCATTTACGACAGTTTTCTGAAGTTACGAGCGTTTGCTGAATCTGACGTGAAACATTCGTAGAAGTCACCTCACCCAAAAAAATATGAGAAAGATACGATAAAAATACTTGAAAATGTTCTTGCATGAATATTCAGATATGGTCCCCCATTGTGTGATATAAAAATATAAATAAATTGATTTGGTCCCCCAATGTTGACTCCATGGTAAGTCACTCTGGGTAAGAGTATCTGCTAAGTGCCTGTAATAATGTAATAATAGTACACACTGGCCCTCCAGTAACAGAGGTGCCCACCCCTGCTTTAGGCCTGTCCTGACCAAACTGCATTCCAGCAAGACAGCGAGCGTCCTCGCACGGCTCTCTACACAATGGCGTTCTTGTGAGACTACTTCAGCTGCATTGAGCACTTTGAAATGAACTGGGATGATGTGGCATCTTTGCTCGTCTCCAAGATTGGTGAGAAATGTGAATCTGTAAATATGTTGCCTGTTGTGTTAAATAAAACGTCAGTGCACATTTTAGGAGAGATTTTGCTAACTGCTGATAATAAATTAGAATTTGTTGCTGGTAAATTTGTTGGCTAGCTAGCAAGCAATTAGCCTTCTAGCTTGCTTGCAAGAAAAAACAAATTAACAGTAATTCATCATTTTGACATTATTTGACTGTGTAAACTCATTCACTACTCTTGGAAAATTGGTACTGGTGTGTCATGAGAGAGGTTGAGTTGGGTCAGGAGCCATGTGAGAGCACATTATAGCCTTTCCACAGACACCCAGACTAAACACTAGACTGGTCAGTGTATGTACAGGTATGTTTGTAATATGTTTAAAACCACAAAATGTCAATATTTGAACATATTTTGGGCTATATTTTAATAAGGTGGTGGGGGTAGTAGAAAATGTATTCACTCATTAAGTGGGTGTAGTCCTGAGTCTAGGAGACCACGAATCGCAACATCTCCACAGGCTAGAGGCACCATCACATCATTATTTTCATAGTCTCCCTGTATTAGAAACCTCCAGCACATTTGTTTACATAAGCAGTGAGTAAAGGGTGTGTGTGTGTGTGTGTTTGTTATGAAAAATTGAAGCACTCCACAATCCTTATTGATGACCAAATTACTTACAGTAGTTAATATTCACATCTAAAGATTACCTCTACCAGTTCATTTATAATACAGCCAGGGTGTAGAAATGGTAGCTTACATTGTATCGTTAGATATTTTACACAGCAGCTGGTGATGTCTAAAAGAGCAGGCCATAATTTATCCATTGCCTGGCTGTCCTTAACTACGATTGTGCTTATCTCGAGGGTACACCCTGGTGAGCAAATATGTTACACCAGTTACAAATTGCTCTAATCTAGTTTCCAACGCTGAAATTACTGAGCAAGCTCCAGACTTGCACAAAAGAAAGGCAGAGTGCCCCCCCCCCCCCATCCAGACACCACCCCTCTCATTTGCTGACACTGGACTGATAACTGCTCTACTATTGGGTGCCAGAGAGTTTGAGCTAAACAGAACAGCAGGTCTGGAACTTTCTCTGACTGAGTCAGCTGACCGCTGGTGGAATCTTACTGCCGTGTGCTCCGCATTTATATACGCAGGAGTGCTCGGCCCAGCTGCTCAGAGACCAAATCAACTGTCTGAGGAGAGCAGGGAACTCGGGGGTTTGGCCAAGGGCAGTCCAGTGGTGCTGTGTGGTGGGGTAACCTGTTACTGCGATCTTCCAAGTCTTATAACGACTGACAAGCAAGGTAACGGATCGCATGCAAAAGCAAAACATTCTGGTCCTGGGTTGACTGGCTTTCTGCTTGGCTTGCTGTCAAACTACTATATATATGTATATATATATATATATATGCTTGGCCTTTGCAGAAAAGAGCTCTCACATGCTTCCTGATTAGCTCACGATCATTTTGTGGCAAGTTCTTGAACAGGGTTCAGTTTTGTGTATGTAGGATTCATGTCAATGAAGGTTGCATTGACGTACAGCTGGTTTTCCCTCATACTATTTCAAAGACATTTTGATGTCTTCATAGACTTTAGAGTATTTAGAGACAAAGTGGAATACCAATGTAAAAGCAAGGACCAAGAACACCTGGAACATTCTGTGATCGGTAGTGGCCGGTGTTGATTAATCAGCCTTCAACAGGATGTGCTTCATCAGGTCATTTTTTGATGCCCACTGCCAAGCTTCAGAAGATTGTACTGTGCTTGTGTGCTCCATGCTTCTACCATGTCACATACTGTGCACAATAATTCAATAAAACTTTGCCTTTCATTGAAGGATATATGCGTTTTAGCAAAAACTCCTCTGAGGGACAATAATCTCATTCTAAATAATGTACATAATGTTAAATATTTGAAAATATGACAAATAGTGATTATTTAAAAACAATAAAAACTGGGCCTTTTATTGGTGGATCTATACATTTTAGGAAGAATAACCTCATTCTAAATAAGGTGTATGATGTAAAGTATGTGAAAATTTGACAAACAGGGAATATTTTAATACAGTAAAAACTTTGCCTTTTATTGGTTGATCTATACGTTTTAGCAAAAACTGCCGTGAGGGACAATGATCTCATTCTAAATAATGTACATAATGTGAAAATACGATAAACGGTGAATATTTTGGCAGGCTGATCTAAAGATGACTGGCGGTAGTAGATTGGGAAGGGCGCCAGCTTGAGTCTCTTGCAGTATATATTGGTTCAGCTGAGTTCACTGAGGTAATGAAGTGACCAGGTCACACTCCCCTGCGATTCCATGTTTATAATGAGTCTGTCTGTCTAATATTAAATGGAGCTCCATGCTCACCGTAGAGGTCCAACAAATGTTGAGGACTTTTCTTGGGAAATGAAAAAAATAAATAAAAATAAAGTAAAGACAACAGAAAAAGAGGACAGAAAGGGGGGGGGTGTACCGCCAGATCATAGCACAGGTTCTGGAAACTTCAACTGGATTGTCACCATTTATTTACAGCAAATCTAGTTATAATTTATTAAAGTAATTAATAAAACAATTATAATAAAATTAAATTGTGGATGAAAGGAACTTATTTTCAAGGTTATCTACTTAAAGAAATGTTCCCCCAACTTTTTTTTTTTTTTTTTTTTTTTTCATTCCCCGCAATTGTTTTTTGTCTTGTGCACTTTTTATTTTTGTAACTGAATTGTCAGTTTGAGGTAAACAGCAAGGGTCTTTGTCAAGAAAAGTGCTTAATTTCCCCTACGTTGCAATGGCCAAGAATATATATTTTAATTTGTTTGGCTTGACTAAAAACCCAACATCCACAGAACAACCGCAACACAGCAACTAAATTCAAAATAGTTTTTGTCAGTTACTGTAGTACTGACTGTAAATATTTGATTATGTTGAATGTTAATGTATTAGATTGGAACAAACCACGTTTGATCAGTTTATTTATCATTATTAATTAATACATTCTACTTAGAGCGGTTTAGTTGCACTACATATTAATGAAATATACAGTGAAATGTAAGCAGGATTCTTGGAGAAAGGAGGAGAAAGCAGTAATGGAGCAGTTAGGAGAAAGCAGTAATGGAGTAGCTTAGTCATGATACATGTTAATGAAATACATATGTAAGCAGGAGAGCAGTAATGGGAGAATTACTTCATCAGAATGGTTGTTCCTGGCACTAACAGAAGGGTGTTGAGTTGCAATGGTGGGGTGGGGCGTGGGGGGGTTGTTGGCTCCCACATGATAGCTGCTGTTTTAGGCATCAGACTAATGCCTGGCCACACCCCCCACCGACCCACCCACCTATTTCTGACTCCCAGCCAAGGGAAGTCAGAAACAGAACAGAGTTCTCCGCATCACGTCCGTGTGGCGCTACGCATGGACAGCAGCTGTGGCTGCATGAGAGACTTTACTGCTCAGCAGTATCCCAGCTTACCCCAGCTTTCCAAAACTATGACACATTGTTTGGGTCTTTATTCTCTCGATTACTGTGTTGTAGAAAGGCAACTTGCCTTTATGAATTTAAACAGGAAATCCCATTGAGTACAAAGTTATTTTTCTGTGATAAAACTGCACAATAAAATAAATTTCAATAACAGGAAGAAAATTCTATAAATAAAATGTAAAATAAAATACAATTAAACGGGGGTCCAGAGATTTTTAGGGGCATGCAGAGTTGAGCTTAAATGTATTTGGCAGATGGAGCTATAATACAGCAAACATGCTGTAAACCTATTTCTGCTGAGTCAACTAACGGGTTTAATTTCCCTACTGTATATATCCATTAACCCTCCCCAAGGGAAATAAACAGGTGTACTTCCAGATATAGGCACCTATCATACCTTATGAACAATACAGAGAATAAATAGTTAAAGAAACATTGTATTTGTCCTCAGTAAATGGAGTGTGAACTTATTCTTCCTTTAACTTTAACATAGTTTTTGTAATGGTTTCACACACTCTAAAAATAAGTTTGAATTTCACAGGTTTGGGGGTTTATCCCTGGTGTGAGACTAAATTACTTCATGTAGGAACGCAAGTTGCTCAAACAAAATATAACTTGGCCACAACAAAATGTCCAGCAGTTAAACAACAGCAGTCCTGGCTTTCAGCTCTGTAGTGGAATGCTTTGGAAAGATGAGGAATGCCGTTTCCCCTAGAATTCAGAATACCACTAATGCAGGGCCCAAATTCAGACATCATGTTCTCCCCCATTGGAATGTGCTGACATTGAGGCTCTATAAAATTGTCACAAATGTACTGCAATGCCTAGTGATGGGAGGAAACCTGGGATCAACACTAGAACCATAGAAAGCATGCGTGTGTGAGGGGCTGTAGGTTTGACGACTACACATCTGCGTCCATGTTTGAGGCAGAAGAGTGATAAAAGAGTGTGAGTGGAGAGAGAGAGATACAACAAAATGACAGATGTCAATCTTAAGCAAAATGTTGTCTGAAGCTTCTTTTTTTTGTTTAGTCAAGACTGTTGTTGATTGAGCTTGTGTAATTCCCTGGGTGAGGTGTTCAGATCAATACTAACGGTCCTGGGGCCTCAGGAGGCGTAACAAAATCTGACTGCAGCAGTCCGGCTATGGCCGAGAGCCCTATTCGGGGGAGGGTTTGGCTGTCCACCTCAGGGGGAGGGTGGAGGGTGGAGGGAAAGCCGGCACAAGCTCGCCGAGAAGCGGTAGGGCGACCTTGTAAACATAGTTGGGTAAGTTCCATCACGGAGGAGGCGGATCATTGCCTCACGGAGCTTGTTCCATGGAGGCGGCTGAATTGAAAGAAATAGAGGGTAGAATTGGCCACCAAATTGGTCGAAAAAAACCTTTACATTTAAAGAAGAATACTAATGGTCCTTACGGTCTTCTTGGAGCAGAATGTCTAAGGGTCCAGCAGTGGGCATTGACCTGGGCACCACGTACTCCTGCGTGGGCATCTTCCAGCATGGCAAGGTGGAGATCATTGCCAATGATCAGGGGAACAGGACCACGCCCAGCTACGTCGCCTTCACCGATTCTGAGAGACTGATTGGTGATGCCGCCAAGAACCAGGTGGCTATGAACCCCACTAACACCGTGTTTGGTAAGTGTTCTAGCACCTGGAAATACCTGGAAAAACACACATTCGCATTCAGATAAGCATACAGAGTTATAATAAATGTCACACATTCATTTAAGAGCATGGGTGGGCAACTGTTAGTGGAAGGCCCATGTGAATGCTGGTTTTTGGTTACACTAATTTACTGTGGCTTAATTAGCAAATTAGCTGTACGCACCAACGCCGGTTCACTCATAGATTATACCGCAGTAAGACTTTCCATATAGGGACACAAGAACTGTCCTACGGCCTCACTGACAGGTCCCCCACCCCTCCCCTCTCCCTATCCCGCTCTCTCCCCCCCTCTTCTTCTTCTATTCCTCTCCCATCACCTCTCCCTATACTTCTGTCCCATCATCTCTCCTTCCCCCCCTCCCCTACCTCTCTTCTCCCCCCCCCCCACCCCTCTCCCCTCCGCCATTCTCCTCCTCCTTCCCCTCTCTGCCTCCCACCCAGATGCCAAGCGCCTGATTGGCCGGCGCTTTGACGATTCAGTGGTGCAGTCGGACATGAAACATTGGCCCTTCACAGTGGTGAATGACGGTGGGAAGCCTAAGATGGAGGTGGAGTACAAGGGTGAGAGGAAGACCTTCTTCCCTGAGGAGGTGTCCTCCATGGTGCTGACCAAGATGAAGGAGATCTCAGAGGCCTACTTAGGCAAGGTGAGCGAGTGGCCTAGAGATTCTCAGCCGGTGTGGAGCTCCAACCCAAGTCACCCAAACTTAGACACCTCAATAGGTAGTCAGTCAATAGGATGCATCAATATGATTCATGGAAGCATCTGAATCATCTGAATTAAAAAGTGAGAAATTAACATTAAAATGAATTTTCTAATAAATAAACACGAATATGATCTTTCAACTGATGGCTGATGAGGCTCAGATCTTGGTCAAGTAGGCATTTGCTCTATTATTATTATTATTATTACATGTAAAAAATGGGTATGTGTATTTGAAATGCAGTCTTTTAATATACTGAGTATATTAATTCAGTTAATGTATTTACTAATGTGAATAGTTTTAAGAATTTGACAAACAGAAGTATTTGGTTTCAGGGATGCACTTGAAAATGTACATTTACACATCACTTTTAGAAACATAATACTTTTGTCATATAAGACACGAGTTGTAAAGCCACATTAGCCATGCCACACTAAAAAAAAAATATTAGGGTTTCAAAGAGATTGTTTAAGAGAGAGTAACACTTGCCATTAGTACTGCGTTAAAACTACATGTGAAAAAAGTTTAGATACTTACAATTAGAAAATAATTTTCCATGAATATGAATTATTTTTGAAAATTAATTAGATTTTTTTAGAGGGCATTCAAATATTTCCAATCAAATAGGAGAGGTATGCGCCCAGGTCTTTCCTTTCTGCTATTAGGCTAAAAGTTCAAGCTGATTAGATGAGAATCTGTAGCTTAGTCTGATGTCACACTGAAAATTTAAGCTATTTAAGCTCCTTAAGTATGTCAGAAGTCCTCAGTTGTGTTATCTTTTTGTCTGTCTGTTTTCTATACATGTATAGAAACAGACAGACAGTTGCTTAATCTGCTGTTAATCTCCCCACACACCCATATAGACACTGACAAACACACACACACACACACACACACACACACACAAACGCACACACACACAGAAACGCACACACGCAGAAACGCACACGAACACACACACACACACATTCTGCAGATGTTAGAGGTTAATTGTGAATTTGTGCTAAACTCTGCATATCAGCTCATCAGTTTAAATCTTCCTAGTGTGTTAACGTTGTCAGCAAACATTCTGTCTATCAAAACATTGCTTATACAAACAAGGAAAATCATTATCTGGCCCCAGGTAGCTAAGCTGGCAAAACAAGTAATAATAATGAAAAATAGCAAAAACTGATCATGTTTGACAAACTGTTACACATTCTGTAAATGTGTCTATCTCTGTGTGGGAAGATGAGGGATGCTTCTGTAGAGATCTGAAATGTTGACACTCACCTTTGCCCTTATTCTTTGATCCTCTCTGCCTCTGTTAGTCTGTGACAAATGCTGTCATCACGGTGCCTGCCTACTTCAATGACTCCCAACGCCAGGCCACCAAAGATGCTGGAACCATTTCTGGGCTAAATGTCCTTCGCATCATCAACGAGCCCACTGCTGCAGCCATTGCTTACGGTCTGGACAAAAAGGTTTGACACATTACCCAGGAGCCTCACCTTCCACTTTATTTAAACACTTTTGTCTTCCTGCTCAGAAGTATTTGCTCTTAATGAGAATCAAAATCAGGGGTGGCTAACCTTGGTCTTGGAGAGGCAAAAAGTATGCTGGTTTTTATTTTCACCATAAAGTCAAAAAACATTTTAGATGGACTGCTGGGTAGCTCGTCCTGTTAAGGCACTGGTCTAGTGTGTGAATGAGCCACATGGTCTGGTATCAGATCTAGACTGTGCTATTACCGAATGTGGCCAGCAGCCATGCAGGGCAATGCATAATTGGCGGTGCCGTCTGCCTGTATAAAGCAGCACGTGTCGTTCCCCGATTCATGTCTATGAAAGCTTTACAACTGCGATGTGAAAAGAAACATCTACCAACATCGCATATTTTGGAGGATAGTGCGTGCTTGTCTTCACTCTCCTGAATTGACAGCCAAGGTTGCAGTGAGGTGGCTTAAGAATACGATTGGGCATTCCAAATTAGGAGGAAAAGAAAACATTTTAGAAACCAAGTGACGTGAGTCAACTGTGGATCAATTAAGTGCAGAGTAACAAGGTAAATCCATACAACCTGTGCTCTTCAGGACCAAAGGTAGGCCAGTAGGTAGCTCTTTCTCCGTCAGACATTTAAAAATTTAATTCGCCCTGCCGTTCCCAGGTCGGGGGGGAGCGCAATGTCCTGATCTTCGACCTGGGTGGGGGCACCTTCGACGTGTCCATCCTGACCATCGAGGACGGGATCTTCGAGGTCAAGTCCACCGCTGGGGACACCCACCTGGGTGGGGAAGACTTCGACAACCGCATGGTCAACCACTTCATCGGGGAGTTCAAGCGCAAGTTCAAGAAGGACATCACCAGCAACAAGAGGGCTGTGCGCCGGCTGCGGACAGCCTGCGAGCGGGCTAAGAGGACCCTGTCTTCCAGCACCCAGGCCAGCATCGAGATCGACTCCCTGTATGAGGGTGCTGACTTCTACACCTCCATCACCCGGGCGCGCTTCGAGGAGCTCAACGCAGACCTCTTCCGTGGCACCCTGGAGCCCGTGGAGAAGGCCTTGAGGGATGCCAAGATGGACAAGGCCCAGGTCCACGACATTGTCCTGGTGGGCGGCTCCACCCGGATCCCTAAGATCCAAAAACTGCTGCAGGACTTCTTCAACGGCCGGGACCTCAACAAGAGCATCAACCCCGATGAGGCTGTGGCCTACGGTGCCGGTATGTTTCTTACTATGACTCTGATCATTCTCTGCTCCAGACATCCATACACATTTAATTTATGTATGAATAGAACAACATGGCCCAGTAGTACCTAATAGTTATAAGAATTATTCATTTTCATCATTTAAAAATGTGCTTGGTTGGTTGCAGCATTTGTTTCACACCTCATGAGCAAGTCTATGAAAAACACTGCCACAGCTCGACATGATCTCCATTTCTCTTTTCTCTCTGATTATCAACGTGCCTATCAGAGATTATGGTTTGCAAACAGTTTTTTACCTTTTAAATGCACGCATCTGCTTCTAGCTGTGCAGGCTGCGATCCTGGCGGGTGACAAGTCGGAGAACGTGCAGGACCTGCTACTGCTGGACGTGACCCCCCTGTCCCTGGGCATTGAAACGGCGGGAGGGGTCATGACTGTCCTCATCAAGAGGAATACCACCATCCCCACCAAACAGACACAGACCTTCACCACATACTCTGACAACCAGCCTGGAGTCCTCATCCAGGTCTCAGTCTTTCTCTCACACTGCATTATTCTCTGGGTGTCCGAATGTAATCTGCATAAGAAAGAAGGTGCTCATACAAAGAAAATCATGTTTCGATGATTGGGTTACAAGGCCTGTTCTCTTTGCACGGGGGGGCAGCAGTCTCCCTTACCTTGGATTGGCTCAGATGTGTCATGTGAGGGTTTCTGAAGAGAAGAGAATAGCAACATGTATATCGTAGTGTTAAGGAGTTTCCTAATTTCACTGGGTTTAATCAAAATCGCCAACTCAACATGATGCACTCAACTACTATGCAACTAGCAATGCACAGGTCCAAAAATTTAGCACATCCAGTGTCTACAGTTAATACATTCCTCTTATAACAGCAATAACAGTACTATTGTTACATGCGTGATTCTCTGGGTGTCTGAGTGTGCAATGTGTCACCTGAGTGTCACCTGTACCAACTGTGGTACTAATGTATAATCAGTATGTATGTATGGGTGTCTGTGTGTCCGGTCTCACAGGTCTTTGTCTGCCTTTCCTTGTTCCAGTACTCTGGCCAACCTCTTCTTCTTTGACTTACTCTCAGGTATATGAGGGTGAGAGAGCAATGACCAAAGACAACAACCTTCTGGGTAAGTTTGAGCTGACGGGGATCCCCCCTGCTCCCCGGGGCGTACCCCAGATCGAGGTGACATTTGACATCGACGCCAACGGCATTCTCAACGTGTCGGCAGTTGACAAGAGCACCGGCAAGGAGAACAAGATCACCATCACCAATGACAAAGGTACCGGTGCTGGAAAGCTGATGCTTTGCTAATAGAATTTTGCTTGCAGTACAAGCCCTGTTTTCATTCCAATGTGGCCACCACTGTGAATAAGGATCATTATACCATGAAGATGATGATAGATCAAGTTAAATGAATGAGGAAAGAAAGAGTTGTGTCAGGCAGTGGAGGATAAGCTTATCCTCTTGAGTCTGATTCCTCCTAAGGTTTCTTCACATTTGTTCAACAAAAGGAGCTTTCCCCTTGCCACTGTTGCCCTAGGCAGGGTTTTTTTGGGGGGTTCAGGCCCAGGGTCTACTGTAATGCATATTGTGACAAATGTTTTGTAACATGCATTATAAAATTTTGATTTGATTTGCTTTTCTCCGTAGGCCGTCTGTCCAAAGAGGACATTGAGCGCATGGTGCAAGAGGCAGACCAGTATCGGGCTGAGGACGAGGCCCAGAAAGAAAAGGTCACGGCTAAGAACTCGCTGGAGTCCCTGGCCTTCAACATGAAGAGCACAGTGGAGGATGAGAAGCTGAAGGACAAGATCAGCCCTGAAGACAAGAAGATAATCATTGACAAGTGCAATGAGGTCATTTCCTGGCTGGACAGGAACCAGGTAATCTAAGAGCTCCTACAAATATAGAGGGTCCTAACTTTGACAAAGATGCCATATATTCGTATGCATGTATGCATGTATGTATAAATATAGCACATAAATGTACATGTCTTTTCAGAAAATAATGTTTTATTGAAAAAGAAAAAAGTTTTTTCTTATAATGAATATAACTTTCTTGTACTTCTGATACTATCTGAAGATACTGTGAACTTGCTCTGATGATCTCTCTCTGTCTCTCTCTCTCTCTCTCTCTCTCTCTCTCTCTCTCTCTCTCTCTCTCACACACACACACACACACACACACACACACACACACACACACAGACGGCAGAAAAGGATGAGTATGACCACCAACAGAAAGAGCTGGAGAAAGTGTGCAACCCCATAATCACCAAGCTCTACCAGGGTGCTGGCGGAATGCCAGGTGGAATGCCAGGTGGAATGCCAGGTGGAATGCCTGGCGGTATGCCAGGCGGTATGCCCGGTGGTGCTGGAGGTGCCTCTTCCGGCCCAACCATCGAGGAGGTGGACTAATCTGCCAATCAAAAAGGGGAGAAAGCCTGAGGAATCCATAATCCAGTCAGCTCCAATTGCATCATTTCAGAATGTATTAGTCACTTGTCAACCATTTCCCCCGTTGTACACTTTGCCCACTTCAGACAATGGGATAGTCCCTCATACAGCCAGTAAAATCTGCCCAAGGACAACTAGTTACTATTTAGCAAAACATACAGCAGTGACACACACATACATAAATGTCCTTTAATTAATTTGTTCTTAACCATCCAATTTGTGTAAATAGTCACATTTTAATTTGAGTAAAAGTACAGTATGTGTGAGGTTTGTAGCTTTTCATCACTTTGTTCCCTCTACCATATACTTTGAGAAGAGCATTTTGTCTCATGCCTACAAACCATTTAGAGAAGAGGCAAGAAACCTTTATGTGATTAATCAGGGGTCACTCTCTTGTTTATTATCAAACAGTCCAAAGCCTAAGACTAAATGTTCATAGCAGACAGATGAACAAACAGCTATCATTAATCATTTTATACTGCATTCATATATACAGTATCTATATGCTTTGTACCTTTTTGCCAATTATTGAGCTGCTTACATGTTTCAATGTACATGTGTAATGTTCACCCCCATTGCTATTGAAGTTTTTTTTGCCTCTGTGCTAAATTAAAATTCACATATTTTACTGTTCTATGGCTGGATGCAGTGAAATAAATGCTGATGGATTTGGATCAGTGAATTGCCCAATGTTTGTGTTTCTTTCTCCCATTACCAGCCCCCCTGACTCCCCCCCTGCTTCTGTTTGGCTCAGACTTTCTGTCTACAGGTGTTATTGCCATGACATCACATAGAACTTACGCACTTTACAGGTCCATCCATCCATCCATTGTTTACAGGTCTTTACATAAAATTCATTTATACAGCTGGATATTTACTGAATCAATTCAGATTAAGTACCTTGCTCCAGGGTACAATGGAGGTGTCCCACATGGGAATCAAACCTGCAATCGCTGAGTTACAAGTGAAGTTCCCCAAACATCATATTACACTTCTGTCTAAACACAAATTTAAGGTTTGTACATTTATATCTGCTTATTTGCAATATTCACAGGGTCTCGAGTACAGTATGGGGATATTGTACCAGTATTTAAAAAAGATAAAAAATGTTTTCATCTTTTTTTCCTTTCAATGCAACAGTGTAGTATAGTGGTTAGGGAACTGGGATTGTAACATAAAGGTTATAGGTTTGATTTACAGGTGCCATTGTATCCTTGAGCGAGGGAACACCTGTATATACATATGGTTTTACAGATTTTTTGTAATTAATGTCTACATATGGGGATGAATAGGCTTTGTACTGAACGGTTATGTATTAATTTGATTGTTAATCAATCACAACGATGTATTCCAATATGTCAACCTTTGCAACCCGTGTAACATAATGGTTAGGGAACTGGGCTTGTGACTCAAGGTTGTAGGTTTGATTCCCAGGCAGGGCACTGCCATTATACCCTTGAGCAAGGTACTTAACCTGAATTGCTTCAGTGAAATATCCAGCTGTATAAATGCATTATATAAAAATGCATTATATGTAAAGAAATGTAAAGTGTGTTAGTCGCTCTGGATAACAACGTCTGCTAAATGTATAAAAAGGTAAAATAGAGATGGGCCCCTGTCCAATGAAGAGCTTTCTGTGTACAAGGGATGCTATGAAAGATCAGCAGTTGCTTCCTCTGTCTAATTCACAGAGCACCACCTGTCAGTTTTGGCAATGGTAATCGTCTCCCAGATGTAAACTGACTGTATCACAGCTGGAAGTCATATTCTGGCTGTAGCCTTGAACATTATTTTTCAGTGAGACCATGGCACATGTGTTCCTAGATTATTTTATAAACTCCAGAGGTAGGAAGTGTGATAACATGCGCTCCCCAACAGCGATTGCGGCACTAAGGTGACGACTAGATTGAACATGTGGACGAGGGTGTTTACACAAAAGGGGACTGGGGTGGAATAAGGTATATGACCTTCAGTGACTCACTTCTGCTAGATTATTATATTACATTACAGATGACTATATTACATTTACATTTAACAGACGCTCTTATCTAGAGTGACTTACACAGTTTACATGTCTTTACATAAAATCAATTTATACAGCTGGATATTTACTGAAGCAATTAAGGTTATGTACCTTCCTCCAGGGTACAACGGCATTGCCTCAACTGGGAATCAAACCTGCAATAGCTGAGTGACAAGCACAAGTTCCCTAACCATCATACTACATTTCTGTCTAAACACAAATTGAAGGTTTGTACATTTATATCTGCTTATTTGCAATATTTACATGATCTCGAGTACAGTATGGGGATATTGTACCAGTATTTTAAAAAGATAAAAAATGTTTTCACATTCCCTTCCCTTTCAATGCAGCAGTGTAGTATAGTGATTAGGGAACTGGGCTTGTAACACAATTGTTGCAGGTTCGAATTCCAGGTGCCATTGTACCCTTGAGGAAGGTACTTGAATTGCTTCAGTAAATATCCAGCTGTGTAAATAGATTGTTGTGTAAGTCACTCTGTATAAGAGTGTCTGCTAAATGTGTAAAATGTAAATGCAAAATGGAATCACCAGGTGTGTATTTGGACTCACCACTGTGTCCCTTGCACCTGCATGTGTGCGAGGGACACTTGTCATGAGCCAGTGACTTTTTTCCCACTTAACAGCGCAGAGGAGGAGAGGTCTATCTCTCCCTGATGACAACTGATAGCCTGTGGGTGCTGTGGGAACCCTGGCCGGCATTGAATCCTGAGCGGCTTGAAACCATTCCGCGAACCCCCTGGTCATAGCGTATGAAACCATTATGCAGACCCCCTGGTCATAGGGTATGATACCATTATAGGCTCCAACCTGTGATGTCCAGGATATAGGGAACACCTGTATTTATTGTTACACATCATATGGTTTTAGAGATTTTATGTAATCAATGTCTGTGCATATGGGGATGAATAGGCTTTGTACTGAACGATTATGTATTGATTAGATTGTTAATCAATCACAAAAATGTATTCCAGTACATCAACCTTTGCAACCAATTATAACAGAATTCAAAATATACAGACAGGAAATACAGGTAACTGCCAAAATAAAGGAAACACCAACATTAAGTGTCTTAATAGGGCATTGGGCCACCACAACCTACCAGAACAGCTTCAAAACGTGTTTGCATAGATTCTAAAGATTCTAAAGTGTTTTGGAACTCTGTTCAAAACTATGCCCAAAATACACCCCACACCATAACAGAGCTGCCAGAACCCTTCATTTACAAAAGTGTTTACAAAAGAATCCCTCAGGTCTCGCATTCGCATTGGTGTCTGCTGTTTGAATGCAAACAGATGAGCATTAGTATGCAGCGGGTATACACAGTATGTGAAAAACAGCACTCTCAGACAAGAACGCCAACTTTAAGTACAGTCCACAACAAATCTCCAAGACGCACAGCTGTCTGTCACGTGACTGCAAGTATCCAAATGTAAGGGGGGTAGGTCTGTTGTGGGTTTCGAACCATGGCCCTAGCTGGGCCACTCCGAAACACAGCAGAAACAAATAGTCTGCTGAGCTAAAGACTGAGGTCCCTAGCCAAGGACATTAATCATACTCTTATTGCTTCTCAAGGAGTGACGTCACATTCTGTAGTGGACGTTCACATGTTAACTGACGTCTCTGAACTACACAAACACAGTATAATATGTGTCTAGTTAGAAGCAAGTAAAGCCTATACTATAAACAACACCAGCAAAGCCAGCAAATGTCTGGAATGGCCACAGGGACCCCTCCCATTCACCCCTAGTAGAGCTGTGTAAAAGGTTTAGGATGTTAGTTTTCAGGCCTTTGTTTTGCGTATTACTATTGTCATTGTGACAAGGCTAATAAAATGCTTAAAGTAGCTCAGCACACTTTAAGTAACGACACTCTTTTATATTGACAATAGTCTGAACATGTCAGAGTCGGCTAAGGTATAGGTTTCGATGGTAGGGGAGCTTTAATTTTTTCCCCTCAATAATTTCTGTCTGTTCCTGAAATGTTTTGCACTTTTGTCTGCAATGTAAAGGGTTAGGGTCACAGTAGTAAAAAAAAGGCCAACAGGATGCTTGGATATGAGGAATATGAGCAAAAGGAATATGAGTTTGGCCAGTTATGCAAACTAACTGGCTAGTTAAATACATGCAAACTGATGTATCCATACAAGACAACTTATCTTTGAACATTGAGGGCGGCATCAGTTTCCCCCCGCAATTTTTGAATGAAACCTACGCCCTTGAAAGTAGGTGTGCTGGTGCCCGGCGATGTCGCAGTGAGACGGTCACACCTGCTGCCACCAAGCCGTGCATTTCCCACATTTATCTATCTTTGGCTGAGGACACTGGTATGAGAGCGAGATACAGGGCCGAGAGTTCATGGTGGGACAGGGTATAAGAACCCACAGAGGAGAGGGCCAGAGGCATAGGGAGGTGAAGCACAGTCTGAACAATGACCATGCTCTGGATTCTCAGCTGTCTAGCTCTGGTGGGCTCTACACTTGGTGAGTGGGCTTAGACCCTTGTAGCTGTAAACTGTAAGTGTAGTGTAATGGTTAGGGAACTGATCCTGCAAAGGTTGCTGGATCAATTCCCAGGTGGGGCACTGCCGTTATACCCTTGAGCAATGTATATAACCTGAATTGGTATAGTAAATATTCAGCTGTATAAATGGATTATATGTGTGTAAATAAATATAAACTGTGATACAAGTCTGCTAAATGCTTGTAATCAGTGCTTAATTTGTGCCAGGGCTAGCTGGGGCACAGCCCTGGCAAATGCCAAGAATCAAATTTTGTGCCCCGGCAAATGTCTTACTCACAATCAGAGCCCCGGGCTCATAAAAATATAAAGTGCGACAACACGCATTTTAAACTGGTATTAAACAACGTTACGTCCAGTGAACATTACAAGAGTAGGTGCGCGAGGCCGCGAGCCAATCAGAGCCTAATATGTAAATAGATACACGCACACACACACACAGACAGACAGACTGACTGGCAGCTTAAAAAAATATTACAACGTCAACATTTAGTTAGCTACTGATAGCAAGCTGACAAAACAGATTCATGGTTAATGTTAATGCAGCACAAAGCTGGCTTCTGGGCTGCACAAAACACGTTATTTTCTTATTTTCAAAAGCCTACCTGCATGGGGTGGGGGGGGTCATGTGGTTAGGGGAGGCGAGTTGAGCCCCGGCATCTCTTATTTTACAAATTAAGCACTGCCTGTAATGGAATCTTGTCTGAGAAGGGCTGGTGTGGGTGCAGCCTTTGTTCTAACCCTGTACTAAAACACCTGATTCAACTAATCAACGTCTGAAGACCATGATTAGTTGATCAGTTGAAACAGGTGTTTTAGTGCTCGGTTGAAGAAAAGCCTGCACCCACACTGGCCCTTTTTGGATAAGATTGGAGACCCCTGCTGTAAGTAACAGTGGGGAGTGTTTTGAATTGTTTTGTTTTTAACTAACCAATCGTCGACCAGAAATGTTTTTCACTATGTTGAGAATATAGAGTTATAAACACACACACACACATACACACATGCATACGCATGCACATCCATATACACAAGCATGCATAAACTAATGCACGCACACACACACACACACACACAGCCTCTGCTAGCCATGATGGGATGATGACCATTGTGAATTGGAGCTTTATTCAGCCATGTCTTTGGGTCGCAGGTTGTGGAGTGCCAACCATTAAGCCCCAGGTCAGCGGGTACAACAAGATAGTGAATGGAGAAAATGCTGTGCCTGGGTCCTGGCCTTGGCAGGTTTCCCTTCAGGTGATCAAACCTCTCCTCTAAATCTCTCCATCCTGTCAAATTACAGGCAACATAGTAACCCTCCCTCTCCTTCTCTCTCTTTCTCTCTCTAAACACTAAACAATTTAATATGTCTGAATATACAGTGCTTCCCTTTGATGTCTCTCTCTCTTTCTCTCTTTCTAAACAATTTCATCATCTTAAGAGGAAAAGTTAGCATGTTGATAATAGTGCTGTAAAAAGGCTGAATAATAAGCATATTTATTAGATAGACAGATACATTTTTGTATGTATAAATACATATACATGTCTATTCTCAAAATATAGTTTTATTGAATAAATTGAGAGTCTACAGGGTTGTCAATGTTTAAAGAAAAGGAATGTTCATGATGTGATTCATTCTTTCTTTATCTCTGTCCCTTTCTCTTCCTTTATCATCCTCCATCCCTATCTCTCTCCTTATCCCTCCCTTCCCTCTCCCTCTCACACACAGGACTACTCTGGGTTCCATTTCTGCGGGGGCTCCTTGATCAGCCAGTACTGGGTCATCACTGCTGCCCACTGCCGCGTCTCGTAAGTGGGGCCACGCACGCAACAGAACGCACCTCCCACAGAGCACTCCAAATCTTCCTGTGCTTTTATTCGGGTGTGCATGCATGCTGCCGAGTTAACCAGCTTGTGTTTGTCTCCCCCCAGTCCCTCCCGTCACCGTGTCATCCTCGGGGAGCATGATCGCCAGTCCGGCACAGAGCAGATCCAGATCAAGTCCATTGCAAGGGTAAGTGCCACAGATAAGCTGGGCTCAGCCACTGCTTGTACTGTAGCTACATCTGCATGTACAACCAGTGCAAATATATATATACAGTATATACATGATCCTGCTTTATTGCTTTATTGTCAAAGCCAATTGTGTGTTGCTGCTGTGGACTCCTGGGTCAGGATTCAATCAACATTTGTCCTTAACTTTGGCTGAGGATTAAATACAGTTTGGCAAGTTCACTTTAGTTCACTAACACTTTAATGTAATTGCAATTCAAAGTTAAGGACATACAGTATGTTGATTGAATCCAGGCCCTGGTTCTTTATCCAAGAATGACGTAGCCTAGACTCAAACCCTGTGATGTCTAGGCTGTAGGGCCCTGCCTATATATGGGCTAATATGAATATATTGTTATCCCACAGGCTATCTCTCACCCCTACTACAACAGCCAGAACTTCAACAATGACATCACTCTGCTGAAGCTGTCGTCCCCCGCCCAGCTCACCTCCCGGGTGTCCCCTGTGTGCCTGGCTACCTCCAGCACCAGTGTGCCCTCTGGAACCCTTTGTGTTACCACTGGCTGGGGCAAGACTGGCTCCACCTGTGAGTCAACTGGACATCTATCCCAGAATGCCTCATTGTTTGAGGCCATGAGTGTTTCTTTTAGAAAAGGCATTGTCAGCCATCCTTGTTTTGTTTGAGTTTTTATTTACTTCTGTTCCTCATCTTGCTTTGCCTCCATGCAGCGAGCCCCCGCTACCTCCAGCAGGTGGCGCTGCCCCTGCTCAGTCCAGCTCAGTGCCAGCAGTACTGGGGCCAGAACCGCATCACCGATGCCATGATCTGCGCCGGAGCCTCTGGAGTGTCCTCTTGCCAGGTAACCACGCACACACACAAACACACACATATGCGCACGCACACACACAGACATACACACACACACCTATACACGTGCATACACACCCACACACACAAACACACACACACCTATACACAACCACAAACCTATACACATGCATACACACACACACACACACATACACATAGACACACATACAGGCATGCATGCACTCATGCATACAAACACATACACACATATGCACCCACACACACACACACACATACACACAGGCACGCACACACACACACACACACACACACAAACAGATACACACACTCACACACATACACGCACCCCACTCACTGCCATGATTTCCCTGGTCCCATTCCATCACACATCTCATGACTTCATCACTCCCATCACACACATCTTCCAGCATCCTCTACCTGTTACATGACCAATACCTCTGTCTCTCTCCTGTCTCCTGGGACAGGGCGACTCTGGCGGCCCTCTGGTTTGTGAGAGAAGTGGAGTCTGGAACCAAGTGGGCATCGTGTCCTGGGGCACCAGCAACTGTAATGTTTACACGCCTGCCGTATATGCCCGCGTCTCCTACCTGCGTAGCTGGATCGACCAGACCGTGGCCTACAACTAGGGAGGCATCCTCAGGACAAGAATTGTTCTCATCTGACCCTGGGAGAAACCTACTGTCTGCTTGCTCTACCACCCACCAAGTTTGATTGAGCTAAAATGTCCAAATAAAAAAATGGTGACACTAACAACTCTACCTGTGTTTGTGTTCTGAAAACTGGCTTTCCACTGGCAATCTTACCATTGCTTTCTTTGAGGGGGAGGTATACACTGGTTATCTGCAGTAGCAGGTAGCAGAGGGATTACTGCGTATAAGGTGGTGTTGCCAAATCCTTACTTTTCCATCACAAGGTGTGGTGTGGTGAGAATTCTGGTATCAAACGAGCATGCATTCTGATGTCAGATGATGTGAATACCTGCTTCTCTCTTCCAAGAAAAACACCAAAAGTGCACACATGTGCACATGCTCAGATCCTCAAGCTACGCAGCTTGTCTTCCCCAACTGTTGAGATGCTGTTCCACTGCAGCTATGCATAACATTGTTAGTAGCATTGACCTTTTTGTTTTGCACCTTGGAAGATTTGCATGGCCATGCTCATCCAGTGTACCATCCAGGTTGATGATATCAGTTCCTCTGAAATCGTTCTATATACGTTAGTAATGTTTCTTTTGCCTAATTAGTAATTCCCTTTTAATCATGTGTTGCGATGCCTACAGATTGTGCTGCGGTTTCAGTTGTTTCCTTTCTTTCTACGTGTACAGCATTTCTGAGCACTCATTGGTGCGACATGGGTGAATTTAGGTTGATTAAACTTCAGACGTGCCGCAGCATTCTGGACTAGTTGCAGTGGCTTGATGGCACAGGCCGGTAAGCCCGCCAGCAAGGAATTGCAGTAGTCCAGATGTGAGATCACCAGGGCCTGGCCCAGAAGTTGTGTGGCCTCTTGGGTGAGTAATGGTCAGATCCTCCGGATGCTGTGGAGAGAGAATCGGCAGGTCCGGGTTATCGCTGCGATATGACCCGAGAAGCACAGCTGGTTGTCCAGGGTCACTCCAAGACTTCTGGCAGACTGGGACGGAGATACTATGGAGCCTTCCACAGTGATTGAAGCATCAATTATTGGGGAGCCCTTCGCTGGGAGGAAGAGCAGCTCATTCTTTCCCAGGTTCAGCTTCAGGTGGTGGGTGGGCATCCAGGCAGAGAAGTCAGCCAGGCATGCAGAGATCCGCCCGGGACCTGGGTCTCAGAAGGAGAGAAGGAGAGAAAGAGTTGAGTGTCATCGGCATAACAGTGATAAGAAAAACCATGAGCAGAGATGACAGAACCAAGTGACTTGGTGTACAGGGAGAATAGGATGGGGCCTAGCACCGAGCCCTGCGGGACTCTGGTGGAGAGGGTGTGGGGAGAGGAGAGGGATCCTCTCCAGGCCACCTGGTAGGACCGGTCAGCCAGGTAGGACTTGAACCATGTCAGTGCAGATCCAGAGATTCCCATCTTGACGAGAGATGAGAGGAGGATCTGGTGGTCCATGGTATCAAATGCAGCCGACAGGTCGAGCAGGAGGAGGACAGAGCTAAGAGATTGGGACCATTTGTAGAGCCTCAGTGACTGCAAACAGAACAGTCTCTGTGGAGTGGTCTACCTTGAACCCGGATTGGTTAGGATCAAGCAGGGCATTCTGTAGGAGATGAGCAGACAGTTTGTTATAGACAGCCCGCTCTAGTGTTTTGGAGAAGAATGGGAGGAGAGAGACAGGTAGGTATTTGGAAATGACAGCAGGATTCAGAGAGGGTTTTTTGAGGAGGGGGACGACATGGGCACTTTTGAGGGGAGAGGGGACAGAACCAGAGGAAAAAGAGGAGTTGATAGCATTGGAGACAAAGGGGAGGATGTCCATAGCAATGGACTGGAAGAGGGGGGAATGAATGGGATTGAGAGGGCAGGTGGTGGGACGGTGGGAGTGAACAAGTTTAAGGATGTCCGAGTCAGGGAGGGGTGAGAAGGAGGACAGAAGGGTGGGTTTAGGTAGAGAGATGGGTGAGGGAGGGTTAGGTGAGGGAGAGGATGGGGGGAAGGATTTGCGAATGTTGCAAAGTCATCAAAGTCATCCGCGGTTAGAGAGGAGGGGGTGGGGGAGGAAGAGGGGTGAGGAGAGAGGAAAACGTTGAGTACAGTTTGCGAGGATTAGAAGCAGAAGATTGAATCTTGGAAAAGAAAAATGCAGATTTAGCAGAGGAGAGGTTCGAGGAAAAGGTAGCCAGGAGAATGTGGAAGTCAGTCAGGGCCACAGGGGTTTTGGATTTCCTCTATTTCCAGACTGTGAAAATAGAGTCATCTTGGCTCTTAAAGCCAGTTTACATCAAAGACTCGCAACGAGACGAGACCGTTTTAGAACGTTACAGAGAAAAGTTGCAGAAAAATCCCAATATGTATGGTCTGCAACATTCTAAAGCTAGCCAGTTTACATCAAAGCGACTAAGCAGAGACCTAGTGTAGTGCAAACAAATATATTGTGGAGTTTTGGACTGAAGTGAGAGAAGATTATCTGATTAATCTTTTTGAAGAACAGCCCTGTCTATACAACACCAGCCCTTCTAAACCAGTGGTTCCCAAACTTTTCAGCCCGCAACGCCCAAAATAACGTTGGTAGAGCCTTGCAACCCCCACCATCTCCTATGGTGCTTTCCGACAATTTTGACAAGCACGCAAACGCACACACAAATACGCGGTTACAGCGCCCGGATGGGTGGGTCTGCTGCTTTTTGGAGGAAAACAACTCCACTCTCAGTTTGATGTTGGAGACGGCTACTCAGAGATCATCCTCCACACTGAGTCGTGATCGGATTTTGTTGTTTATGTACGTCAAGTGTTTAAAGTCTTTTCACATAAATAGGTCAATCCAAAAGGAATCAGTACATCCGTCGCGGCCTTGGATAGCTATGGGTAGATGGCTTTTTTGAATTGATTTCATGAATTGCTTCGGAGTGACTGTTGTCAGTCTCTATATCTGTTGTATCCTTGTTTTTACGGATTAACCACCGTTTCATTTAGCAGATTAACGTTAGATATTTTGCTAAAATAAATGATGCACACACAAGTCAGTTTGTAGGCTAGTACGTTTAGTGTTGCGCTGTAAATGTACAGTGTGGGAGATTTTTTTGAGAAGTTTGAGCCCATGCCCTGTCCCTGTGTTTCTGGTGGGTCAATTTGTGTGGCCTAGTGTCTGCACATGGCGAAATTCCTGCATGGTTTGCTAACCGGGCCAGCAACAGCCCACATTATACATAAATATAACCACTATCAGTATGTTGTCGGAGTGTCAGGCAAAACAGAAATATTGCCTACATGCGAGGTTTAGAGTGCCACACTGAGGACTTGAAATAGAGCAGGTCGTGCAGACTACACACCGCAATACAATGGACACAGAGATGGAACCAAACATAAATCTGAATTGCTGATCCAAGTGTCTATTAGCGCAGCAATAAACTATTTCTGTCCGACGAAAGTAATGGTCATGAGTAGAGGAGGGGGTCGGGCTTCCCATCCTGGGGGCCAGTGACCAGATGCTGCTTACATCCTGATGGCAAATAACCAGGCCACACTTGTGGATGTAACTCAATAAGGGTACTTCCCTATCTGACAAGAGCATAATGGGACAGATATAGGTGACCGGGTCTTCCCACCACTAAGATTTATGAGCCCAGTTCAAGCAAGGCTCCGCAGCACGAGGGTGAGAGGACGTGGGCTAACAATTAAGCAAGCGAATCCCACCATGCTTTAGACTTTTAACTTTGTATTAGAGATCCCGCAAGTTTACTGCCAGCATTCTTAGGCTGCGCGGCGAGCATACTATGTTATAGACCACTGGAATTAGACTATTCTGTGGAATTATGGAATTCCACATAAGTCGTGGGGCAATGATGTAGCCCCGTATCAAATAAAATTATTAATAAGCTACACAATACAGGTAAATACATAGTACACAGTTGGGTCAGCTGAAGTGTCCGTTTATGTCTGTTTATGTCTGTTTATTTCTGTTTATCCCTTTTCATTAATCTTTTAATTAAATGATGAAAGTATGAACAAAGGAAAATAAAAAGTGGTCTCGGCAGGATGGAACGCCATGAGGTCATGCGGAGGGATTGAGCTAAGTGGGAGTGGTTATGACGTCAAGCTCCAAGGCAGGAGGAGTTATGACATGTTAAAATGTTGATGCACGGAAAGGAGGACAGAGCTGCTTTCGCGAACAGCCTGGTTTTTCTTGTAGGTGATTTCGCATTGCATACAATAAAACCCGATTACATCTGACTCGAAAGAAATTTGTTGTTTTTAAGAAGTATTAAATGTGGCTTCGGATCACTCAGCCTATCTGGCCCTGGCTGAGATTATTTCTACCACAACAGTAACTGTCATGTCGTAAATACATTTACTACAGGTCAGACGAGGCTACTGGAAAAATGTTTGTTAATATTAATACATTTAGGCGCTACTCATATTGACAAGTCACTCCGAAGAAACCGATGAATTTCATTCAAAAAGTCATCTATCCCTATATGTGAGCCTGAAACAGTGACGACATTTGTTTGCACTGCACTGAAGAAAACTTGTACAAGCAATGACATTTTCACAAAGCTGGGCACCAAACGGACGGCACTCGCCAATATTGAGTAAAAAGAAGGGACTGAAAGCAAGAGTTTTAAAAGTAGCACATCAGGTTCATTTCAAACACTGTATTATACACAGAGCTCTTGCAAGCAGAGCTCTCGATCCAAATTGTCGTAAACACCTTGGGGGAAAGGGAACGTGGGGGTCGCGTCTCTACTGGGAGTCGGGCTGAAAAGTTTGAGAATCAAAATATTGTAGGCTACATACTCTGATTGTTAAATTGTAGGCTAACACGAATTGCAGACCTATTATTTATGTTATGCATAAATGCAATTATGGTTAAAAAAAGATTTATTGTCACGTTCTTTTCTCACATTCCTGAAATCATCTCGCGACCCCCACTTTGAGAACCACTGTTCTAGACAATGGTACTATTCCAGGAATAGACACGAGAAATTAATAAATGATGGTACATCTCCAGTCTCTATTTCACGACATAAGTTTGTGTAGACCCCTTGACTCTGTCACTGTAGCATGTTCGGCTCCAAACCCTTGATCTGCGAGTTGTTTGGCTCTGCTGCGTTTAATCAACAATACAATTGCAGTAAGCAACTCCCTGTCACTGCCATCATCCATTTTTTCAGAAACAAAATATCCAGCAACCACCAATAAAGCCGGTATCTGCATGGAAGTAAAGAGAGTGGTTGTTATGGAAACGGTAAACTGTCTCTGCTTTGTCGCTTTGATGTAAACTGGCTAGTTTTAGACTTGCAGGCCTGCAACTTTCTCTGAAGCGTTTTAAAACAGTTTCGTCTCGTTGCGAATATTTGATGTAAACTGACCTTTATTCTGTAGGTCTTCTGTTTGTCTGTGATATGGCCTTCTACAGTTTTTTCATTGCGATACCCCTGTCCAACAGGCTGTTGGCAACAGCTTATAGCCTTAATCAATAGCTGCCTGAACCAGTTTCTTTGTCTTCATGTGTGAGGACTTCAGAAGTAAGCTACGCCAGTCTGTCCTGTTGGCGCCAAGCCATGTGTATTTTGTCTTTTATATTGTGCTGGAAGCTTAAAATGTTTATGCTTGTACTTAAACTGTTTGTTTTAAGTGGTTTGACAAACAAAAGAAAGGGAAATACAATATAGATAACCAGAGGTTTGTCTAATATACAAGTTATTTGTCAGCTTTTTGAATTCAATTTTTTCTTCATAAAGCGATGCTTCCATTCACTATATTCTTATGAATGCATCTATATATTGAAAAAAGAATTAATCAAAGGAAAACATGAAAGTCCTCTCCTCTCACATAACTCATTATATCATTGGCCTACAAATCTGTAATACTGTTTTCTTGGTTTTTTTACTGGTACAAAAACACAGTAAGGAGAGGATGTGTTGAAACCACCAACACACTTTCTATGAAAAATAAAATAATTGCTGCAATGCAGTTTCATTTGCTTTGACACAACCTTTCCTATGAATGGACTCTTATTTGTTTTCCTTTTTCAAATGAGAATGTAAGATGGCTGCATTTATGTGCATGGCTTTTAGGGCGTTTCATATACACCTGACGATTATACAAAATATATAGTTAATGTTGGTGCTTTCAAGACCTCATACAACATTATTTTTAAATATAATTGACAATTATAAAACTGAGTTCTTGAAATTTGGATGTTGAAACAGGCAACATCCATGCAGGGCATCCAGAACGTTATAATCAGCTGGATACAAGGGGAGTCATGATCACCTGTATGGACTGAATCCCAGAGTTTATTTTAAGATGATGTCTATCTCACAAGCATGTCAGGATTGGTCTTGAACTGTTTATTTGTAACCAGTATCCTTATAACAGACATTAAAAATATCATTTTTATGGGGGCCTTGGATGGTGTAGCGGTAAAGGTATTCATCCAGAATGCAGGTTGCCCACTGTGGCTGAGGTTCAAAACCCGGCTGCGCCGACTCTGGCCGAGAGCCCCGTCAGGGGCGGCGATTGGCTGGCTGCCCTAGAGGGAGAGCCGGCACGAGCTCGCCGAGAAGTGCAAAAGGCGTCCCTGTAAGGGAAAAGCTGGCTTGACTCCATACATTTTTATTGCAGAATTTCATTAAATGAACTGAACTTTGGTCCTATAAATACCAGATGTTTCAGTTACCTTCCTAAGTCTGGCCTTACATCATATAAAATAAATCATGAATTGATTAATTTATGTTGAGCTGAACCCTCAGTGGTTATTTTAATCACACACATTCATGGCCAACTCAATGATGACCGACGTCCAGAAAATGACTTTTCAATCCATTTTCAGTTCCAGCATCAGAAGTCATCACTCAACTCTGAAATGACACGTTACTCAGCTTTCAAATGGGCAGTCTTCATCTTCCTATGAGTATGCAGAACAAACCGTTTCCATTTTATTTTTATTTTTACATTCAATATTACAGTTGAGAAGTTGATTTTGATGACGCACATAACAGCACTGGAGGCCATATTATGTGTATTTGTGCAAATCTTCCACTTCACAAATCAAATATAATGATAACCAGGACACTCATGTCTATGTTACACTAATATACAACCATTTCAGATAAAAGCTTTCACCTGAACCATTTTCATAGAATCATTAATATCATAAAACTATTGCAACACAATTGGGAAAACACAAGCTAGACCAGCACATTCAGCTTTGAATACGTATCAAACTGTGTGTGTGTATTCAAACATGTATGTATACGTTCTCATATATATACAATACTGTGCAAAAGTCTTAGGCCACCCAAGAAAATGTTTGAAGCTATTTATCTGTTTATATGCTTGGAAAAAACACTATATAACATTAGAATAAATACAAATAAACATTTAATACAATAAAAAAAATATGATTTTATTGCATTTTCCAAAAAGTTATTGAGATCTTGTGATATCCTCCTTGAGGAACACACAGTATTAAATTGGCCACCTCAGAGCCCCGACCTCAACATAATTGAAGCTGTATGGGATTACTTGGGACAGGGAAAAGAACAAAAAGCAGCCAAAAGTCAAAAGAAGATTTATGGCAAATCCTGTAAGAAGCTTGGAAGAATTTACCACAGGACTATTTAACAAAAAATACACAACAGTTTACAAAAGCGAATTGCTTCAGTTATGCATTCTAAGGGAGGCCTTGTTTTAAAAACACAACTTTTCATCAATGTTATATTGTGTTTTTTCAACCAAATAAACACTTACACTGCTCAGATAAATGGCCCAAGACTTTTGCACAGTACTGTATATATACACATACACACACACACACACACACAATGGCCCTTTAAAGTCTACACCCAGATCCTTGCAGAACTGTTCAAGCTCAGATTGTGTGGGGACCATCGATGGACTGCACACATTCAAGTCATTCCACAGGTTTCAATAGGATTTAGGTCAGGGCTGACTCGGCCACTCAAAGACATTCACCTTTTTGTTTTTTAGCCACTCCACTGTTGCTTTAGAGGTGTGCTTTGTGTTGTTGCCATGCTGAAAGTTGAACCTGCTTCCCAATTTCAACTTTCTTGCAGAGGGCAGCAAGTTCTCAATACCTTTTCTGTATTTTGCTCCATCCATTTTTCCTTCTATACTGACAAGTGCCCCAGTGCCTGCTGATGAGAAACACCCCCATAATAGAATGCTGCCACCACCATGTGTTACAGTAGGGATGGTGTTCTATGGGTGATGTGCTGTATTGGGTTTTCATCAAACATGTTTTGCATTTAGGTCAATTGGTTTTATCTGACAACACCTTTTGCCACATTTCTTTGGAATCTTCAGTGTTTTTTTGCATACCTCAAACAAGACTAAATGTGGACTTTTTTTGAGTAGTGGCTATCTTTTTGCCAACCTACCATAAAGACCAGAATTGTGGAGACTTCTGTATTGTTGACACATGCACACATTTTCACACAAACACCACAATATTACAACACCCACATAACACGTAGGTAGTATTTTATTACACCAATGTTATCATTAACAAAGCATTGCTGCATTTTGATCAGAAGATTTTGAGTTTTTCCTGTCAACAAACCAATGGTTGGGGGTGATTGCACAGGCAGCCAGAACTAAAATCCCCTCCTTTTTCCAAAGTTGCAATCCCAAGCACTTTTTCCCTTCTCTTCTCTGCCCTTTATTGCCCTCTAGAGGGCTGGAGAAGATAGCAGCTGGAGTTAGCGTTCATACATCTCCTTCAGGACCTTAATGCTTTCACTGTACCTCAGCTGGTTCTTGTTAGAAGCCTCTTTCCACCTGAAACACAGAAAAAGCTGTTTTGCGTGGAAGCAACTTTCAAAGATACCACAGAGATCTTGTGCAATTATTCTTCAGATACTTTTTCTGATATTTGCTTTTTCTTCAGGCTCCAACTTACTGCATCACATGGGGTTACCGTGTATCCTGTGTAAGGGCTTCTGTGTGCGTGGTGAGTAGTTTTGTGCACTTTGTCACACTCTAATCAGATATATGTCAAAATGTTGTAATGGATATATTGCTTAATGAAATTAATGCAATATTTGTATAACCTGTATTGCCTAATCCAATGCATGTCTGCTTTTTGTAACCAAAAGTGGGTGTCCTGCACATAGGTTCTACCATTAATATAAAAAACTTACTTCTGTCTAATTTTCTTCCAGCGTTCCATATGGTTGTAGATCAATGGTGTCGTCACAGGAGCAGATTCAGAAGGCTGGAAAAAATATGAATAAAATGATAACACTGTATTGGGTAAAGGTCTCCAATGAATGGCTCATTTCTTGTCAATGTTATTATTTTTTAAATCCATTTTGATTATAAAATAATAATTTTGATTATAGTACGACCTTCACCCCAGCTTCGAATGTGATAATTTGAAAGTATTTTAAGGTTTTATTTTGTACATTGTACATATTTCATTACACATATGTAAGTAAAGCCTCCCACAGGGCCAGACACTTGAAAAAATTCTAAAACATGTTGCCATGTAGGGCTACGAGTTGTCCATTTTTGTTGCCCAACTGGACCGGATGGTTACCCCACTTTATACACATATGGACCAATTTCAATACATTTTAATACATTGAATGTAGAACTTTAATGAAGACCTGGACTGAGTGATTTGCAGCTTGTTGATTTGTGAGCCACATGGGCAGGGGTAATCGGTCACCTTGCTAGCCGCTGGCTTGTCCGTGAGCGGGATGCGTAGATTGACAGGATCACCGGAGGGGCCGAGCGGACAGGGGGACGGTAGGGGTAGATGGTAAAAATTTTGAACCTTCCCATTCAGCATATCCACAGCCTGTAAAACAAAGTTTAAAAAGGTGGTTTCTTTGCAGATTTTTACATGATATTTTCTCCGGCATAAGAAATATGAGGCTATAAAGATATGTGTTTCTGTGTATTCAACAATCAAATACACATTGCTGCTCTAGTTTCCTATGCTCCTGGGTCCCCGGTTCCCTCTACTTTTGGGGTGAGATCTGACCTCATCCTCCCCCATGCTGTGGGGGGGACTGGGGGAGGCAGCTCGCTCCCTGACGGATGGGTTGTTCCGCATCCAGGCCCGGCAGATGGGGTAGAGAGGGGTGCTGGTGCTGAACTGGGCCAGGTCCACACTGCGGTCAAACAGCTTTATGATGTAGGCATCTGAGTGGGTAAGAGAGAGAGACAGTGAAAGGCGGCAGTGTAGTATAATGGTTAGGGGCTTATAACGCAAAGGCTGCAGACTCAATTCTTTCATCTAATCCACTCCCCCAAGCTGGGTGGCAGTATAGTACAATGGTTAGGGATATGGGCTTGTAAGGCCACAGGTTTGATTACCAGGTGGGGCACTGCCGTTGAACCCTTGAGAAAGGTACTTAACCTGAATTTCTTAAATAAATAACCAGCTATATAAATGGATTGTATGTAAAGAAATTCCAATTGTGTAAGTCGCTCTGGATAAGAGCGTCCACTCTTACTACGCCTGCAGTATATTGTAATGAGTTCTGAGGAGTCGGAGGAGAAAGAAAACAGAGGGAAGACAAGGAAAGTTAAAGGAGGGACAGATGGGAGAAAAAACAAACCAAAATGGGGGGGGGTCACTGAGTTCAATTTTCCAGGGAGAATTTGAGACATTTACTCTGTTTGTGCTGGTTGCTCTCTGACAGACCATCATCCATCTCTTTCCTTTTCTTCCGACGGTGTTGTGGGAATCGGGATGACGGCCTGTGACATCACACACACGGACATATTGCTTTAACTTTCCAGCATGTGCTTACCCATGTCCCACCAAACATCCCACCACAGGAAAATAGTACAGGGGCTTACCGCTTTCCGGTGGAAGAAGGAGACAATTCCCT
Organism: Aldrovandia affinis; assembly: GCA_029706075.1. Classification (NCBI taxonomy): domain Eukaryota; kingdom Metazoa; phylum Chordata; class Actinopteri; order Notacanthiformes; family Halosauridae; genus Aldrovandia; species Aldrovandia affinis. The sequence continues at coordinate 733,936 of JAINUG010000306.1, read as the reverse complement.
GTGTAAAAAAACATTGGTCAGATTAATAATTAAAGTAATTCCATCTGAGGTGATGATGGGAATGAATATTATTTATGTGGAATGGTAACATAGCTGATCTATGATCAGCTTAAGCTTCTGCATTAGTGGGTTTTGTGATATTCAGCAGGAGAATGTTTCATACTTGCTCAAAGAGTCTGTTGCCGTCTTTCCCATCTCGTCTTCATTCTGTTCTCTGTAGAAGAGCAAGATATTTACCACAGGCACAGTGGTGCCTAATTTAGACACTCATCAGTGCCTTGGACAGATTAAAACAAAAGAAAAAACTGTTAAGTGAGCAAGAGACAAGTTTGCAATCTCTCAACAAAATAAATGCACAAGCATCAATGTTAGTGTTGACTGTCTAAATGTAAACATATTTTCCCAAATGATTAAATGAAACTGCAACCGGGATAGTGGAAAGGTATCATTCCAAGTGAAGCAAACTTTTAACATTTATGTTTCAGTTTATTAAGCACTGAAAAACTGCTTGTACTCTTTTAGTTCTGTGGCATGCATTGTAATTACATACTTGTGTATATGATTACATTTCTTGAGAATTTGGTGCTTGCCAAAATTGCACAAAAAATATATACTTTTTTTCTTTTTTTTTCTCTCACGAAGACTGTAAGCATTCCTGCGCAAGGTCAAGTGTCAACATTGCCGGTTCCCTTTTCTTAGAAGCATGACAGAGAATGTGCAAGCCCGGCATGGTAGACCCTGACCTCTCGCTATCGCTCTTCTCCACAAGTCCCTGCAGTACTGCATCCAGACGACTCCGGGCACTCACTGTATCTGCATCTGCAACGGTAGCAAGTTCAGTAACGTTCAGCAAGCAACCACAGCGACTCACCGTACAGGTGCCATAACCTCAAAATGATGCCTCATAACTTCTTACTGGCAGAACATTAGACGTGGGCCTAATTTCCCTGAGAGTGACTGGTTGATGTAGAAAACGTGCATCTATTTGTTCTATTATGGTTCAGAAAGGGTAAAGTTTTGAGGCCGTGAACCGCTTGTTTTCACTGCCCAGTGCTACAAAACATTAAAGGTGCAACCTTTTCTATTTATGTGAATGAGGAAGTACAATCCACTTGTGTTCTCGGGGATGATATACCAACTCAATTTTATGCAACTCTTATTCCAATTAAAATTAAGAGCATTTTGGAAACAGATGGATTACATTGGTGCACGCGCTCACCTGGTTTTTCGGTCTTGATTTTAACGGCCAGCATCGTCAGTTCAACTGGTCTTCACTTAATGTTAGCTAGAACTATCAAAAACATGAGAACGTTAGCTTTCTTGTCACATGAGCTACCTTGGATATAGCTACAGAACAATTATATTGTAATAATTTATACTTTGACCTAGTTATCTACATTAATTTCTAATTATTTTTAACTTCACATTTCACTATTTTGCAAGCTGGATAACTAACCAGATAACCAGCGACCAAGCTGTTGTTTAGCTTTACTAGTTAGTTACAATAATTATGTTACATTAGGTGGTCCAACGTCATTAACTGTAATGTTATTGTGTAACTTATACCACTTATACCACGAATCTATGGCAAATTTGACTTCAAACCAAGCAAGAAAGACAGCAGCCGTGTTTAGCTAACGAACTAAGATTTGCCCTTTACCCAAGCTGGCGAACCTAACTGACTAATGCAGTGACTGACTGACAACAATAACATTCCTGGCTAGCAAGAGCTAGTTACCGTCGAAAACCATAGAGCCAATGAAGCCGCTAACGCTAGCTAGCGTCTGTATTGTGAGTTGAAAAATCAGGTTATATTATTACCTGAATTAAAACATACAAACTTACAAATTTTCATTGGAATGTGAGGTTTATGTCGATATAAACGTCAACGCATGAATGAAAACTGCTGGGAACAAAAAATGTAAATTCTATTTGGCTAAGGTTAGCTCCCTCTGAGAGCTGACTGTTCCATCTCCTGCAACGGACATTCCTCTTCCGCGCGCAACCTAATTCATATTCACTCATTGGTGGAAACAGAGTTACACCTCTTTCTAACATTGGTGCACGGTGCTATCACTCACAAATTCACGTGCATATCGATTGGTTAGTGACTATCTGCGTAAACAAATGTTGGTCTAAACAGCGTTTCCCATAATGCATATAGTTTTGTCATGATTTTAACAACAGAATATTTTATCAAAAGTAGCTAAGTGAACCTCCAGACTTACTGCTAGCCATGTTTTTGAAAAATATGAATACATATTGTAAAGCTTATAAAGCTTTGTTATAAATGTTACGTTTACCAGCCATTTCGTTTATCGTTGCTTGGTGACAAGACAGAAACCCGGAAAGGCGCGCGGGTTGGTCTGCCTACAAGAACGTTAACGTAACAGTTGAGCCGAAAGGGGGAAAGTCGAACTTCAGGATCGCGGTAAAGCATAACTTGCTGTCTAGCATTGTATTGACGCGATCAACAAAAAGTGGCCGGATTCTTATGAGAGCGTGTTAACGTTACAGATGTCGAATCAATATCTGAATGGAATCAACATGAAGTCCAGGTAAGGAACCAATTTTCCACAATATTAGATAGCCAGCTATAAAACATGGCTCAGAGATAGCTAGCTATTTTTGGTTTAGACTTTAGAGCTAGCTAATTTATAAAACGCTTTTCAAATAAGTATCTCAAAGTGCTGTACAGAGTCTGTGGTGACATTGGAACACACAATAAAAAAACAATAGTATACATTAAAAAGACAAATACCAAGAAATTACATAGCATAATAAATTAAAAAAAGCCTGAAGTTTTAGCTATTTTCCATCCCAACTGATGAAAATGTGCATCTATCCTTCCACAGTGGTGCTGTATTCACCAGGCAAAGCCTCTTTCCCCCGGACCCCCGCCTCCCCAGAACACATTACAACCCCTCTCCAACCAAGAAGATAACAAAAAAACTGAGAAAGACGGTGAGTATTGAATGAATCAATGTTTTAAAACAGCTGCAAAACATTTCAGAGATACTCACTCACGTGAATATAATAATCTGTAATTTTCACTTCCATATCCAGCATATCCTATGAATGCTTCAGTCCATACCCCTCGGCTCTCTATTTTGCATTCCCTATATCTCATATTCTCATTCCTCCTAAATTTCCCTGCTTTCTTTTGGCTTTTTCCAGAACCTGAGTCCGGTTTGTCCAGCCAAGCCCCCTAGCCTTTCTCAACCCCAGGGTGAACCGGTGAGACTTGAAGACCAGCGCTTCCTTGGAACCCCTGTCCACCCCCTCTCCTGCACCCCTCCCTCCAAAGAGCCCCATCCCAGCTTCTCTGAATCCTGGCCCTCCACTGATCATGAATCATCTCCAATGAGCAGCACAGCCTCCCCAAGCAATGAAGCTCTGGCTTGTGCTGTCCCTTCAGGAAAGTCCCAGGCCTCTTCCACACCTGCTACTCAAGAGGATTCAGTGTTAGCAAAGTAATTATAAGAATTATACTTTTTTATATCCTCTCCCAAACACTAGACATTTATTTGCATATAATTGCAGCCCTCGTGACTGGCTGATTCGCTGAGGCAATTGTAGTTGAAAGAGGACACTCACCTTTCAGTGTCCCTAGCACAGCCTTGGAAAAACTCTTTGGATTCATTCCCAGGTACGTGGAGCGGTTCCGTCACGGCAGGCCCCAGAGCCGAGAGGAGAGGCAGCGTTCAGTGGTCACAGAGAAAGAGTGGCGGCCATTTTGGTGGCTGCTGCCCTCCTCCCCTCCCCCCTCCAGCTCCACCACCACCACAAAACCTGTGCAGCAAGGTCTTTCAATTTGATTTACCTTTGCTTCCTTTGCCTGAGATCCGTTCAACGTTTGGCAGCTGCTGTAAGATACAGAATAAGTTATTGCAGTTTTTGTTGCAGAATCCATTTCAGGCTCGAGAGTGTTGCTATAAAGTCATTTTTGTAGGGGATAACTGTGATATGCAAGTACTCTTAAAAAATACAGAACACTGAAAAGAGAAAAGCACTGCATAATGACAGTCCCCTCTTCCCCTATTGTTTTCATGTTTCCAGGTTATGCTACTGCCCATGGTGATGGCTGGTTATCCACAAGTCCAGTGGAACTCACTCGACACAGCCCCCCTCTCTCCCCACATGGAAGCCCCCTCGACTTTACTGTCACGGTTAGTGTACAGTGTCCAGTCTACAGTCAACTAATGGATAAGCCCTCCATATTCCTTTAATCTCACCTAAGGTCTAAGGTTGAACCGTCAGCCTCAGTCTTACTGGATTGATAAGCAAATGCACTGAAGGCCGAGTCTGGTCAAATCATGTACAGTGGTGAGAAAAAGTTTGTGAACTCGTCAGAATTGTCTGCATTTCTGCATAAAGTTCACCTAAAATGTGATCAGATCTTCATCTAAGTTCTTCTAAAAGATTAAGAAAACCCAATTAAACAAATAATAAAAAAAATTGCATTTTTAAAATGTATTTACTGAGCAAAATGACATAAATTCTTTGTTGGAAAAAGTATGTGAACGTCTAGAATTATCGGTTCAATTAAGGGGATAATTAAAGTCAGGTGTTTAAATCAATGGAATGACCATCAGGAGTGAGTTTGGGTGGCCCTGCCCTATGTAAAAAGTATAAACCTGGGTCTTCACTATCAAAGTCTGGTCTTCACCACAGAGGTTTGTGGAAGTGTGCCATGCCTCAATCAAAGGATATTTCTGAGGACCTCCCTTTTCATCAGGCTGGAAAAGGTTACAAAACCATTTCAAAAGAGTTTGGGCTCCACCAATGCACTGTCAGGCAGATAGTTTACAAATGGAGAAAATTCAACACCAATGTTACTCTCCCCAGGAGTGGTTGTCCAACAAAAATCACTCCAAGAGCAAGGCATACAATATTCAAGGAGTCGCAAAGAACCCCAGGGTAACTTCTAAAGATCTGCAGGCCTCACTTGCATTGGCTAATGTCAGTGTTTATGAGTCCATCATCAGGAAAACACTAAACAAGAATGGTGTGCATGGGAGGATAGCAAGGAGGAAGCCACTACTCTCCAAATATAACATTGCTGCCCGTCCAAAGTTTGCTAAAGATCACCTGGATGGGCCAGAAGACAATTGGAAGAATGTTCTGTGGATGGATTAATCTAAATGACTTAAATGAGAAAAGATATGTTTGGCAAAAACAAACACTACATTCCAACATAAGAACCTCATCCCAACCGTGAAACACGGTGGTGGCAGTATCATGGTTTGGGGCTGCTTTGCTGCCTCGGGACCAGGATGCCATTCTACAGGAGAATGTCAGGGTATCCATCCGTGAACTGAAGCTCAACAGAAGGTGGGTCATGCAGCAAGACAACGACCCTAAACACACAAGTCAGTCTACCAAAGAATGGTTGAAGAAATGTTGTGTTTTGGAATGGCCAAGTCAAAGTACAGACCTTAATCCAATAGAAATGTTGTGGCAGGACCCGAAGCGAGGAGTTCATGCCAGGAAGCCCAGCAACATAACTGAGTTGAAGCAGTTCTCTAAGGAGGAATAGGCCAAAATTCCTCCAAGCTAATATGCGGGACTGATCAACAGTTACCGGAAACGTTTGGTTTAAGTCATTGCTGCTTAAGGGGGTCAGACCAGTTACTGGAAGCAAAGGTTCACATACTTTTTCTGATAAAGACATTTTATATTGGATAATTTTGTTAAATAAATAAATGAAAAAGTATCATGTTTTGTGTGTTATTTGTTTTACTGGGTTCTCTATCTATTTGTAGGACTTTTTACGATCACATTTTACGTCAAATTTGTGCAGAAACGCAAACTTTTTATCGCCACTGTACTTGTAATAATGACATTATATTGTTCCCACATTTTTAGTTATTTATCTTGTTTTTCTAAAGCAAGATTATATTGTCTTGACTATATAGTTGCGTTAAGAACCGTAACCTTAGTGATTCTGTGTGGCTCAGTAGGTAGAGCACAACGCTTAGGTTGTGGGTTCGGTTCCCATTGGGACTACATACACTACCGGTCAAAGGTTTTAGAACACCCCCATTTTCCAGTTTTTACTGAAATTTAAGTAGTTCAAGTTTACGTTACCAAAAACTGAAAAATGTATGTCATTTTTTGGCAGTAAGTAGTTTCCTACACCATCAAAAGGCACTTGGAAACTGGAGAAAACTCTGACAGGAAGAGGTCTGGCAGACCCAAAGCCACAACAAAATCAGAAGACAAGTTTCTGAGTCAACAGCTTGTGTGATAGGCGGCTCACAGGACAACAGCTTCAAGCTTACACAGCTTAACACTGGTCGTCTGGAAGGAAGTCTCAGTTTCAACTGTGAAGAGACTTCGAGCTGCAGGTTTGACAGGTCGAGTGGCAGTAAGAAAGCCATTGCTAAGATGGTAAAATAAGAAAAAGAGGCTTGCCTGGGCCATGAAGCACTGCCAGTGGACTACTGAAGATGAAGAAGGTCTTATGGACCGATTAATCAAAATTTGAAATCTTCGGTTCATCACGCAGGATTTTTGTACGCCGTCAAGTAGGCGAAAGGATGGTTCCTCAGTGTGTGACACCAACTGTCAAACATGGAGGAGGAAGCATGATGGTCTGGGGCTCTTTTGCTGGATTCAGAGTCGGCGACTTGCACCCGAGTGACTCTTAACCCATGCTACTTGTTCCCTGAAAAGGGCCTTTTTTTAATAACTCTGAAATGTACATTATTTTTCCGTTTTTGGTAACCTAAACTTTTTTTTAAACCTCTGGCAGTTTACCGCTTACCTTCGCACCATTTCAGGTTATTCTTTAACTGACTTTAACTGCTTAAATTTCAGTAAAAACTGGATATATACTGAAAAAACGTTACTGTATGAACATCAAAATTCAAAATCAATCTCAAGTTTATCTATTAACCCATTTAGATAAAAGCGTCTACTAAAACCTAAGCAATTATTTTCTTAAAACCTGTTTTCTGGAAAAAAATTCTGAACATCAAAACTTCATTTCCCCCGTCAATCAGCAAGCGCATTTCATCTAAAATTAACCCAAAACAGTGGTCTTAATGGGTTAACCTAAGCAGTGCTTTTACCACGCAAAGCTGTAAATGTAAGCAAAGGTTCCTGTGTGTCCTTAGTTATTCCAGTTCCCTCTGTTGTCAAGAATCAAAGCTTGTTTGGCATAAAGCGATAGCCTGTTTGGTCCAAGTTAATTTGACGATTTACCGGTGGAGCCACAAGTAGTCTTCGGGTTCCCTGTTGTATAGATTTCAGAGGTATTCATCGGTGGAATCTAATACATATGTCCCATGTCCCCTGTCCTCTGTTCCTTAGGGTCTGTCAGACTCCCCCCACTGTGATCCTCCTGACCCAGAGATACTGCAGCTGCAGGAGAGGGCAAGCAGACTACTGCAGAGGAGGTACATTACATTACATTACAGGCTTTTAGCAGACAGTCTTATCCAGAGCAATTTACACAGTTGACATTTCTTAACATACAATCCATTTATACAGCTGGATATTTACTGAAGCAGTTCAGGTTAAGTACCTTGCTCAAGGGTGCAATGGCAGTGACCCATCTGGAAATCGAACCTGCAACCTTACAAGCCCATATCCGTACTACACTGCCACCCAGCTTGGGGGGAGGGAGGGTGTGGTGGGGCAGTGGATCAGATGAAAGATAAAACATACGCACAACATTTACATTTACCTTCATTAATTTAGTATACGCACTTATCCTGAGTGACTTGCTGTATTGTGCGTATATTAAGGCTTGGTGAACAACAAGCAGGTAACTGCCAAAATAATGAACATGAAAATAAAACACCAACATAAAGTGTCTTAATAGGCCCTTGGGCCACCATAAGCCACCAGAACAGCTTCAATGCACCTTGGCATAGATTATACAAGTATCTGGACCTCTAATGGAGGGATGCAACACCATTCTTCCACAATAAATTCCGTAATTTGGTGTTTTGTTAATGGGGGTGGAAAATGTTTTCTCAGACAGTGTCTCCAGAACACTCCAGAAGTGTTCAGTTGGGTTAAGATTTGATGATTGAGATGGCCATGGCATATTCTTTTCATGCTTATCAAACCATTCAGTGATAACTCGTGCCCTCTGCATGAGAGCATTGTCATCCTGAAAGAGACCACTCCCATCAGGATATAAATGCTTCACCATAGGATGAAGGTGATCACTCAGAATGGCGTTGTTTTCATTGTCATTCACTTTGCCCTCTAAGGGGTTGAGGGGACCTAAACCATGCCAGGAAAATGCACCCCACACCACAACCTTCATTTATATTCTCAGTCATTTACCCTACATGAAAAAAACACTACCATTGGAACAATAGTGTTGGGATATGGAATATTATATTACTATTAAAAGGCCCTTTTGATCAAATGCCGGCATGTCATAAATGCGCACAGGAGATTATAACAACCTCCAATCAGATACCGAATATGGTTAAGAATTATAAATCAAGTGAAGGTCACACTGGGCAAATGCATGTGACCGATTGTAGATCTGAGTAGGTTCTGCAGTTTAAATTCTGTTCTGTTTACTAAGTTTGTGTGCAGTGACGTCTGCCTCTTCCTTTCAGTGAGCACTCCCTGAGCAGCAGCTCTCTTCCTCTGAGCTCTGAAGGCCTGGGCTGTTCGGACCTGTCCTCCCCTGTCAGTGCAGATGAGCCAGTCCGAAGGCCTGTAGTTGCCAATACCATTGATCCTATCACTGGTGCGTAGGGGGAAGCCGTGGGGGTTGATGCATTTCCATGGTGTTTAACAGACAAAAAATATTTTTTTTCGTTTGTTTTATTGACACGGTTATGAAAAAACTGTGAGAAAGCAGGACACTGACATTACAGCACTTGATGGAGTGGAAATCATCTATTACTTTTATTGTTTATCCATTGGTGTTTACGCACCATTTTAAAATAATATGGTAATATGTAATAATAATAATAATAAAAGCCGGGTGAGTGTGACAGCCAAACCTTTTTAACTGTTTAACAGACAAAGACATATGAGAGTCTGTCTTTGTCTAATAAACAGTGTTTCAGCTCTGTTACAGTCTCCATTTCGTATTTCCTCTCATCAGTCTGATAACACATACAATAATGAGGTCCATTGAAGACACATCCGCCTGTCTTTAAGGTGCCGTGAACCCCCCAGCTCTTAACACTGGTCCCCCATCCATACTCCCTGTGGGCGGTCTCCTGGCCCATCGCACGCGCCCAGAAGATGACATCCTGTTCCAGTGGCGATTGAGGAGGAAGATGGAGCAGGCCAGGCAGTGGCCCCTCGCTCCCTCACATGGACCGGCTCTTCACCAGCCCCAAGTCAACAGGCAGGCACAACAGGTTGGGCACTGCACCAAAGTGAAACCCACTCACAAATGCCAAATTGCACAAACCTCCACAGACCAAAGTTTTTCGAATTACCTGTGAATACTCTCCTTCTATACAAAAGAAAGCTGTTGTCTGGTTTTCTGATACTGTCTGAGGCTATTAGTGTGGCGTTGCATATAACTAAGGATTTGTGACCAGAACGTTGTAGATTCTAAGGTGGGTGCTGTTGTGCTCTTGAGCAAGGTACTTATGCTCATATATACTTTCTTTTTAATTTTTTGGGGTCAAAATTTGAAATGCAAGGTGCACATGTAAGTCTTGCTTTTTCCTTTCTGCCCATGCACAAGGCACAACAAGGCATTTATACTTCAGACCTTACACAGAGAGCAGCCCAGCACTTCCCTCCGGTTCCTCAAGAGCCTCGTTTTTTCCGTCAACCACCTGCCTCCACGGAACCTCTCCCCCTCCCCATCGCCAGCGCCACAGTTTCCAGGCTCCTCCCGGACACCCCCGTTGCAGCCCACATGCACTTCCTCTGCGACGTGCTACCCTGCCCCCTCCAGAAACCGCTTCCACAAAGGAGGAGGAGCCCCAGGAAATGGGAGGTACCCCCTCGGGACCACACCCACAGCCCGCCAAATGGCCAACCCAGCTCCACGGAGACCAGCTCTGAGGACCTCCCCAGCAAGGAGTCTTCCTCCCCGCCTCCCCCGTCATCTGAGACGGTGGAGGAACAGTGGCCAGTCGGAGGCGAGAAAGCCGGGAGACAGAGGAAGGACATGCCACAGAGGGCAGAGCCAGAGAGGACCGAAAAGCGGACAGTGCCATCCTGCGGCAAGAAGAAATCAACCAGGTAACGCAGTGCTTTTCATGGTTTGTGTTACCAACGGTGAATTCAACTAAAATCAAAAATGCTGTTATTACCCTGTAGGACGGAGGGATATAAGCAGGTTGGAGTATTGATGCATTAATCAGTTTGCTTAGTGAATGTTTCACGTCACTTTCGTTTTGTAAAAAGTTTCATTGTATTTGTATTTATAAACCTGTCAAAATGTGCTAACTTGAAACAAGAGTAACTGACAAAGATTTAACTGGCTCATTTTAAAAAGCTTGCTTTGATCACGTGGGCTATGGTGCTATATTGATACTTATGATGTAGGTAATAAAGACTAGCACTATATATAGCCATCACAGGGTTGGAGAGGGAAGTTGGGTGGACAGCCACAAGAGGTCATCCCGATCCGAGGGAGGGGTCACCAGAGAGAAAGCAGAGAAGGAGAGGGTCACACAATGGCCCGAGGAGTCCAGCAGAGGAGAAGGAGATTGGGAGAGGGGTCAGAGGTCACGGAGAGAAGGCCGCCCGGGTGATCAGGCACCCCCACCATCTCCAATACACAATGCCCTAGGACAGGTAAGCCCAGTGCCGCATTAGGACAACTTCAGGTCATGTTGAAATTAAAGCCCACTCCCACAATGCAGTTCACTAACCATGAAGTTCAATCCTGGCGTCACGTCGGCAGGTCATCTCAGAGGTCCTGTTCCCCACCTCGGATTCCCCGCCTCACCCAAGGACCACTGGCTCCTCGGACTCCCCCAGATACACCCCCCCTGCACCCCCACAATCCCCTGCCCCTGCCACTAGCGTGCCTCAGCCCCCTGAGGTCATTGCTCAGCTGCTGCAGGAGGCTGAAGGTGAGAGGGACTCCAGTATTGTGACATTTGACCAGTGATATTTCCTAACCATTGTAATTTGTTAATTTGACCCGTGCACATAGGTGTCAGCCATTTTAAGTTCAGACAGACGTGACCCTTTGCTATAAGTCTCCACCTGTTGCTGAATATTTTGTGCTTGTCAGATAATGTGGATAGTGAAGCCCATTGGCATTTCATGGGAGAGTCTTACTGAATGTTTATTGAACACCTTTTCACAAGTTATTGTTAGAATATGGTACGGGTGTTTATGTGATTACAGAACTCTATATTGAGAGGTACTGTTTTGGAAGTGTACTTACCCCGTGAATGTATGAATGCATGCAGTTGCTGTGTTCTCGTCAGACCCCCTCGTTTTTTCAGATTCAGACGGACTAGAGTTTGAGGACGACCCTTTGCTGCAAGTCTTGAGGCAGCAGAGGGAATGGGTGAAAGAGCAGATCAGGTGAGCTCTTTTTTTGTTATCAGATGTTTTTATTAGTACACATACAAAAATAATAACATAGTACTCACTGAACACAAAATACCCCGTATCACAAATATCTTGTGGTAATGTATATAAAAATATTAGGAGAAAAACGTTTTTAAATCCTTCTTAAAAATGATGCTGTGTTTCTTTCAGCGAGGTGGACACAATATTGGATGAATTCCAAGACAACTGACACACCCAGGGCACATGGAGAAGAACGACCAGACATGACATATAGTAGCAACATATTTATTTTTGTACATAAATACACATATATTTGTATGCTAATTTTCAAAGCAATATATATTTTATCACAATAAATCTGAAATATACAACAATCTCTGGGTTTGCCGTGTTCATGTTTTTTGTTAAAGTAAGCACGTGGGTGTGACAAAAAGGTGTTTGTGCTCCATGCGGAATTAAAAGTATGAGACCGTAGTGCGTGCGGAAATCTTGTTTGTAATATTGGAATAAAAATAAATATACATATGCATTTTTACTGTGATTTATAGTATTTACAAAGAAATGTGCCAGGAAATGTTTTGATGAATGAATCGATATGATGGACTGTATATGTACAGAGCAGTGTGTTTCCTGTTTGCACAAGCAGCTTGCTAGAATGTCAGACTCTTGTTTATTTTGTTGGCCGGCTTGTCTGTGTCAGTGTGTGGCACAGACGCATGAGCCAGTTGATTGGTTCAGGTGGCAGCGGTGGTCTTTGGATCAGGTCACAGTGTCTAATGGAGTGCGGTTTATCTGTTCGTGTCCATTTGTTTGGAAACCACAGGATCAGGGCCCTGTGTGAGAGAGAGGTCTGGAACTTTCCCCCTGCAGCAGCGGGGCAGAGATCACCAGGATCCCCTCTGGGGAGACTGCGGATTCCAGCGTGGCCACATCCACTCCCTCTGGTATACGATACCGCCGGTTAAACTGCCGTGACACCAGCCCTGTCCCATCCTACAGGAGGGAAAAACGCAAATCGAGCAGGCGCTACTTACATATAATAGTCAATCATAAAAAACTGTATTTATTTTTTAATTAACTGCCATTTACGTGACCACAAGCATTCAAACTTGAAGGTTGTGGGATTGTTTTCATATGAGCATAAATATAAACCATTGTCAACCATCTTTCTTTTGGAGCTAGTGGTGGTACAGTGGGGCTTCATGAACCCCATAATTGGCAGAAGAACTATTATGGAGTTGGACATAAGATGACTGGATAACAATTGACCAACATGGTAGCTCCAGCCATTTGAAGTTCATGAAACCTCACCTTCCCGTGCCTTGAGGGAGAAAACATTTTGCATTCTGTATTACTGTAGTGTCATTGTAGGGAGAAGCTGATTGTGGATACTGAGAAAATACAACTTCCCATTTTCAATATCTTTGGTTACCACTGCCACTTGCTGGCTAACTCTGGTATGACATTTTTACCTCACTACGCTACAACTATTAAAAAAACATATATTAGTGAAGTCCTCTGAGCACTCAATTGCAGTAAATCATATACTTACACAGGCTGTATCAAACCCTGAACTGGGTCTTTAATTTACCCTCCATCTCTTAAGTTCCCAACCCCTGAATTGCGAATTTATGGTGCCATAGGAATTACAAGTTGACATACTGAAGACAGATCTAAACTGAAGACAGATCTAAACTCATGAGTATTTAATATTAGTAAATACAAAATAAAAATTCCCTATAGTTAAGATTTTAGTTATAAAATGTAACATTCATTTTGTTTGGCAGTATACCTTTCTTTGCTCGTGCTTTCCTTGAACCTCCACAAAGTCTCCAGTCACCTTCACCATGAGTTCCTCCGGGCTGAAGTGCTTCACGTCAACATGTACGCTAAATCCACTGCGATCACAAATGACCTGTTCACGCGGTGGGATGACAGCACACTCGGTTTTGTGGAATAGAAAACAAACATAAAATAACTACTTGAACTAACATGAGTTCAACGGAATAATATGCACATTTGGACCCATAATAATATTACAAAATCCCTGATCCCTGTGTATAATAGCTACAACTTTGGTAAAGGTTAAGCTGTTGCTACAAGAACCCTTTTGGAGTTACATAATACGACATTTCTCACAATCAATGGATTGGTTTAAGACCACCATTAAGTCGCAGAATTGCATCAAAGCGCTGTGGATGCCCGCGCCTCGCAGCCTAGGATAGTTGTTTTCAGCGATAACATATCTTGAAAAATGACCAACAATAATTTAAGGTAAATATATTGTATTTTACTCTTGTCTGCACAAACGTATACATTTGAATATTAGGGAACTTGCCTGCGCAGAGCCAGTGTGTTCAGTGGACGGAATAAGAAGCTCCGATGGTGCCCAGGTGTACGGACCCAGAGTGCCGCTTAGCCGGGGGAGCAGCGGCGGGAGCACCGTTTCCCATGGAATTCCGCTAGAAGGAAGAGGCAGATCGAAGTCCATTTCTCCGCTGTGAACGAATAAACAGCTATGAAAAACAATTAGAATTTAAAACAATCCTTTGCGCAAAGAGTTGTTTGCCAACTTGCTATACACATTCTTTCAATCGCGTATGTGATAGCTTTGGGTTGGGGAATATAGCTACTAATCCAGGGTATTCCGTCGAAATGTTGTAAATTCGTATTCCAAGTTTAACCGAAGTACTAAAACACTATACCGTTTCGGAAGACACTCCGACTGAAATTGATCAATACGATGACTGGACGCCCTCTCGTCCAATGATCCAGAAAGCAAGTGACTCTGGCTCTCTGACGGCCCACAGTTTTTATAGCTGTTTCCCAACGTAAATCTTGTGTCCATCAATCTGTCGTCGCGGTTTGCACCTTGCGCATGGCAGTGTTGACGCAAACAAAACAGCTAGCTCACGGACACCCTGTCCCTTATGGACCTTTCACACCAAGGTGGAGGCGGGAAAAAGCCGGTTACAGTACAATTCCTCGACCAAAGGCGCGCGTTTGGCGCATTCACGCATACTGGTATGACATACCGCCAAGCCCGTGTAATGTTCTATGGCTGTTCTATGGAAGAATGGCTGATTATTGTATTTGTCTTTATGCCCTTCTTTTTGGAAAAGCAAAAGTTTATGATGCAAGAGTTACATAAGAATTTTGGCTTGGTCCCTGTCGGGAAGCTTTGTTGTATATTTTGAGCTTGTGACATATTGCCAAACGGCTTCTCTTTAGGCCTCACGATGACAACATTATCCTCAATGTTTGTGGCTGTTTTTATACTGTGATTGAATTAACGAGATTGCAAAGGTCTAGATCATTCCGCACACGTAAAAAAAATCTGGACCACCAGACATTTTCCCTTAATCTTTACACATATTTAAACCAAAGACTGGTATCCCACCCCACCTCCCCAGTAAAGGTTTATGACAATGCCATACTTCCTGTCTAATAATATCTGAAAAGGTGTATGTGTGGGGGTGGGAGGGTGCACAGACTGTTCCTGGCGCAAGCCTATACCCTCCTTTGCCCGCGCAACGGAAGCACGCTTCGACACGTGCACAAATACAGCACCCCACCTTCATAACCTTTTTTAGATTTTCCACGACACATGGTTATGCACGCTCCAAGGAAACGTGTAAGGCAACCTGAGTATTCCGTTTATGTTTCCAATGTTAGTTTAAGCAAATAATAAACACCCCATCATTTGGTGTGTCCCTCTATAGTTACAGTATAAAATCTGTCGATTAAATTGTTGCGAGAGTCTGGAACAAAATCGCCATGGGAACACAAAAAAACACATGACACGATTGAAAATGTCCTTCACTTAAGCATCCTGCGACTTTTGAATTCCTATAACGCATGATACTGTGTAGCCTATAGGTGCGTTTTAACGTTCAAATCTATTTTTATTGACAATACCTTATGTGGAGTTTTGGACATGTTATTGCTGAAGCTATGAAGCTGTCAAACGGAAAAAAAACATTGTTTACAGCTTAATTATTCATTCGTATCGCTGGTATTTTCTGAGTCTCTGTTAATTAAAACGGCGTCCTAGCGTAGCTTCATTAGAAACGTCAGCGTTGTTCTCTTTCAAAATTATTTGAATTCCATTTCCACATCAGCTCTGCAACCTTCACGAGATTTATATGGAGTGCCATTATAAAGAATATGATTTAAATACTTGTTTACAGTTTTCAGTATGTGACCTACAGCTTCCAGTATGTGCTCCAGCTACGTCCTGCCAGCTCCAACTGGTATGGCATAAAATATCTTAGACACAATCCAAAGACATTCGGTGTAACATAAGAGCTTAAGTGCATTCTAATTTCACAATATCTAATGAACAGATTAGCATTTTGGGGTTTGATTTTAGGAGTACAATGCTGAACCTACAATGAGAATCTGGCTTTGAGGGAGGACACATGGTTATGAGATAGAATTTTTAAAGACAGAGATGGAGAAGCCCTTTCCAGTTTGGCAGCACTTTGGAGAAGCTCTTAAATCACAAAAGTTTGCCTGAACCGTGTTCTTAAAAGGACTGGTGAAAATTAGACTGACCTCCGCAAACATCATGTGTTGCAGCTGAACAGCATGTCCAGTTAAGTGGATTATATAATATGTTAACATAACAGAAAACTTCAGCCACTTTTGGAATGCTATGCCCTTGCCTGCTCAACGTCTTATTGTGATCCCTCAGCCAAATCCTGTCATTTGGGATTTGGACAGAGCCAAAACAAATGGGCTCTGCCCAAATAGCACGGATACAGACGCTGCAGCTGCCCTGAACCCAACAGGGAGACTCAATGTAAAAATGCTAGGACCGGGGGGCTGTCGAAAAAGTGTCCTCTGTGACTTCCACAAGAAACAGAAGTGGGTTGGTCACTCAAGCTGTGACTCTCTGCTACTATAAATGGCACCAAATGCGATCCCCGGGGGTTAGCGTTTGCTGGAGAGGGATTGGGTTTCATAATAGGTGCCTGAGTAAGGTTGCAAATGGGGGATTCATTTATAGATGAGAGAATGACAGTCGGGTTGCCAAGATTTATAGCTAGCTGGAGCCTGAAAGGGGGAGTGTGTGTGTCAGCTGGAGGGGGGGTTGTTTTCATTAGTTATGCAATTTACGATTGTTTAGGCATTTACTGGAAATATTTTAGTTAAAAAACCTATTGAAATTTGTTTCTGGAACTTGGCTGTTGGTTGCAAATTCTGATGGTCACAACACAGACTATCAATACAGTGCAAGTATCCTCAGCATACAGTGTATGATACTACAGGTAGTAAACAAACAAAAGGAAAACCTGGGTAAAAAGGGACACATATATGCAATGCAGAGGTTACCATACAAGTGCATCTCCTGCATTAATTAAGCAAGCAACATCCCAGCATGCATAGGGTCATGTATAAAAATGATAGATGATAGAAAATAATAGATGATAGGCCTGGTTGCCTATAACTATGGTTAGCATGGCTGCAAGAGGAGAACTCAGTGACTTTGAAAGAGGGGATGCGTTTGGCGGGAGCTTTGGTGTCCAAGACCGCACATGTTGCTGATGTTGGTGATGTTTCACAACAAGCAATGGTGTCTAAGCATGTCAGCATGGAGCCCCAAGGGAAAGACATCATGATCAAAAGGCAACAGTGCAAGGAATCTCATACTCTAGGATCATGATGTCCGTGTATTAATTCAAAATACAAGGCACAACAGACAAGCCTCCACAGATCACTTGACCTTCAAAATTTCAAGATATTCGTCTTCATAATATGTATATCCTAATTTTTGGAACTGGAGGCTGTCATATTGAATGGGGGTTATGACATCGTTGGGATCACAGAAACATGGCTTGGTGCAGCGGATGGGGATTAATAATATAACTAATAAAAGAGGAGGAACACAAAGTGGCCCTTTATGTGAAAGATGATCTGAATGTGCAGGAAATTCCAGGTATTAACTCATTCATTCCTTCTGAGGACATTTTGATTATATTACTAGGAGATCATGAAAAGGGCCTTAATATAGGAGTATGCTATAGACCACCAGCTTCAGATAGCAACATGTACACTATATTCTATGGTAACATAAAACAAGCCTGTGCAGAAGTCAAGACGTTAATAATTCATTAAATAATCAAATCTATTCATTGGAAAGTAGTGTCAGGTCAGGGTAAATGTGAAGAGGAGTTTTTAGATGTGGTTAATGACTGCTTTTTGGTACAGTCTGTTACTCAGCCTACGAGAGGGAAATCAATACTGGATCTGGTTTCGTGTAATAATCCTGACAGAATTTTCAGCACAGACGTAGTAGAACCACTAGGGACAATGATCATAGTGCAGTTAGATTTGATATTTTTTGGCAAGTTAAGACGGCCTCCTCTAACTTTAGAATGTTTAACTTCAGACGAGCTGACTTTAATAAAATTTGATAGTATTTAAATTAAGTAATAAATATTGGGTAGAATTGATAGATTGCAGGACTGTGAATGAAAACATTTTCCAAGGATCACAGTTGGAGAATCTTGCATCTTGGGGTCACCAAGTCTCCAAAACTACAATCAGACACCACCTCCATGCCAACAAGCTATTTGGAAGCCTTGCCAGAAGAAAGCCTTTGTCATCAAACCACAAACATACAGTGGGGAAAATAAGTATTTCACCCCCTGCTGATTTTGTGAGTTTGCCCCCTTACAAAGAAAGGAATGGAACGGTCGTTATATAAATTTCATGGTAGGTTCATCTTAACAGTGAGAGACAGAATATTTTTTTAAAATCCCAGAAAATCACATTATATGAATTTTAAACATTTATTTGTGTTTTATTGAGGAAAATAAGTATTTCACCCCCTAGCAAAACAGCAAGAATTCTGGCTCCCACAGACCGGTTATGTGACCAGGAGGCACACAGATTAGTCCTCTTACTTAATTAGTACTCCTAATTAAGTACTCGTTACCTGTATAAAAGACAACTGTCCACAGAATCAATCAATGAATCAGATTCCAACCTCTCCACAATGGGCAAGACCAAAGAATTGTCTAAGGACATCAGGGACAAAATTGTAGACCTGCACAAGACTGGAATGGGCTACAAGACCATTGGCAAGCAGCTTGGTGAGAAGGAGTCAACTGTTGGTGCGATAATTAGAAAATGGAAGAAACACCAATTGACCATCAATCTCCCTCGGTCTGGGGCTCCACGCAAGATCTCACCTCGTGGAGTGAACCTGATCATGAGAAAGGTGAGGGAACAACCCAGAACTACACGGCTGGAGCTTGTTGATGATCTCAAGGCAGCTGGGACCACAGTCACCAAGATGACCATTGGTAACACACTACGCCGTAATGGATTGAAATCCTGTAGTGCCCGCAAGGTCCCCCTGCTCAAGAAGGCACATGTACAGGCCCGTCTGAAGTTTGCCAATGAGCACCTGGATGATTCAGAGGAGGCTTGGGAGAAAGTGCTGTGGTCAGATGAGACTAAAATCGAGCTCTTTGGCATCAACTCGACTCGCCGTGTTTGGAGGAAGAAAAAGCTGCCTTGGACCCCAAGAACACCATCCCCACCGTCAAGCATGGCGGTGGAAATATTATGCTTTGGGGCTGTTTCTCTGCTAAGGGCACAGGACGACTTCACCGGATCGAGGGGAGGATGAATGGGGCCATGTACCGGGAAATCTTGGGTGAGAACCTCCTTCCCTCAGCCAGGACACTGAAAATTGATTTCTAAGGATTTGGAGAGGATCTGCAAAGAGGAGTGGGCCAAAATCCCTCCTGGGATCTGCGCAAACTTGGTGACCAACTACAAGAAATGTCTGACCGCTGTGCTTGCCAACAAGGGTTTCTCCACCAAGTACTGAGTCATGTTTTGCTAGGGGGTGAAATACTTATTTTCCTCAATAAAACACAAATAAATGTTTAAAAGTCATATAATGTAATTTTCTGGGATTTTTTAAAATATTCTGTCTCTCACTGTTAAGATGAACCTACCATGAAAAT
The DNA here is from genome assembly GCA_029706075.1 of Aldrovandia affinis. Taxonomy (NCBI): domain Eukaryota; kingdom Metazoa; phylum Chordata; class Actinopteri; order Notacanthiformes; family Halosauridae; genus Aldrovandia; species Aldrovandia affinis. Next base: position 714,473 of record JAINUG010000306.1, on the reverse strand, counting down.
TATAGACCGTTCCTTTCTTTGTAAGGGGGCAAACTCACAAAATCAGCAGGGGGTGAAATACTTATTTCCCCCACTGTAAGTGCCTGGAGTTTGCTAAACGTCACTGGAACTTTGAGTGGAACCGGGTTCAATGGTCAGATGAGACAAATACAGAGCTTTTTGACAACAAACACCAGAGGTGGGTTTGGCATAGAAACAGGGATGGTCATGCAGAAAATAACCTAATCCCCAATGTGAAGTATGGTGGTGGATCTGTGATGTTGTGGGGGGAACCTTGTTATGATACAGTAGACTCCATTTTTCAAGTGTAAAAAAGACCAGCTTCAGACAGCTCTACAGAACCCCCTACTGAGCATGTTAGTCAGGCAACCGTAGTTTCCCTTTGGTGAAGGACCCAAACATTTAGTCAAGTGATCTGCACAGCTAATTTGCTTTTAGCTTATAGTGTGTGTGCCTCTTTATCCTGACAGAAACTAACTTTTAGGCTATTGAACTCCCTGCTGTGGACTATACTGCCATACAGCGTTATTTGTGCGTTCAGCTAACTATAAGTGCCTCTATTGTTGTTTCTTGCCTGTCTGGCTTGTCTGTAAGTTGTCTATTTCTTATTAGTAGTTGTTTGTATGCTAGCTCTGGTATTAGCGTTAGCGTCCACTAGCTAATCAGTATATATTATATAATTTGTAACTGCTATATATTTTTCTATTGGTGTATTTCCTATTGGCTACTATTGTTACTTTATGTAGATGCATATACTTTGTTGTACTGCATATTGAAGCACCATGTATAGCACGCATTTAAGTCCAGTTGTATTATACCAATGCTATATTTTTCCCTTTTTTCTTTAGAACCACATATAATACTGGATACTCAGTTCTAGAGTGGTGTAAAAGTGTGATGTGTGTATATGGACTTCTATATTAAACCAACTTAAACTGGACTTTCTTCTCCTGCCGGTTCTGATTGAACATACTGTAGCGGTTGGCACCGGTCCATAATCAGCATTTCGTTTTTCATTCAACATTTCATGGTCCTTCAAGTTATTTAGCTTCACCCTATTTTTCATGGTCATTCGATGTAAGTAATGAGGTATATTTTATGCAAAACAATTTCTGAAAATTCCAAACCAACAATACTAATACAATTGTTCAGAAAACATTGTTTTATTCATATTTTTCTTCCAGAAAACATCTGGATCACAATTATTCACCCCCCTAACTATTCTTTTAAATTTAATCCAACAAAAACAAATCTTCATAAATATACAACTTATTTGAAGTTCATTGTAAGGTTATGGAACCTATATAGCATACAATGGTTTTGTTTCCCCAAGGTATAAAAAGGAGGGAACACATATTTGAAATACTGCCGTCAGCCATCATCATGGTGAGCATAAAATAAAGCTTATTACTTAATTTATTTTATATGATCTCTTTTGGTCCTCTTTATCAAGAGTGTGATTAAAAACTAGTCTACTGTACATGGCATTATGTACTCCATCAAGTACTAGATTTTAGATCAAAATCGGGCTGCCTCTGTCAGGAAGCTAAAACTGGGTGGTGGATGGATCTTCCAGCAGGACAATTATCCAAAGCATACCTCCAAATCCGCACAAAAATAGTTCACTGACCAGTCAAGCTTTTGCATTGACCATCCGAGTCCCCTGACCGAAAACCTGTGGGGTGAGCTGAAGAGGGTCCACACGCAAGGACCAAGGACTCTGAAGGATCTGGAGAGATTCTGTAAGGAGGAACGTTCTCAGATCCCTTGCTATGTGTTCTCCTACCTCATCAAGTATTATAGGAAAATACTCAGTGCTGTTATCTTGGCAAGGGGAGGGTGCACAAAGTACTAAATACAGGGGTGACAATTGTGACACGTTTTGGAGAAAAAAATAATTTTGATAAGGATTTTATTTTATTTTTATAATTTTAGTTCAATTAAAGGTTCGATTTCACTCATATTCTGAGTGTAAGATCAAGCTGAAGTCATTGTTTCATAGCCTTTTTTGCTCATCTTCACCAAGGGTGCCAATAATTCTGGAGGGCACTGTACATAGCAAAAAGTATTGAGTATAAATCAAAGGTTATATTAATGTTATATAATGCCTTTGTCAGACCTCACTTAAGAGTTTTGTATGCAGTTCTGGGCACCACACTATAAGAAAGATATAGAAGCTCTTGAAAAGATTTAAAGAAAGGCAACTAAATTGGTACCTGGTATGAAAGGTAAAAGTTATTACGCTTTGGATAAAAGCGTCTGCTAAATGGCATATATTATATTATATTAGTTATGATAGACTTAAGGCACTCAATCTATTTAAGCTTATAAATGGAAACTTAGGTTTCTTGACTTAGGAGACTTGATTCCTAAAGGTTTTCTGAGGTTTTTAAATTCCTAAAAGGGATTAACAAACTGAACTACCAAATACATATTTTTTAAAGATAAATTCAGTTAGCAGAACAAGAGGCCACAAGTGGAAATGAGTTAAAGGCAAATTCCACACAGATATTAGGACGTTTTTCTTTACAGTCGTCAATGCCTGGAACAGCTTGCCAGGTCAGGTAGTAAGAGGCAGAAACACTTGGTCTATTCAAGTCCAGGCTAGATGCAGTACTAGGTACTCTTTAGATTAGGACATGATGAACCGAGATGGGCTGAATGGCCCGTTCTCGTCATTATGTATTCTTATATTCTTACATAAGCCTGCAGTTAAACTGCACTGTGTGGTTGTGTGACATTCAGAAATGGTACATTTATTTATATTAACATGCTCCATCACATTCACACTAAAAGTTTATTCAGTGATTGGTGTTTAGGTCTTGATTCAACATAAAATGCAACAGAAATAAAAATTACATTACGAATCCTGAACTGAAAAAATAAAATACATGGTCAAAAAACTAGGACGCAATGTTAAACTGCAAAAAAATCTTTGTAATTACCTTAAAATGTTTCTCATTTAAACTCATTCCACTTTAAGGAATCACTTATGATAATTCATTATGCTGAGTTACAAGGTGCAATTCGTTCCTGTTCTTTTACTGGAATGCAATTCATAATCAGGTATGATCAAATAAAGACAAGTCGTGATACAGTTCAGATAGTGTTGAGTTTTAAATGGTTCGTCCAACAGGTGTATTTGTGCACAAACAAGAGTGAGCATGTGTTTGTGTGTGTGTTTGCAATGAGGGGTTGCCAGAACAAAACAAGCTAAGGGAGTTATGCTCTCTCCTGGTTGGTCTCCCTTTCAGGGAATGCCCAATGGAATGGTGAATGAAAGGTAGTCTGCCACTTCTCCCCACTGCGCTCTGAAGTGCTGGAATATGGTTATCCATGTTGTGAGCACCGCAACCCACAGTAACAGTCCAAGAGCAGATCGCTTCACATCTGTAAGGGGTTAAATGTGACAAGGCCAAAATAACAACTCTTATTTGATGCATCACAGCATGAATACCATGACATGGTGACACAACGTTGTGGATAACTTTTGAAGCTCTGGTCGAGAAATGTGGATGAATGTCAAAACATCAAGCAACATAAATCACAAATTACATAAGTCCATCAGATATGGTACATCCTCGAATGCACCATGTACTAATGCAGCTATCAATTTCATAACATGTTATTTTCCTCCTAACGCACATGCATTTCAGCACCATGATACATATAACAGCTGCTGTCACACCATGGTGTTTGTGTCAGCTTTGGCTGTATGCTAACAATTTTTCAGCTCCTTCACCAACATGTCACCGGCTATTCTACACCTATGCCCTTTCTCTTACTGCACCGCTCTTATGACACTCGCTAAATGTATGCTATCTTGCCATGACAGCCTTTTAAGTAAGTAAGTAAGTAAGTAAGTAAGTATTTATTTGTATAGCGCCCTTCATAGCACGAATGCACAGAGTGCTTCACAGCAGTAAAAAATACAATTAAAACACAAATCAGCAGTACTCATGTCTCTTAATGTGAGCATTCAAATAATACAAGTTTTATCACAAAATAATGTAAAACACAGAATATAAGTCTTCAAAAGACACCCAAGTTCCACAACACAACACATACACAACATTCGTACACCATAACATCTCGCACTCACATGCTTTGATCTGGAGCTGTTCGGTGTAGGTTGGCTTCACAAAAGCTTCTCTGAAAAACCACACCACGTTCACCAGCCAAAGAAAGGGAAGGAATGCAAACCCACCTGCCAAAAAATATATATATATTTGAAAGAAGACACCTAAACTACATGGCACATGTTTTTAGTTCCCAAGCTAATTACTTAACAAACAGGACATGTGCACATTCCTTGTTTAGTCTGGAATCCCCAGCTGTCCTATGTAGGACTGCACCAAATGCATCTACAATAATCTCAGAAAACAGCAAAACCCCAGGATGGGCACTCCCGGTAGGAAAAGAACAAAACCCGGATGAACTCAATTATTTTCTTAACCAATAGTTCAAAAAACATGTGGACAGAGGGACTCCCTTTAAATTGTTACTTTAATTGCAGACGGGCAGCAGCATTTGCAGGTGAATGCCCTCACTACAGGATTACTCTGGTTATTTTAAAAGTTTAGTTTGGACTACTGTGGCATTTCAAGTCCTATTCCTTACCCAGGTAATATTTCCTACAGAGGTTGAGTTTTTCATCATTTGGAACGCGTTCAAGATTCATGGTGATTCTCGGCTCTCTCCGTCAGTTACTGTGGGGAATCTGCTATGAGACAAACAAGAGAGAAAAAAGAACGTGGATTACCTTACTTTATGAGTAACAGGACCCTGTGACGCAATCCATACAAAATATATGTAAACCGTATCTTTATTTTTGTTGGACAAGGCATACGAATTAGGAGAGTAGATAACCTTTTATCTTAAATCTACTGCAGCATGCCTGCCACCTGCCTTTGCAAAACAACGGAATGCTAGCTGCAAATAACAGAATAAACATTGAACTATTCTCGCTCTGCAGTTGTCTACATTTGCATTCGGGCAGTCCACTCGGAGTAACATTTGGGGGTAATAAATTGAGTGCTAATTGAAATGAACTTAGGCATAGTTATGACTTCGGCGGTTTCCATTACACGACCTAGGAACAGATGCACGCAAATGCGCGTGCTTTCAGCTCACGGTCTTCATAATACAATTCTCTTGGCGAGTGGAGATGAATGTGAAGCTAGTCACATCTGTTTCCATTATTATTGACGCACTGTTTTCCACATGGGCCCACGTACCTCTAATAAAAGCATAGCCTGCTAAATGTTTGGAATGTCCCTGGCAATGTACAACTTATAGTAATTATACATCTGTAGGCTAGCTACGCTAGTACGGTAGCTAAGTGACGGCCATCTCACGTCGAGCCACCAACACAAATCGAGATCACCAAGCTAGCTAGTTAGCTATCTGATGTGTTATTCCCCAATTTCCCCGGAATGGAACTCGCAAACCATCTAGTCATGCATTGAATCAAACCCCTAAATTGAAAAACAAATTAAGGCTGTTTGAGAGTCATAAGAAGTTACCGGGCCAGCTAGCCAGCTACTTAAAAACTAGTACAAAAGAACGTTCCCTAGCTAGCTGGAACGAACAACCATCACACATAATTTGAGTATAACGAGCTATCTCGTAGGATAAGTATTCACCTTTTATGGTATCCCTCTTCAGCAAATGCCAATACAGAAAGCAAAGGTACAAATTAACAATAATTTCAATCACATTCCGCACCAAAGTATATATGGTTCAACAACAGTTCCGCTTCCGGAATACGGAAGCCTTATTGCTTGTTTAGGAACATGTATACCACATGGAACGGCTATTACGGTTTTAGCGATACATCCCCATACTTTTAAGATTAGTCGATTTGCGTCTATTTAAACTGCCTATAAAAAGCAATATGTGTTTTCAAAAATCCATTCGCAAGAGTCAATTCACAGGAGCAGCGCAAATCTAGTACAGCATATATAGTCTACCATCCAAATACTAACCATACTTGCCTGGGCACAGAAAGTTAAGTGAAACGTAGGCTACTACATTAAAAGTTGGTATCCGCGCTTAGCTTGAACATAGACTATTTAGGATGTCACACTGCAAGGGAATATACGCAGGTTCATTGATTGACATAACTACATATAAAAAATAATCTCAGAGATTTTGTAAATTAGCTACAATTGTTGCGTCTTCTTCTACAGATATATATGGGGCATTCTACCGAATTAGTTCAAAGTGCGGTCCCACAACAAGAACAACTATTTAACAAAACAATTAAGTATTCAGACATAGATATTTACTAAGAATATGTTATGATCTATTTAAACCCAAGGCATTACATGAGATAGTGATAAGCTAAATAAAAAAATTAAAACATTTATAGGGTACTTTCTTTTGGGAAGTAGCTGTCCCAAACCCTGACCCCTAAATTTAAATGTATGTAAATAACACTTAAAACATGTTTTAGATTTTGTTCAATGGTGTAATTTCAAAGATCTTTATGATTAAGTTTAAACAGAAGTTGAAAGATTTAGATTTATTGTGGGTTTAATTTTTAAATAAAAAAACTATAGCCTACTAAAAAAATCTTGTCCCACGTTTTCATGTCACTACCGAAACACAAGAGTTTTAGTCCATTGGCTGAGCCTGGTTTTTAGCCACACCCCTGCATTTTTGACTAGGCAGTGACACTGCCTCCCTGTCCCTCATGGCTGCATGGTAAGTAGCTAAATCCCATACTTTTGAAATAAATGTGTTCCAAAATCTGAAAATCGGTGTGTAACTTTAAGAATTGTCACCACCGAACATATATTCTCTTCAATTAAGTAAACTTTTTGGGGTTTTATGCAAAATATTATGTTTTTATGTGTGTACACCTCTTCAAAGATGTGTATGCTAGCATTCTTTAGTTATGCTCAAAGTTAGCTAGAATTGTCACTACCAAAACAGTCACTACCGAAACATATGGTCAAGTTTCGGTAGTGACGTGATCATTTTGGTAGTGACAAAATGGAATGGTAAGTAGTTAAATCCCATCATTTTTAAATAAATGTGTTCCAAAGTCTGAAAATCAGTGTGTAACTTTAAGAATGGAACACATATGCTCTTCAATAAAGTAAACTTTTTTGGGTTTTATGCAAAATATTATGTTTTCAAAGCTGTTTGCTAGCCATGTGCTTGCTAGCATTCTTTAGTTATGCTAGCAAAATGGAATGTTCAATCATATATTTTCTGTATTTCCCTTACCATTGCCTTGGAGGGACCTCCCGTCCATCCTGAAAGACCCCAAAAGCAAAAAATAGCGGACTTTTAGATCGCTAACATTTTTAGCATAAGTCAATGGAGTTTAACATAGCGAAAATTAGCATCGCGGCTAGCGGAATCTATTTGTTACAGACCTTTCGAGGATACATTAATTAGCGTTCAGAAGCCTGACAGCAACAGCATAATATCAATGTTATTTGTAAATGTTTTCTTCTTCTTCTCTTTTACTGAACCCACTTGGGTAATTATTTTCCATTGATAAGTAATGTTTGTACTTTAAATGGTTATGGATGAACAATTGTTATGTCTTCAAAAATTAAATTATTTTATTCACCACAAAACATTTGTGTTTGTAATATTCCCAACATAAGGCATGTTATGAGTTAAGATTAAGCAATAAGGTTGAGGGAATATGATACAACCTTGTAAACAAAATACTGTGGTCACTACCGAAACAGTGCAGTCACTACCGAAACACTGGGTGTTTTGTAAAAAATAAAGTATATTGAGTTATAAACTAAAATGTTATGATACTGATTGGTTAAATGTATGTTCAATTTCATCAATCATTAACTCTGAAATCAATATGATCAGTGTTATGCATTTTACAGAGAAAGATTGCATTTAGATTTTGATGAATTGTATAAATTGAACTTTGAAATTTGGTAAAAATGTCATTTTTATTGATTTAATTGTGAAAACCTTCAAGAAAAATTTGTAAAAATACTCTTTAGAGAAGGGAAGGAAACACAATCTTAACAGGTTAATATAATACTTTTTTACTATAGTGTATTACTATGTTTCGGTAGTGACAATTTTTGGGAGAGGAAAAACATTCCAAAAGAGTCTGAAAATACAATATAAAAATTGATGGTACTTTTACTAGATATATGTACTTTAGATATGGTACAATATATATACGGACAAAGTTTTGGGAATAAAACATACAAAATTTCAAAATATTTCCAACCTGACTTTGAACCAATTCGGTAGAATGGCCCATATACGGCCAATTGCTCAAACCTCACTAAATACGGCAATAAACAATACATTCGCAGTATATTCTAAGTAATATGCGAATTGACCAACTTATTGATCATTTTATCTATCGCTGTCAAATATGGCCTGTGGACACCAAATACCGTATTTTTGCGGTTTGCCTAATTGCATGGCAACATGCCCTCTGTACATCATTAAAGATATGCAAATCTGCAAAATGTCTGTTTGTAAAGGTAAGGAGTTCAGGCCCTATAGCCTACAACTCACTGTCTTAAGTCCATTATGACGCAATTGGTATTTTTCCCACCAGGGGTATGGTGGGTTGAAGTAGAACATGGTTTCTTGAGGCATCAGTCATGGTTTAAAAAATTCACATTTATGAAAGCTTTATATTAAATATTTAGCTATATTAAAATATAGCATATTTCCTTCATTTTCGCTGTGTTAATTGCCAGTCAACAATGATTTTGTAATTATGGCATGTATCATTCCCAGCCAAATCCATCATGCCTTATTTCATAATTATATGAATTTCTCATTATGCCCTCTGAAAGCAAACTCTGCAGGGCCAAGCAATGTTGATGTATTGATGAACCAGTTTTCACCTGACAGATTTGTTGTGTTTTTCAACCTAAAGCCTACCCCGCCCTCTCAACAAATGCAAGATTAGGGCATGTTTAGCTTTGTTCCTCAAAGCTATAATTGTTTTTTAGGTGATCCAAACACTGAGGAAGCATTACATTTTACATACCTACCGCAAAAGTTTGGGGTCACCTCTCAACAAATGCAAGATTAGGGCATGTTTAAGAACTATGTTCCTCAAAACTATAAAGACCTTGAAGTGTCAAAACTGTTTTTGGAAAGGAAGATCTAAGCAAAAACCCACAAGTTTCTCTGGGAAAACATGGGTGATTTCCTGAATACTTATTAAATTTTACATTGTCACATGACATTTTGAGAATCAAGATTCAGTAATTTTCTTGATTTCTTTGATGTTCATTTTGTTCATTGTTACATGTGTTTTTTGTCATTTTAAAGTATTTACAGAAATGTATACTTAAAGCAATCTTGGTAAAAATAGTTTCAAATTTTGAACTAACATTACACAGTACATTTCTGGTATTAACGCTACTTGCAATCTTGGTCAAATACTGAAGTCGCCTCACTCACTGTCACACACTGATTTCTCAGTATCAACCATGTAACACCAGAAAAGGAGGGGCTCGGTTTTCATTGACAGCGCTATTGCTCAATTCATTATAAGATATGGCATGGCTGTCATTTAAGGGAGCTATTATTGGGCTAAAGCTCTGCCTCCAATCACGTGACTGTAAACAACTGAGCTCTTAGTTAAAAACAATTCCCAGGAGCCTCTCATCTTTGATACATTCCTATAGTAGTTGACAAGTGTCTCAGGGGCAAGTTCGAGATTGGCCTCTGAAATTTAACTTTTGGTCCATAGAGTTCACTGTTTGTTTCTGCCTTGATTTAGAACAAAGAAAATATTTGGCAAAATAATGGCTATCTTTGCTCTCACACATTTATATTTGTTATTATATTATTAATATAAATTATTACTCTTAATTTTGATAATGAGCCCTCAAAATTACCTTTGAAATTGTGAGGAGGTATTGACTCATTTTCCTACCTGAAGCAGCCTCTGCTGCACTTCTCTAGCTCTTACCATTGATGCACCCACAGGTTACCAGTTATCATCAGTCAGAGATATACCTCCAACTACCATTTGATCTCCAATTGTACTGTGTGGCCTGTATTGTGGAAAATAGTTACTGGCTCATGGGTTAATGTATTGGAGGAGTGCATATACTTGCATGAGTGCAGATAGCACAGAGGTGACTTGACATGAGATGACATGATGTAATACAAATTTAGGAAAAATGTGGATCCTGACAGTGTGAAATTGAATTTCCACATACTGCTAACGACAGTACAGATCAGTATGTATCTGTTTCATTGCAATTAATTGGAATATCACTTAGGTGATGAACTGTATACTGCATGGATTGCATGGTTTTGGGATGCCATATTTTTAGGGCTCCCAAGTGACGCATCCCAATAAAGGCATTTGTTTGTAATGCAGTGATGCACCCCATGGCCCCAATGGAGTCCTCACTGTGCTAGTGCTGACTGTGGCTGGGGGCCTCGGTTCCAAACTCCTGCAGGCAGAAGCAACTCTGTTACACTGGGAATTACAAGCATAGGCATAATTGGCTGTAGCATTACCCAAAGAGGTATTCCTACATCTGGATAGGTTTAGGTTTGGAGAAAGCCAAAGGCAGCCTTCACAACCTACATTGCCTGTTCCCAACTATTAAATATGGTGGTGGATCTATTATGGTATGGGCAGCTATCTCGTAGGACGGATTGGATCTGATTATTATTTTTCATGGTAAAATTACGGCCAAGGAATACAACTAGGCACCCTATGATGCAAACATTGTTTTCAGATCTAAACATAATTGAGCCCTTATAGAAATTTCTGGAACATAGAATGTGGAGTAGATTTCCAACCACCTCTCAAAGACCTGGAGGCTTTATTTCTTGAAGAATGGTCCAATATCCCACTATAAACAGTTAAACAGCTGTATAACAGCATTCATGTCATGAAAAAGACATGCTTTCTGACATTAGTGTTTCATACGGCTAACAGGAAATTTACAACGAATGAATTAACTTTTTAAGTTAATTAAAAAGGGAAGCGTTTAAAACAGTACTACTACAGTTGAAATGTATCGGCAATCCATTAGCAATAGATTGCGAAATAGGTATATTCCTAAATAAGTATGTTGCCAAGCCATCTTTAATGCATTGACAATTATTTTTTGAGATATTTACAATACATATATAATGGCTTTACAATTAATTGAAAATACATTGCCTCTACAATTGTAAAGCATTCGCTGTAGTAGACTATGATTTTGTTATGAACACATTTTGATAAAAGCAAAAATGACTTAACATTAAATAAACATACATTTAGGAAATTGTGTATATATAAATGTGTGTATACGTTTTAATTACTGCACAAATGCTCGCTCGTGCCGACCGGAGTTACAGGTACGAAACCTTAAGAAACATGCACGATGGAAATTGTAGTTCATTTTCGTACCTACTTGAAGGGAAGAAAAACGCCGTTCCCACGAAGGAAGTGTATAGCGTGCCCGCAGAGAACGCTGGGTCTTGAAGTTCACTTGCCAAGTATTGCGGCACAGTCTCATGACCGTAGAGCATAGCATTGCATTAGCTCAATAGACATATTTTATGACTAAATCTGAGGACTGACTCACCCTGACAGAAAATGTTCGTTTTTTTCGATTATCCCGTTATTATTCTGATTCAAATCTAAGATTTTGAGGCCGTGACAGAAAAGACTCGCTTTCCCAGGGAGCTTGCGGTTTCCCCTCCCCTAACTCGCGCCTTCCCCTCTTGTCTCACCCAGGTTCTATCGGTGTTGTTGTGGAAGCTAATGATGGCGGCAGCGGGATGCGGATCAGCAACCGCGGCTACTGGGGGAAGTTCGTGCGGTACGGCCATTGCTAGGGGTCGTTTCCCGGGTCGGCCTTGGTCGTCACGTAGCAGATTGCGTTCTGAGAAGCGTTCGCTGCTCGGCCGGTTTGGGACTGTAGCCGGAGAGACAGCCATTGGAGGCCCAAGGCCCTCTAGCCTTGGACTAGCGCTAAACGACGACCCGTCTCACTTGCGTTTACTCGGAATGGAGGCTAAATACAAGCGCCTAGGAGAGGCCGGGTACAACTCAAGCGGCAGTGAGGAGGTGAGTTCTATATCTAGCTCCAAATTTAATTGAATCAGATGGTTCGTATCTTAGATAAGCAACGATGTTTCACACTTGCGCGGTTAAAATTATGTGCTGTATTTTCTTAAAATTGTAGACGTAGCTAGAAGAAAGACAGCTGTACCGACAGTGCATGATCGCCAGCCTAGCCAGCAAAGCTAATTGTAATTAGCTAACTAGCTAGATAGATAGCTGGAGGGGTGTCATTAACAAAGGAGGAGATCTAGATTCACTCGCAGTTACACTTTTATTGTTATCCTTTCGAATAAAGAGACACAGTTCAATCAATGATTCGCTATATTTAAACGTGCTGTATTTTGCAAGTGTGCAGCAAGTCAGTGCTGGGTGTAGCTACTAGCATACTAACTAATGTACTGTGTTGGGGAGGGGAAGGGGGCTAGCTCCTAGCTGCATTGTAGAACAGAATGAATATTGCAAGATATCAAGATGGTCGACATAGGAAGCTTATTAAACACATACACGAAACAAGCACCATGCAAACGAAACGCAAGCCCGTCCTGCAGCTTTGTGTATTATTTGAGTAATGTATTAACTAGTGTGTGTTAAAGTAACATAGCTGGACCACGGTGTTTGCACAGTGAGGGTTAATGGAGGGAAAACGAGCGGAGTAGATAGCTAGCTATATCCTCTCTTTCGGAGTGGCGTGAATGCACTGGCACGAAATGGGTGAACAGCACAAATGATTTCTCCATGTTGAGTGGCTACATCCGTTTTGTGGAATACATAGTAACGTTTCTGGAAGAAGTATGTCGCGTAGTACAACTTCAAGCGTGTACCGCTTAACGTTCTGTCTGCAAAAACGCATTATGGCGCTATTGTTCTAGGTCCGGTCTTTCACCCCGTTTAACCAATGAAAAAGAGCGAAACCTGACATCTACAGATGAGTGTTTTTTTCAAAGCGGTGAATGACTTTAAATGGCTCACATTTCGTCATAAAGAATTTTGCTCTGTAGCTTATGTTGATTATTAGCTAGCTAATTATTGGTTGGTTACTTGGGATTTAAATATAAGCTCTTCCATGTGGCCCTTTCCTGACGTGTTGAGTTTTCTCAGTCCAGGTTGGTTTCCACAACTATTTTTAAGAAATATTTTAAGACTGTCTTGTGCTGGCAAACGTATTTTTACTGTCACGTGGTTGATTATTTTCTGCATTAAAATTGCATGGATGCGGGCAAGTTAATTAATTTTTCACACGCTATTCGCTACATAGCAAACCAAAACTACCTTGTGCTTTTTATTAAAAGTTGGCGAGGATGATGTATGACGAAATGAACACAGATACATGGTTTGCTAGGACGCACTAATAATATTTATAAATGAGTAACAGCAATAGAAATGCAACTTCTTTAGGGATTTATTTTTTAACACTTGATTTTTTTTAAATTAAAGAAAAATGGAATTATTTGGCAAGTGCTCTTATTCAACCTGAGTTGCATGGTGAGAAACTGAACAATTATTAATTATGAATTGGATACATTATCAGATATATATGTTTGATGCACAGGTGCCTAGGCACTGTGGTATTAAGTACTTGGTATTTGGCTAAATTATCAGACAAACAAGCTAAACACAAGGCTGCCATATTATATTCCAATTAACTTTAGTAACTTTTTTAATTTGTCTAACATTTATAAATGAATGTAGCACCTTGAGAATGATAAGTCATATTTATGTTGTTTAACTGTAATTGTAAAAACATATTTAGAATGTTAGCTATTTCTCCATTAAAACAAATGGAAGTGTGGTGCACAATCCAAGATAAAACAGATTATATTAGAGGTTTACTAATGAGCACTCCAAAGAGGATTGGAACCCAAACACATTAATTAGGCGTTCATCACCCAAGCCTCCCCAGGTAACACACCTGCACAAGATCAATATTTCAGCATTTCATGATGTCCTCTTCAGTTTTTGGGGAGGCAGGGGCAGGGGTACATCATCACAAAATCACTAGAAGTTCGGAGTAGGCTAGAAGTGATCAGTTCTACATATGGACATATCGTGTAGGCTAATTAGAAATTCATTCAAACATTGTGAAGGTGATAGATTAATAACTCACATAAAATCTTACTTTGGGTGAGGGTAATAAATATGACACGTGACAAAAAGAATTTATTTGCATCCCCTTGATAAAGAAGCCTGTGTTTTTACCCCAACTTCATTCACCAGGAGGAGAGATTCAATGTGTGTGTTTGTCAGTGTCCTCTCTCAGCGCCTTTTAGTTAGTACAGAATTTCTATAGCCTAATCCAAAAGAGTCCTGAGGTAACAGCATATGTATATTATTCACTGCTTCAGTTGTCTGCAATTGTGAGTTTATTGGTAAGGGTTGCCTGGCAGTGGTTTTGTTGATAGAATGGGACATTTCGCAGAGTCTATCAGATGCTCCGTTATTTCAATTGGAGAGGCTTTTAAGGCCCTATGAATGTTTTTTTATATATATCTTTTTTTAATTAAAATTTCTTTCAGCTTCCAGCCATATCTTTTTCCTGATTTCAGATTTATTGGTTTTATTATTATTATTATTTTTAGTTTTTTGACGCATGTACATATATTTACAGAAATAAAGTGCTATAAATATAGGACATTTCTGACTAATGCACATTTTTGCATTGTTTTAATCAGTGGTTTGATACTGTAGAGGTAAAAACAATTGTTACAACAAGGTTACATATGTTAGTAAGTTTTGTACACTAATAAAGCTGAGATTATTATTATTAGAAGCAGTTGTAGTGGTAGTGGGTAAATTAATAATTTATACCGGTGTTAATAATATTTGTGATGTATGCCCAGATGGCAATAAAATATTTACAATTTGTCTGACATGTAATGTTTTCAGGTAATGTGACAGCTATCTGTATGAAGGAAACTTTTCCAGTTGTTCTCACCTTCCCCTGATTTTGTTGTCTTTTTATCTTTATCATTTTGTCTGGTGGCCAAATAAATAAAAAACTGCAAACCTGCTGAGTTCATAAGTAATTTGGATACTGTTACCCAGTACATGGCTAGTTAGCTTGGTGACATTATTCAATTTTGAGTCTTTGCTGCTACTGGATGAAGCCTGTAAAGCTCCTTGATTTTAGCCACAGTGCATTCTTGTTGATTGGAATTACAAGAGTGCATCAGTCTTGCTATGATTTGAAATTGGGCATGCGCATGCTGAAACCTATCAGCTGATGGGGTACCTCCTGGGAAAAATAGTTTTTGTTCCGTGTTGCTTCCCTAAATTAGCAAAATATACATTAAAATCGGGAGAGGTCCTGTCACTCAAAATACACCTTAGCAGGCTCCCAAGTAGTGCATGTAGCTAATGTGCTCGTGTATGGTGCAGTGATGCATCTGAAGGGATTCCCTCCTATATTAAACAGGAAGGGGGATTTCAAGAAATACTAGCTTAGATGTTTTTAAAACTACCCAAGGTGAATATTGTTGCATATGTATGCAGTTGGCTTTTATTGGCCTTAGGGTGGTCTCATTGCTGTGACTTTATTTTTTATTTTATTTGCACCACATTTAAGTAAGAGGTCTTTGCTATCGCATCCTGCA
Organism: Aldrovandia affinis; assembly: GCA_029706075.1. NCBI lineage: Eukaryota > Metazoa > Chordata > Actinopteri > Notacanthiformes > Halosauridae > Aldrovandia > Aldrovandia affinis. The sequence continues at coordinate 698,840 of JAINUG010000306.1, read as the reverse complement.
TCTCTGCTACCCCTTTATTATTGACATATGAGCCATAGATGTTTTCTTTGCAGCCTAGATGTTGCACAAAAGGGCTTTGCATGTGATTCAAAAACCAAATGAGTTCCATGCAAATTGACATTAGCTAATGCCTTCTTTGCAATGCAACGTTTCTGATGATCACTATAAACTGCTCATTGACTTTTAAACAAAAATGTATCTGATTTTTCCTTGTTTTTCTCCCAATGTGGTGGCCAATTGCACCCTCTATTGATTCAATTACCCCCTACAACTACGGGACCAGCCACTACCCAGGGACCTGCAGTGACGATGGCGAACCTCCTTTGAGATTGAACTCGCCTAGCCGTTGCCTGTGATAATGATTCACACCCACAGAGAAGCTTTCTGTGCATGCGGCGAGCTTGTGCCGGCTTAACTCCCCCGCTCCCTCTGGGGTTGGTCAGCCAATCGCCGCGGCCGGAGCCAGACTGCCACGGCCGGGGATTGAACCCTGGCCGCAGTGGGCAGCCTGCACTCTGGGCTAGTGCCTTTACCGGTTGTGCCACCAGGGGACCCAAACCACTCATTGTTATACTTTCAACATAGCATCATATGATGTTTCTGCATAGTGCTTTTCTTTTAAAGCAGCAACGTGGGTAATGCCACTTGAATGCCTGTCTAATGTGGACGTTTTTAAGCATCGGCTCATAAACTTCACAGTTGAATATGCATTGCACACTGAGCAGCTCATTTCCTTGCCACCATTGAAGACTAGCCATTGGTACAATTTTAGCCATTGTTCCTGAAATGTCTTTCTCACTAGTAATGCTGATAATAATGTTTGCTTCACGTTTGCATCTATGTTAGCTGTGGATCACTGTTATTGGCTGCTTGCATATTGGTGTGTACTTTATTGTCAAAGATGGAAGATTAACTGGTTCCAAGATGTTTTCTGTACAAGCCAGCAATACATATTTTTGGCTAGCTCATGCTCAGTCATCTAGTTAGCTAGAAATGTGCATGCTTTTCTGTGGTGGCTAAACTTAGCTAGCTACTGTAAAAGTGATGTGTCATTTCATGCATCTGCAAACAAGAGCACTTACACATACACATACCAGAGCCCGCACACTCAAGCTGAACTAGAATATCGAAATCAACTACAGAAGCCCCTATTTGTATTTCATTTTTAGGATTTGTGAAGCAAAAATATGTTGCAGCCTGAATACAATTCTGGCTTTTCCACTTTACGCTACACTAATGTGCAGCATTGTCAAAAATAATATTCACCATTCTCACAATCAGACACTGATATTCAAGCCCTGCATCCTACAGCCCAGATATGATCCAGACTGTGCCAGTGCCACCCGTGGCTGAGAGTTCTGTGGCATGATACACACGAGGGGGATCTGACGGCTCCATTAGCGGACTGGCTTCTGGTGATCACACTGAGCGAGTGCTCCAGGACCACTGATTGCACAGTGTGAAAGAAACGGTTGAGTGACTGCAGTGTGTTTCTGATTAGGCACCTGCTAGCCTGCACCCTCCAAAATTAATGGAGGTGATGTGATGGGCCTAGGTGCGATTGGGCTTTCCAAATAGTTCAGCACCATTCGTAACATGATAATGGCACCACGGTTTATTTGCCAGCAGTTGGCTATAATGGAAGTTTATGTTAATGTTACTGTAGGTAGCTTGCTAGCTGCTGAGCATTGCTGGCTTTTAATATTTTGTCAAATAACCCATATTCTGAATATGTGTACGGAATACCTATGTATTCAGGCATTTGGCACACGTATTCCCAGTGTGTACCAATGTTGACGTATTCTTTGACATTAAATTGAGACATTGGTGTGCTAGCTATTTACATCGATATAATGTTTCGATGCGGTATGGAAAGGTGCTGTTAAAATGGGCAAAGATGTGTTAGTGGTCTAAAGAGGATGTTGTGCATTAGACTTAGCAGTCCAATGCACAAGAGGCCATGCGTTTTCTGCAGCCCAATCTTTTTAGTCCTCCAGCAGCAAGGTGCTGATGCGGCCTCCTCATCAAGCCACCTGTTGTGAACAATGTACTGTTTGCAAAATAACTTGTGTTGTTTTGTCTACACTTTTATCAGGTGAATATTGCAATACGGGCTTGTTCACTGAACGGTTGCTTCTTCCATTGGCAGAATTGTGTAGAATAATGCATTGTTAATGCAATTATTTTGGTGGATTAAATTAACTCATTGGTCATAATTTAATTAATTATGGTTTTATCAAAGCCAATTACCTTGCTATTTATTAATGTAAAGCAGCTACCAAGACACACATTGAATTTCAACGGAATTGCAGTCTACAGAATTGGCCTGGAGAAAAAGCTGGGCCATGCTGTGTATTTTTTGCCATACTTAAACTCCAACATGACAGTTTTTAGGTTTCCTAGGTAATGATGGCTACAGTTTACAAGCTAGATATGCTAGTAAGATCATCACCTAAGAGGTTGTAAGAGGCCTCTGTGGTGGTATGTATGTAACTAAACCTTTTAGTAATTGTGAAATTAATCAGTCATCCCTAGAATTGAAAATTTATTTCTCACTAATGTGCCATGTTTGATCACAGGGTAGTATAATGGTTAGGGAACTGGGCTTGTAAATCAAAGGTTGCAGATTTGATTCTCAGGTGGGGCACTGCAGTTGTACCCTTGAGTAAGGTACTTTAATTTATTTTGTAAATCCAGCTGTGTATAAATGGATTGTATGCATGAAATGTAAAACAGTTGCTCTGGATAAGCGTGTCTGCTAAATTTGTATAATGTAATCATAGTTTGATTGCCATTATGAATGAGCTGAAAACATGCGTCTTACCTCAAATGCTCTTCAGAATTGTAGCTTGCTTGGTTCTTAGCTTTCTACAGTTTGATGATTATCAAATCCAATACTGTTAACTGTCTACCATTTCAACCATTCAGTTTAGCTTGTTAGCTAGTGTTATATCTTATTCGGAAAGAAGAAATAGCTCATCCTGTTGAGGCACTGTTCTAGTGTTTGGATGAGACCCACGGTCTGGTATCTAATCCAGATCATGCTAATGCCGACTGTGGCCAGTAGCCCCATGGGGCAATGCATCATTTTCAGTAGCATCACCCAGGTAGGGAGGGATTCAGTCAGCCAGATTGTCTATGTCTCATCTCACACCAGCAGCCCCACTGGTCAATTGCTGTCTGCCAGTATAAAGCTGCACAAGAAGTGTCTATCCTACTTGCATCTGTACAAAATTTACTTGTGTACTGTGGTGTGAAAAGAAGTGATGGCTGACATCATGGCATGTTTTTGAGGAGAGTGCATGCTTGTTTAGGCTCTCCTGAACAGCCAAAGTTGCAGTGAGCGCAGTTTAAGAATAAGATTGTTTTAATCTGATTTATAATAGGGATGTGCCTTTGTCTTAAATTTGCTTCCCGTAAACCAATATAAAAAAAAAATCCTGATTGATGTTTTTTCCTATTACTTAATGAATCAGTATACTAATTGTATGTTTGGTTTTTCAGCATTACTTAATCCTGGTGTTCCTATGAAATGTTTAAATTCCAACATGGCAGCATTCCATATGGAATCACACAGACGTTGCTCAGAACACCATGTTTTTTATTGAAGTTTGAAACCGAAAAGAAAAGTTATTGATTTTCAGATATTGATTTTCAGGCGGGCGCTAGCAGGTTTTAGCAATTTGGATGAACTTAAGCAACATTTCAATGCAAATAGAATACATCGTTTTTATGTCATGTGGCCTTCTGCATCTACCATGTGAATTGCCCCTATAAGGTCTATGACCAAATCACAACACAATGCTTATGATTAGATTTTTTTAAACAATGTTCTATGGCGAACACTGCATTTATTGGTGAAAATGAACGTGATAAACGTTTTTCAAAAGTTGTTTGTTCGCCTTATTAATATGTTAACCGCTGCAGCACGTATTATCATTATTATGTAGCATTCGAGTATGAGTTGGTTGGATCTTGTGTGAATGTCTCCATGCCACCTAAGACTGTATTTTGATCCTTTGTGTCAATCTTTCAGGGAGATGATTTTCGAGGGTTTGATCCCGACAATGAAGGCTACAGGAGCCCCTTGCGCTCAGGCCACTGTCCCTCAAAAAGTAAGTACACCTCCTCCTGAAGGGTGAAGACCACGGGTAGCTTTTCAAAGCTCAAGTGTTTGACGTTAAAGTTAAAAGATTAGTGACCTGGGCCCCCGGGTGGTGTAATGGTAAAGGCACTTTGATTCCCCGGCTGAGCCAGCCCGGCTCTGGCCCAGAGTCCCGTTTGGGCGTGGCCATTGGCTGTCCGCCCCAGGGGAGGGGGGCATCAGTGACCCATCAAATCCACATGACAGAATTAGAACCTAATTTAGTCTGTGTAAATTTCTGGTGAAAAAATAGTTGAATACGAAGAAAATTGGATTAAAAGAAAGAAATGTGACACGTTTTTCAAATCTGTTACCTGTGCAAGGTAACTACCTTTTTTATTTGTAATGTCAAAGGTCAAGGTTGCCAGACAATTGATTTAACTTTCCAGACACCAACTCTGATAATGGTGCATTGATTTGAATTAAACCTGACCCAAATGTTCTTGTCACAGCTCCCAAGAACCCTTCTGATCCTTAAATTCAAAAGATAAATGTCACAGGCACTGAGGCTGGTCACATAATGAAACGTTGAACTGATTATGAGGCAATACAGAAATTATTCTTGAGATCCCTGCCTGAAGCATGGCAGTTGAGGATAAAAACAGCAATGACAATTTAATGATTAAATGACTCCACGGTGCTTGTAAAGCCTCATCATCTTCAGGAAAATAGTGATGTTTCTCTTTTTTTATTTTTTCTCCTCCCATCCAATCATGTTTCAGAATGATAAAGCAATAATGTAACGGATAACCACTGGACACTCATTTCAGGCACTTTTGATTTCATGGGCAGGGAACTTTCTTTTTGTCTGTTGCATGTTTGCAAATATTATATTTGAAAGTGAGTTCAAAATACAAGCATTGAACATTATCCCAGGTGAATAACGTTCAAATTCAGACCGTGGCATTGAACCATGTGAAAGAAAAGGCGGTGCTGAGAAGCTTGTGTGTGGTACACCATTTATTGTACATCCAGGAGAATGAAATCCCAATTGTATCTGAATTTAATGACGTAATCAGCAAAGGCTTGTGAATTTGCAGTGAGGCAATTAATGGAAACCAAAAGCAATCTATTTGGATGCATCATGTAAATTCACACCATCTTACTCACTCCTCTTTGTCCTTTTTCTTTTCAGACAATCCTCCTAAAACTAAATTGTCAAAACAGATACAAGAGAAGCCCCCTCCTGCACTGGCCTCTCCAGCAACAAGGACTGCATCACCAGTTCCTAAAAAACCCTCTAAACCCCCCCCAGAACCTAGACAGAAAACCGTAAGGACCAAGCCACAAGCAAACAAGGATCCAAAAAACCACCCCTCTAAACCAATAAAGAAAGGTGCCCCACAAGCATCAGCAAAGGGAAAGCCCCAAAACTCTACAAAGCCTCGAATTACTGTTAAGCTGGTGGCCAAAAAGACAGTCAAGAAAGAAACGGCGGTCCGTCAGAAGCCTGTAAAAAAACTCAAAGTGGCAGGTTTTAAGTTCATGTCAAAAGCCAGGAAAATCCAAGGTGCTCAGCTTTCCAGTGCCCATGTCAAGTTAAAGAAAGGGACCCCGGCTGGCGGCGCAGAACCCACGAAAGGCAGAGGTAGAGCAAGAGGAAGGGTCACAATCAAGGCAAAGCAAGCTGCGAGGACGGCAGGAGAGAAAACGGAACCTAGCGTTGCTTGTCGGAGGGCCAAGGCTAATGTCGACGACCAAAAGACGGAAGGGAAGACGTCTACACGCAAACAGGATCTTCCGTCGGAAGGTGGGAACGCAGAGTCCAAGACCGATGGAAAGAAACGCAGACGCAGACAGAAAGCCTTAGAGACGCACACTGAAGTCATTAAACAGAGGCGGCGTAAAAAAGCTGATCCACTGTCTGAAGCTGGTAGGAGGCTCGCGGCAGAATCAGGAAATCAAAGTGTGGAGGGAACCTCTTCAGTGCTCTCTATGATAACAAAGGACAATCCAGTACTTAGAAAGGAGAAGGCGAAACCGGTGAGAAAGAATGAGCAAAAGGAAGACTATCAAGCCACTGACATCCCAGTCTCCTTGTCCGTAGAGCCCAAAAAGCTACCTGATGAAGCTACTGAGAGTCTACCTTTTGAAAGTGAGGGACAAGACATGGGAATCCCAGGGCTGAAGCTGAAGCGGGTGAGGAACCCTAAAGCTATGCTGGCAAGCTCAGCCCGGTCTCATTCTGGTGGGCGTGGCTCTAAGGGCTCACGCAAGAAACAGAGTAAATTTGTGTGGACCCTGACGTTGGTAAAAGGCAAAAGCAAGGCCACTAATTCACAGGTTTCTGAAGATCTTAGTAAAGCAACAGAGTGTGAAGGTGTCTCCACTACAATGAGCCAAGCTACTTCTGATGACTCTTGGGTGGTTAAAAGTCCAGAGAAGGTGGATTGCGAGGAGGTTAAAGTTGAGAGCACACCAGGACCAATAAAGCATAGACGGAAACGAGCAAAGTCATGTAAACGGAAAAAAGACAAGATGTCTGCTGTAAGTCTTGAATTAGCAGAGGTAAAGCCAGATGAGGCCACGCAGACAGAGGCAAATATACTAATTGGAAAGGAGGATGTTCCTCCACTCCAGCTGAAGGTGGTATCCTCACCGAGCAATTTCAACACTTTGCAGCCATCACTCTTGATCCGTCGGGTTGGTCCTGATTCAGAGGAGAAAGAAATAATTCAAGAAAATATCAGTGGTGTTGCTGAGGAAAAACTGGCTGTGTTCGAGGTTACCATCCCACCTGCTCCTAAAGTAAAGGTAAGATCTAATCTCACTAGCCCAAGAAAGAAGCGTGGCCACAAGCCTTGGACGAGCTATAAATGTAAGAATAAGAAGAATCTTGTTGCTGAAATCACTCCACAGTTACCTGCTGCCGAAGCTGTGGACCAGACTGGAGACTTTTCAGCAATAGCTGTTGTCCCTAAACCACGAAGACGAACTGGTCAAGTGGGACTGACAAGGAGGAAACGGTCTTCCCCTATGAAGAAGAAGCAGTGGCTATGCAAAGCCACGCATGCTCTTGAGTTGGCCTCTGAACCTTTGTCAGTACCTGACACTCAGCCAGAGGCAAGAGAGGAAGTGGTTATGGAGCCAAAAGGAGATGGAGAGGTCTTGGTGTTAGAACCTCCAGTCACTGAACAACGACCATCATGCTTTGTCAGGAAACTTCCCAGACATGGAAAGAAACGACGAAGGGCATTAATTGGACAAAGGTTGAAACGTAAAGGGAAACCACCTAGAATGCCTGACGAGGGGGTGGATGTTGAGGATTACTGTGCCTTTGCCACCTCAACCCCTTCAAGACCAAAACTAGTTGGCGTTCTGAAGACAAAGTACCGCAGGAAGCAGGTTCCTACCTCAAGCCTTCAGTTTCTTGGAATGAAACGGCCAAGGGCCAGGCCAGCCACATTAAGCGAGGACGTGGAAATGGACTTAGCCCAGCAGCTTCTCAGCCAGGATGGGAAGGGTGGGGCAGAGGGAGAATCGCAGCCAGCTAAGTCCAAGTACCTCAAGAACATCCGTCACTTTATCATGCCTGTGGTTAGCGCTCGATCCTCACGGGTCATCAAGACCCCAAAGAGGTTTATGGATGATGCTGGCATGTCTGTTCTCCCCCGAAGGAATACTCAGAAGAAAGGTCACCATTTTGGCCTGCATCCACGATCAGGCAGAAAACATGAGGATGCCACCATGGGGGAATTGTTTCCTGAATTTCCTCTGGTAGATGAGGACGTTCTGACTGAGAGTTCATTGGACTCTGATCTGTCCTCAAGCCAAGGGCCCAGCGAGGACTCCATTCCTGCAGAAGAAAGCCCAACTATGGATAACCTTTCGGGAAAGCGAAAGTCCCTCTTACGGGAGCCCAGTTTCAAATGGCGTGTGATTGGGGCTTCTGGTGGAGAGGTGTTCACTCTGGCTAAACCCAAAGAGGAAGGAAGAAAATACAAGAAACTGCTGTCCCCTAAAAGATTCCTAACGTGTGGAGACCCTCCTGCCACCGCTCTCCCTCGCATGAAAAGGGCTCCCAAGCTCTGTAAAGGGAGGACGCAGACAAAGATCTTCAAAAAACTGAAGAAGCTGACCCCAAGCACTGGTAGAAAACGCAGGAAGAAAGATGGAATCGGAGTTGCTTTTGGGAGCACTGCTGACACGGATAAGAGAGGGCAAGTTGAAGGTGACAAGGGCTTGAGTCTGGTCACATCTCTCTCGGACACGGAGAAGGAGAAAGCCAAGCTGAAGATCGAGGACCTCAACTCCCCTGGAGTAGTACGAAAAGTGGCAGTGTGCGTCCGCACACTTGGTTCAGAGGTCCTGGTGACACAATGTGGACAGCAAATGGAGGAGTTGGAGAAGGAAAAGCTGAACATCAATACTGACTCCCCTATGTTGAAACCCAATGGTAAGCATTCTCTTCACGTTGTACAGGTACAGATTGTGTTTGTGCTTGAACTGGTTTCAGACCTGCAAGTTAAATGACATATATAATTGCATTATAATTTAATTTAAAAATATCTAGAACTGTATCATATACTGTTAAATCTAATATTTACATTACTTCATGACCAACTAAATATGTGCTACATGTGTAATTAACTTGATTGTTATTTTGTATGACCAGAAGCTACAAATCAGGATCTGAAGCCAGAACTGAACCAGAGTGCAGACAGCGAGCGGGTGGTAGTAGAGGAGACAGGCACCTCCAATCGTATTCGTCTGACTAGCGCCAACAAGAGGATGTTCCACCTGCTGAAGAGAGCCAGGGTCCAGCTCATCAAGATCGACCAGCAGAAACATCTCAAGTCTTCCCAGGTAATGGCCATTTCCAACTTGCACGTTCTTGGTATTGTGCTTCACGTTTGTGATTCCTTCAAATGTACGTTAAAGAGCAATTGCACGATGACTCAGCTTCCCGTGTGTTTTCCTCAGCTTCTGTCCGGGTCTTTGGGTTTGGGAACTCGAGACGGAGGTGTGGCAGTTGTGAAGAGGAGGAGGAAACGAAAGGAGCGTCTTGAGACCGGCTCTGCTAACAAGAACGAGGCCCCACAGGTATGGGGCCGAAAGAAAACCAGCACCGCAATGTTAGATTAAGAGATTCTATCATGCTGCCCCCCGCATTCCTCCCTAATTTGGAATCACTAATTGTGTTTCTCAACCAATGAGCCACCTGCACCTGCAGGGTAAAGCCAAATCTGCACTGCCACTGCAGTTGGTTACTGACATCAATGAGTCTTGAACCTGAGACTATCGGGGCCCGACTTTCCTTTACCAAATGAGCCACTTCGAAGCCCTTAAAATTATCATTATATTCTGTGTTGTTGACCCATAAGTTGGATCTCTGAAGAGATCTCAAGGAAATACCAAGGGGATGCCAAATGTTTCACTTGCAATAGTTTGAGCATACTCATACCTGCTGTTATCACTTCAGTGATGGAGAAAAGAGGTGTAATTGGAGAAGTATCTCCTTTGTTTTTTTTTCTCGTTGCCTTGATTTGAACACCGCATCAAACGTGCCACATGATTTTGATCCTTCCGAACTGAATCTCTGAATGTCCAGTCTACCCTCCCTCTCTCTCTGTGCACTGTCAATGTAATGTAATTGTATTCTGTAGCCTTCCATGTATATTCACTGCTGTACATTCACTGCATCACTGTTATGACGGTGTGCCTCACTGTCAGCGCATTGAGTGTTGTCATTCACCCCCCACCAGGACCAGCGTCGAGGGGGCCCGCGGATCAAGCATGTGTGCCGGGCCGCAGCTGTGGTGCTGGGGCAACCTCGCGCCATGGTGCCCGACGACATCCCCAGGCTGAGTGCCCTTCCACTCCATGAGAGGGCCAGCATATCCCCCTCGCCAACCGTGCAAGGTGATAGTTGCATTTTTAGTGACAAGCTGCACAGGCCCTACAAAGGAGGATTGTAGAAGCAAGACCGATGTACTAACTTTTAATTTGTGTAGCCTAGTTATTTTTGTTTTTGTGATGAGCATATGAAAAAGTTGGTGTTTTTCGGTAGATAAGAGGCGAGGTGACATTTTACTACTTGGAAGTCGTGAAGTCTTATCACATTTGCATTGACATTTATTCATTTGGCAGATGCTTTTTGTCCAAAGCGACATTACACCAATACATTAGATTACAATGCCGGCAAACAGAAAAAAAACAGAAATAAACAGCATAAGTAAGTAGACCATAAAACCATAGATATTTAGTACAAAGCTGATGCTGACTGACACAAGCGAATGAGATATTAAGTGCATGTATACTTGATACAGTGCATTTATCAATATTCCTTGTGTGTGAGAAGATGCAAAGGGGTCATATCAAACAGCAGTCCTGTTTCTCCCCCCCAGGCGTGGGGTCCCCCTCGGAGCCTGACAGCCCTGTTCTGCTGGACCAGAAGACACCTAAGGGCCGGGGTGTGGGTGTCCGCCCCCGCAGTGAATACGGGCCGTTCGGAATGAGGTCTCGGAGGTGCGGCAAGTGCAAGGGGTGCCACCATGAGGAGGACTGCGGCAAGTGCATCAACTGCCTGGACAAGCCCAAGTTCGGCGGGCCCAACACCAAGCGCCAGTGCTGCGTGTAAGTTCCGCATGCAGTACATAACCTGCACAATGTGCTTGAAAGAAATAGGAATGCATATCCAGTTGATAGTTTTGGTACTAATGTAAAGTTTTCCGATACTTCTGCGCTCTACAATGATTTACAAAAATATAATAGACATTTTCAGTTCTTTTTACATCCCTTGACCTTTGACCCTTACATTTCGAGTGGGACTCCGAACTCTATTCTTAAGATACACCCTCTCTTTCTCTCTCCCCCCCTCCAAGGTTTAAGAGGTGTGATCGGATTGAGGAGAGAAAAGCAATGCGGCTGGGAGGCAAGCTCCAAAAAGGTACGCCAGTCTGCACTTACACTCTCCGTCCATGTCACTGTTTACCCCAGAATAACGTACTAATTTTCAAACATCTATTTAACATGTGTGTCCGCCTTGTCTGTGTGCTTGCGTATTTACCTCACAGGCTATGTGAAGCGCAGGCGGTCTTCAGTCAGCGGCTGTCACTCCAGCAACGAGGAGGGAGAGGGTGGGGAAGGGGCAGGCCGGTCGTCTCCCACAACCCCCGCCGACAGCGAAAGCCCCTCTGTGAGGAAGCAGCCTCGGCGCTGCGTGAAGCCCCGGTCCTACTGTGACCTGCTGGACTACGACTCAGACCTGGACATCTTGGGAGGATCCAACTCTGCTTCCCCCGGCCGGCGCAGAGCCACCGGGCCTCGCAGCCAAGGTGAGGGCAGGGGGAGGGGTGGAGCATCAGAGCACTGAATTTGATAGAGACAGCAGATACTCGGCTCTGTATTCCTAACACTCCACTTTCTGGGTACCAACTGCTGAAAATGGTGTGTATGAATATTCATGAAGGGGCGTGGCCAAGTACAAAATTGTGGCAATGGATGTTATGTACTGTAATACAGCACTGGAAACTCCTATTACCAACTAGAACCACCTATTAGGATGCATTGGTGACAGAATGAATGTAGGAGCTGACCGTATTGTTAGTCTATAGCAGGGGTCTTCAACTCCAGGCCTCGAGGTCCGCTGTGTCTGCAGGTATTTGCTCCAACCACGCACTACACCACCTGATTTAGAATAATTAGTTTACCTCCTTGGTCCAGGAGGCGAGCTAATTAGTGAAATCAGGTGGTGTAGTGCGTGGTTGGAGCAAATACCTGCAGACACAGTGGACCTCGAGGCCTGGAGTTGAAGACCCCTGGTCTATAGAATCGGTGGCAAGAGGAATTTGATTCTGGGTGTGTTGGGAAACAATAATTTGGAAGAGAGGCAGTGATCTCTATAAATCTGTTGATGGCTTTGTCATTGCTGAAAATGAATCTACAGTCACAGGTTCAAGCCTCATCCTCGGTCATCAGTTGACTATGACCAGGAGTCCACAGCAGCGGGACTTTGTTGGCTCCGTACCGCCAGGAGAAGGGTTGGATTGACCGTTACATTGGTTACTCCCAATGACACCTTATTTTATATGTTCTTATAACACTTTGCTATTCCAAAGAAAAATACTACATTGTTAAAAGAACAAAACAAAAAAGGAAAATAATGACGTTGGGGGAAATCCATACCCAGACAATAATTAGTATTGCATTTGACAGAAGAGCAATGGCCATTTTACATTACAGGCATTTAACAGACGCTCTTATCCAGAGCATTTTACAGTTTAAATATCTTTTACATTCAATCCGTTTATACAGCTGGATATTTTACTGACGCAATTCAGGTTAAATACTTTGCTCAAGGGCAGTAAGGTACTCGTGAACTCCCAGCTGGTCCATGTATTTGTTCAATTCCACCACCAGCACACCTGATTCAACTAATCAACACTCATTAAGTAGTTAACCATTTCAATCAGGTGTGCTGGTGGTGTAATTGAACAACTTATTGGACTGGCTGGGGGTTTGCCAGGAGAGGGTTGGGAACCACTGCTCAAGGGTACAACAACAGTGCCCCACCTGAGAATCGCCTAGCGACGTCTGAAGACTCACTTCTTCAGGGTGCACCTCTCCCCCTAGTCCGGTTTTTGTTAACTTAGGGACATAGTTGCTTAGTTTTACACATGTCTACTTGTTTATGTATTGTATTAGGCTTAGGCATTATTTTCTGCATTGATTGCTTTGTTGCTACCTTTGAATTGTGGCTACAGATTTACCTACAGGGTCCTAGTTTAACTATGTGGTTGCTCCTAGCACCCAGGAACTGTACTTCCCACTAGGGTGGCTTTCAGCTAAACTGTTCTTGACTACGGTTAACACTTTGTTGTACGTCACTCTGGATAAGAGCGTCTGCCAAATGCCTGTAATGTAATGTAATCGAACCTACAACCTGAGCTACAAGCCCAGTTCTCTAACCGTTTTACTACACTATATTTTAGTGAAGGAGCTTTTGGACCCAGGTTCTCTTCTCTTGTTGCCCCGCAGACTTGGCGTCTCTGGATGGCTTCCTTGGCAGCATGTCGGAGGATGGCGGTGTGCGGCACCGCAGACCCGGCCAGCACCGCGGCCCGCCCAGCCGCCGCAAAGTGGAAAAGGTAGCGATTGGCTGTGCAGAGTTAGTCGACAGTTTGGCGGAGGGGATGGTTCGGTGTCTTTGATGCTGCCGGTCCCAGAGTTGTGGTGGTGAGCTTGTAGTACGAGGGGGCGACAGTTGAATCAGAAGAGTATACAATTAGTCACCAAATTGGTAGAAAATCATAAATGAATTATTTAAAAATAATAATAAATGTTTGATGATGAGAACAGGACACCGTTTCAAGCCTGACCTTGAACAAACCATGGGTCTGCTTTTATTGCATAATTTAGCCATGCACAACTTTCAACATTTCATGTACATGTGTGGAAACAAAAACAAACTTCCTGACATGGTGGAATTAACCTTGAACCAATTTCCACCTGTTTCCACCTAATTTGCATGATGCTCCGTTGTTCTGAAGGGACGTTGATTAACTTCAGGTGGCCCTCACACATGTTATCATTATCATATGTAGCCCGTATAATCTCACTAAAGATTAGAGGGAGTAAAACAACAAAGATGCTTACAACTCTGGAGATTTGGAAAAGCCTGTCCCTGCTTTGACCTTAACCGCACGAACACAGATTCTGGTTCTGCGACTCCTAGGTGGATAACAAACCTGCAGGATTTGCACGCCTTCCTTCCTTCCCCTCTCTCTGTCTCGCTCTCTCTTTCTCTCTCTCTCTCTCTGCCATATGCACAGCACTCCTCCTCCTCTTCCTCCTCCTCTTCACCTAGCGGTGGTTTTTGGTGGCGGGATGGGTTGTCCCTCTCTCTCTCTCTCTCTTTCTCTCTCTTTCTCTCTGTGTGTGTGAGAGCTGCCTTTGCTTGCTTGCCGGGTTTTTTTGGCCGTAACGTTTGGTGCTTTTTTGCTTCAGCGGTGCACCCCCTCACAGGCACAGCAGGGGGCGGAGGGCGGGGCTGACGTGGAAGCGGCTCAGGCGGAGCGGGACAGCCTGCAGGTGGAGCAGCTGCTCTTGAGAATGGTGCGGTCGGAGTCGGAGTCGGACGACCCGCGGCCGGACACGCCGCCCCCCACCGAGCTGTATGCTCTCTCGGCCCCGCCCCAGGGTATCGGCGAGGTGGCGGTGGTGGTGGCGGAGGTCGCGGGAGCTGCGGTAGTGGAAGAAGAAGAAGAAGAAGAAGAACAAGAAGAAGAGGAAGAGGAAGAGGAAGAGGAGGAGGAGGTGCTGGTACCGGTGAGGGCGCGGGACCTTGCCCAAACTGATCGCCCCTGTCTCCCCCCTTTCCAGAGCCCCCTGGAGCAGACGCCCCCCAGCGTCCTGGCTGCGCTGGCCAATGGGTTCGCCCAGAGGGAGAAGGAGCCTTCCGAGCCATCGCACAAGATCCGGGTCGACTTCAAGGTAGGCACAGATTCTCCCTTCCCCCTCCTACCAGAGCTACCCCTCAACCCCCCCCTCTCATCCGATCCCGGTGGTATCCAGGGAGGAGTCTTTACATTTTGACACATGCACGTATCCTCAGTTTGTGGTTTTGGATGTGGAGGTTTGGCCTGTTAGCATTAGCATACGTAGCCCTGGTCCTGCTGACCTGCACAGCTCATTTCACTCACCATTGCCTGGATTGTACCAGTTGAGTTTTCCTCCCTGGTTCTGAGTGAGGTTTCTCTTTTAGACCTGCTGTAGTGTGACCCTCCAGGTCTATAGTTTAATTATCATGTATGGTATACACTGTTCCATATGCGCTATTCCATCTGAAAATATGAAGGTGGACTGTGTTGCTCTTACTAAGAGTAGTGGTACTCATATTATCCCCATATATCAGAACAGCAGTGTCGTATAATGGATTGGGAACTGGGCTTGTAATTCAGAGATTGCGGGTTTGATACCCAGGTGGGTGGCACTGCCGTTGTACCCTTGACCTTAACCCATTAAGACCTGGAGTGGTTTAGGCACTGCCGTTGATTCGCTGAAATAGACATGGGGAAATGAAGTGCAGCAATACTAGGTTTTAAGAGGTTGTGTAGAATAATTGCTTAGGTTTTAATAGGCGTTTTTAGCAGGCATTTTAGGTCTGAATGGGTTAAACTGAATTGCTAAAAATGTAAATATAAAATTCCCAGCTGTGCTTGAGCTATGACCCCAAAACCCCAAAAACGCATGTTCCAACTCGCAAAAAAATTGTTCCAATGTCCCTGTGATACCCTACATTTCCACAGGGTGTCAGCGTTGTCTTTTTTTGTTACCTGTAGTCATCTCTGACAACATTATTTTACAGAATTTCCTTTCCTCTCTGTGGATTGAGTAAGGGAATACAGGAAATTTGGTTGCTAGCAATGATTGAAATTAGGGATCGGAATTTAAACTAATTTTATGGTCGATTGAACCAACTTGTCCGGAAAAAAAGATTCCAAAACAAAAATAAAACTTCCATTTTGTAGTTCACCGTCCACAAGAGGTCATACTTCCCTCATTATGTTGGTTTTGTAATGGTCTTTGCCACAAACAAGTGTCACTATTAACCAATTCAACCAATAGACCTATGCCTTGTGAAATTCACATGATTTACTGACAACTCATGATATTTGGCAGGTAACTAAGCAAAAATTCCAATGAATCAACAATGAGGCATAGAGCCTATTACCATTTTCCATAACCAGAGAACGCAATGCACTGGCATTAGCCATTTCATTGATTTGGATTCCCCGCAGTTTTGATGACTTAAACCGCTGTCCGTATTTTCATGCAACTTGGTCATCATGCGGTCATGCTGGCTTCCTCTCACCGGCCCCCTCCCTCTCTCTCAGACACTAAACCTTTGTAATTCTGCCCCTCTCCCCCTGTCCCACAGGAGGACTGTAACATCCAAAACGTGTGGCTGATGGGTGGCCTCAGCATCCTAACTTCTGTCCCGACCGTGCCCCAGTACGTCTGCCTGCTCTGTGCCAGCAAAGGCCACCATGAGGTAAGGCCCTCTCCCTCCACACCTCGGCAGGCATGGATGTCAGAAGCTGGCTGAAAGCTTTCTGTTCTCTGAAGTAATTTGGCTTATTTCCTCCTCCTCCCATGATGTCAATAATGCCATTTTTTTGTGGAGCTAATTTAGGGGAGAACCATATTGTCTAAATTGCTGCTGGGCATTGATTGATGATAACTACTGATAAACAGGCAGAGCACTGATGCCTCTCCCTTCCTCCCTGCACCCAGATGCTGTACTGTCAGGTATGCTGTGAACCCTTTCACCGCTTTTGCCTGGAGCCTGGAGAGCGCCCCCTGGAGGGAAACAAGGAGAACTGGTGAGAACTGGTTTTGCCGCCGCTGCAACAAGCACTCCAAGGTATCGAGGCCTGGGCTTCACGCACCTGGACTGCGCTCACCTGGGGCACACTCACCTGGCACACTCACCTGATACACTCACAGCTGGCACACTCACCTGGCACTCACCTGATACACTCACAGCTGGCACACTTACCTGGTGCACACTCACCTGATACACTCACAGCTGGCACACTCACCCGGGGCACACTCACCTGATACACTCACAGCTGGCACACTCACCTGGGGCACACTCATCTGGTGAATGCTCAAATGGGACATTTTAGGCTGGCCTGCTTGGAGTCAGAAGAAGTCATAGTCTTTTTTGGGTCTTTGGTCATTTTCAGCCTCTGCTGGAGTGTGAGCGATGTCAGAACTGCTATCACCCCTCCTGCCTGGGACCCAACTACCCCAAACCCAACAAGCGCAAAAAGTCCTGGGTAAGCCATGGAAGAGGGGTGCACTCTGGCCCAATCATTGTCTCCAGGGTGTCACGCAGAACTGGTTCCACTCACGTTAATAATTAAATAACATATTTTTGAAATCGTGCTTCAAAAAAAGCGATCTGGTGATTCCGCTCTCTCTTGTTTCTCTTGCCACAGGTGTGCATGACATGCATCAGGTGTAAAAGCTGCGGTGTGACTCCAGGGAAGAGCTGGGATACCGAATGGAACCATGAAAAGGGCCTTTGTCCAGACTGCACCAAGCTCTACGACCAGGGTGAGAAACATGATGCATTTTTACATAACATTTTACATTTTAAGGATTTAGCAGACGCTCTTATCCAGAGCGACTTACAAGATGTGCATTAATACATGGTAGGAACAACCAGAACAAGCAGAAACATGGCAGTGCTGTTTTGGTTTCTGGCTCACCTGACACACTCACCTGGGGCACACTGAGGATGTCGCTGCATCAGGATTTGGCTCAGACACCTGTATCCAGAGAGATTTACACGGTTTAAATTGTGTAAATACCATCACATTTATAACTGGATATTTACTGAAGCAACCAAGGTTCAGTTCCTTGCTCAAGGGTGCAACGGTTGCATGCGGGAAATGTACAGGCAACTGCCAAAATAAAGTAAACACTTGTTAATTAACCAATGAACATCCCATCATGCTTGGGGTCATGTATAAAAAGGATAGGCAGGCCCAGTTGTCCATATGTTGGTTACCATAGCTAGAAGAAGATATCCCAGTGATTTTGAAAGTGGGGCAATTGTTGGGGCACATTTGGCAGGAGCAAAACAGATGAGCAACTCTGAATGAGTTGACTTCAAATATCAATCTAGAGCATGAGCTGGCAGTTTCATCAAGAACAGTCTGTCAAGAAATTCACAGAGAGACATACTATGATGGGGGAGACTAACTGCAAGCCCTATTAAGACACTATGTTGGTGTTTCCTTTATTTTGGCAGACCTTTAAGACTGTTTAAAGGTTGTCTAACTCTCTTGTCTATGTACAGGTAATTACTGTCCCATCTGCTACAAGTGCTATGAGGACAACGACTATGACAGCCAGATGATGCAGTGCGCCACGTGCAACCACTGGGTCCACGCAAGATGTGAGGGGTTGTCAGGTGGGTCAAGTCAATGTCTTTCACACAGCAACCTGCAAAACGTTTTTCTTTTTCATCCATTCCCTTTGTAAACAACCAAGTTGCGTTTCTGAGCCTCCTTTGTCCAAATCGCAGGACTTGAAACGGCACTTTCCCCACTATGGCTGATGGGTTAAGAATTACCAATCAGAATTTTTACCAGCCACAGTGATTGTTTTCATAAAACAATCTTGATATTGAGGTAGTCTCACTTTCAGTAGGACTGTTGTATTTTGTACACAAGTTTCAGTTTAAAATTAAACATTTTATTTGGAAAATTAACTACCGCAATTGAGCCAAGAGCTGTCATTGCAACACTCGTTTTGGTGACCGAAACTGTCCAGCCAGCAAGCGCAGTGATGAGCCATACGTTTTAAAAGCAGTACTGAAAATGTTTCAGAGAAGTTAATCTTCCTTTTTTGGACCTGGCAACCTTACATTACATTACAGGCATTTAGCAGACGCTCTTATCCAGAGCGACTTACAGTTTACATTTCTTTACAATCCATTTATACAGCTGGATATTAACTGAAGCAATTCAGGTTAAGTACCTTGCTCAAGGCTACAACGGCAGTGTCCCACCTGGCGATTGAACCTGCAACCTTAACCCCTGAGGTCGGCTGGATCGGCGCCGATCCAAGCAGCAATACAAGTATATTACTATTTCTAACTTCGCGATATTTTATCATACACACGCGGCAAAAACATTGACAGAAACCTTAGAATCGCGACTTTCCGATTTGAGCACTGGCAAATCAAATGGGATTTTTAAAATTAGCTTAATTAGACCAAAAGTAAACCTTGCTTTTTACTCTGTTTTTACCTTTTAGTAACGCCCCTTCTATTGACATGTTAACGAGGTGCTAATTTCGGGAGGTGCGATCGGGCCATGTGTGAAAACGCCGGCATAAACAACACAAACTGAAGAGGACAGTCTATGCTGATATTTATTTTATTTCGCTTTGTTTTCAAATACTCGTGAAAATATATATAAATTCCGTCTTGTGACTACATATTCCGCATGTCGCAATGTAACAAATTGCAATAGGCACAGAAAATACTTTTCAAACAGCCTAAAATGTTATAAAATATATCGTATGTCTGTGTTTACGCTTGCAATCTGCCAGCAACAGTCTATGCTATTGATTTTATTTCGCTTGTTTTTTTATTTTTTTACATCTTGTCTGTGTTTACGCTTGCAATCTGCCAGCAACAGTCTATGCTGATATTAATTTTATTTCGCTTGTTTTCAAATACTCGTGAAAATATAGCCTATGAATATCGCGTGTTGTGACGCCAAACATTCCGCGTGTTGCAACGTAACAAAGAGCCAAAATGAATATTCAGGTATTTAGCATTTAGCCCTCCCACAGCCTGAAATAAATGTGACCAGTTCTGATAAAAACAGGTTTTTAGCTATTTAGATCTCAGATGTGCTAAACTATTTTCACACCCTTACATAACCAAGACCTTGGTGAACAAACGCACATTGGCAAAACAATTCGTCACTATAGTTTAGTGTGTGCTTTCACATCTTTTGTGACAGCAGAAAAATTTACTATTTTTAACTTGTGTGTTTGTAGATCTATTTACAAGCTGCATATGATACTGACCAAACTATTGATGGCATACAAATGTAGCTGTGATTGTCCTTCAAATAAAAATATCAAACACTTTGGAGTAAGTGTGTGTTAAATTGATGAAATTGAGATAAATATCAGACCATGCCAAAATCTAAAAACATTTAAAAGCTTAGCACGGACCTCAGGGGGTTAACGTTACAAGCCCAGTTCCCTAACCATAATACCACACTGTCTGCCCCTTAGTTTTCGAAACCTTTCATATGCTTGGGTGACCAGTGTTACCACTTCCTTGTTCCTCAGGCGGGTATGTTTTGATTGGGTCTTGTGGCCACTGTCTGCCCAGTCTGAAACATAATTTGGAAATTCAACATTTTCCAGCTTCGCTGAAGAGCGTGTTGACTCTTTTGTTCAGGAGGTTTGACTGATATTACATTTTCCTTCTAGCCATATTTAAGAGTTAGAGTTCTTGCTCGCTTTTATTTATTTGACATGTTTCAGTCAATCGGGTATCATGTCCTTGTACCAAAGTGAAATCCCCAAAAAGTGCTTAAAAATATATATATATATATATTATTTTTATGAACCCAAAATTTGGAGATGACCCCATCTGGGCACTACCAATGTTTACCAATGAAGCTCATTTAAGATGTGGAAGCAAATTTGTCGATGCGTCATCAAGAGTAGCTTGGTAATGAGAGCTGAGCGATGAGTACATTTACATTCACATTTTATCCAGAGCGACAGTTTACAAGTCTTTACCTGCAGTTCATTTATACAGCTGGATATTTACTGAAGCAATTCAGGTTAGGTACAACGGCTCAAGGGTACAATGGCAGTGGCCCACCTGGGAATTGAACCTGCAAGCTTTAATTTACAAGCCCAGTTCCCTAACCATTGTACTACATTGCAGTCACGTGTGGTGCCTCTGCCCCTCTCCAGAGGACCTGTACGAGATCCTGTCCACCCTGCCGGAGAGTGTGGTGTACTCCTGCGGGCCCTGCAGCCTGACCCAGCCCAGCGGCTGGAGGGAGCTGCTGTATGTGGAGCTGAGGGCCGGGGTGGAGAAGGTGCTGGCCTGCCTGCTCACCTCCACCCTCACCCAGCACCTGGTCACCTGCAGGGAGGTGAGCTGCAAAAACACACACACACACACACACACACACACACACACACACACACACACACACACACACACACACACACACACACACACACACACACACACACACACCACACACACACACACACACACACACACACACACACACACACACACACACACCGAGGTCTGAGGTTGGTGAAAAGCAAAGTTTGTTTATTTACAGCTTTCGGCCAAAAGAAGCACACCTGCTACTAGAGTAGACAAAGATGTACTGAAGAAAAACATATCCATCAGTCTTACTTGTACGCATTTTTAAATGCCTAAAAAAGGAACTGGGCCCCAACGCAAAGGCCGATTCACTCTTAGGGCAGCCTCAATTCCTTGTGATTCAATTTGTGGCTTGCCTATGTCTGGTTATCAGGAGGCATCTCTTACATACTGTCTGGAAAGTATCTGTACATCCTGTGGAACTGCATAGATGTAATTTGCCATCCACAGATAGGATCATGATAGGAGGACCCTACATTTCAATGAATAACATCCTGTGTGACAAAAATGACTCCACTAATTTGGAACATCTGAGCATATCCATACATGAAATGAGGATGCAAAACGTGATTGGCCGCCAAGAACCAATACAAGTACAATCAATCAAACAAGGGTATATGATGCAGTCTGGAGAGATATACACCTCCTCTACACAGACCTCAACTATAGATACAGATTTCATGAGAGATGGAAAATAATACCATGTATATTTCTAAGAGATTCTTAAACTTATATAATCTAAAGCCTATTCCTATTAAAAAGATGAATACGTGGTTCCTCACACACACGTAAACATGCATGTACACACACATATAAACACACACACACACACACACATACACACGCACACTTACCCATGTGCACTCACACACGTAAACATGCATGTACATGCACACATACACAAATGCACACTTACACAAATGCACACTTGGCACACTTGCACACACACTCGCACACAAGCACATGCATGAACCCACGCACACACTCACATTTCCATTTTCAAAGAAAAGCTCATTTCTCAGTTATTCCCTTCCAGCATGTGTTTGTCATTTCATCTGGCATGCCCTTCATCTAGTAATGATCGAGTTTTCCTTGCTTTGTCTTGCAAGGATTGGGAGGACATTTTTTGATTTTCTTCATGAAAAGTATATGCACTTTCTTTATGAACAAATGAATTAATTCAATAATTGATTAAAAAATGTATAATTTTTTGTAGTTACCTAAAACACTTACAGCCACATACAAGCAATAGCATTACATTAAATAACATTACAATAGCAGTTATTGTTTCTAGGATTCACATGCTCACACACACGCACTATTCGATTTTTTGGGCTGACGAAAAGCCATGCAGACAAACACATATACAGGCACGCACACACCCAGTCTGAATGGATTGTTTGTCCTGCTCCATAGAGGTCTGTAAAGGACATCTATTACCTTACTTGTTAGCTTTTAGCATCATGGCCTGCAGGCACTACAGGCATGAGTGTTCCTCACTGTCTGTCCCTCACCTGTCCTGCAGTGTGTCTCTCAGCTCGATCCAGTCAGCGGGACAGAAGGCCAGCCAGCCTGCGACCTCTGTGCTGTTGGCAAAAAATTTGACAAGGGCCTCTACACTACTTTGGTGAGTCAACAAGACCCCTCCCCCCTCATGTCCTACCTACAAGAAGAGGGCAAGAAGCAACGCCTTCAAAACCTGCAAAACCAGCAGTGTGTCATTCGCATGCCGTCCCTGTGCTTTTACGCACGGTTCAGTCTGAGGGTCGCTGAGAGATAGAGATTCATTAATTTTTTTGTCAACATAGAAGTGCAAAATGGGGTTATGCTCTGTGTTAAAAGCTGAGGAAAGTTTGATTGCTGTCCATGTCAGTTCAACCCATTTATACAATGTATTAACTAGCAAAGAGTAACTGCCAACCATTTTACTATGTCCATAGCTAGCATGCCTGCACATCTCACATAAAAACACATCTTAAAGATACCACTTGCCATGTCAAATTATTCACGTTTATCTGAGTTGTGCAGGGGCAGACACAAATGATCCAATTTCCCAAATTCTGGCCTTCTCATTGTACCCCTGTTAAATCGGTTAATCTTGGGCTGCTGGGCGGCTCATCCTGTTGAGGCACTGTTCTCGTGTGTGGATGAGCCCGACGGTCTGGTATTGAATCCAGAACGTGCCAGTGCCGACCGTTGCCATCAGCCCCACAGGGCGATGAATAATTGGCTCTAGCATCACCAGGAAGTTTCACCCAGGAAGGGATTCAGTCGGCCAGGTTGTCCATGTCTCTTCACACATCAAGGTTATTCGGGCGCCCACAGCCTGCCTGTTTAAAGTTGCGCCTAAAGTGTCTTCCTCCGACTCATGCCTGTGCAAGCTTAACTGAGGTGTGAAAAGAAAGGCACCTGTTTTAGAGGAGAGCGCTTGTCTACGCTCTCCTGAATTGACAGTGGATATTGCAGCGAATGTATCTTACAAAATTTGGTTAATCAAATTTATTTTGCTTATTACATTATTATTTTTTATGCCGCAAACATTATTATCCATATGCAGTTGATTTAGCGGCCTGTAGTTAGTTAGTGTTAGTGAGTGTGTTTTTATGAATTTATGAGTTTCCGCTAGACAAAATTGTTGCCGGTTAACACGTCCAGCAAGATTCAAATTTACCGGTCAAATCTCAAATTTACTGGATGCGTACAAACATGGATTGCGTGTGTATGCATGTTGAAATACAAAGCTTTTTTTCTTTTTGCTGGTACCACATCCACATTTTCTGTTTGAGGTTGCTCTGAACAAGCCTGCTTTTCCTCTACATAAATAGTCCTATGAATCATGAGAGACGTCTGTTTGGACTGGGACTATAAACTTGACCAAAAAAGGTGGATCTGATTTCAGGAAAGGCTCTTTCTCCAATCAGCCTGGTTTATGCCCATTGGCCATTCCCTCTCTCCAGTCAGTCTGGTTTATGCCCATTGGCTGCTCCCTCTCTCTCCAGTCAGTCTGGCTCATTCCCGTTGGCTGCTCCCTCTCTCCTCAGAAATCATTCCATGAGGACGTCGTTCAGGTGATCCGCAAGCGGCTGGAAGAGGAGGAGACTCTCTCAGAGGAGCAGAGGCCTACTGCTCTGGCCCGGTCCTACTACTTAAAGGTATTAGACACACACAAAGACATACTCATTATCACACAGATTCAGGTGCTCATACACCCGTGCTCATCATGTGAAAACCTCCCATGCATGTTCTCCCGTTTTCACTTAACGCAGGAAAGCTCTCTTATTTCTCTGATGTGTTTTTTTCCGTTGGCACATTCTTTGCCAGTAATGCTTTTTATTAGTCTTACTTTGATACAGTGCCCCCCGTTATACCGCCCCCTCGTTACCACCAAAAATTGTCTGTGTACAATACTCCAGAGAACAGTTGTGTTTGACCTTGCTATATTGAGCCCCGCTGTCCTCCATCCGGCAGCCCCCTGAGGTGTACAGACGTATAACTAAACATGGTATTTCCCTCGTTGCACCACCAGCAAGGATCGGTGCCAATGAATGATTGTTATTTTGGTTCTTGTCAAACATTAGGCTACTTTATTAATCTGTTTCGTTTTGATCTGTCTCTTCTTTAGACATGCACCATTGGCTTATTTTGATAGTAAATAGAAAGCGATCATTTTTCAATCAGTGGAAAGCGTGTCTGGTTTGGTTTAACGCTTACCTTTTTGCGTTCGCAATACTAATAAATTCATAAGGTGTGATTGCGTATGCTTCTTCCGGTTTCATACCCGTTTGGTGGACTGCTCAATGCATAACTCAGGTTTTGTATCTCTGAGTTTCTACTGTATGCACTCTCTTTATTGTTTCTAGGATCTAGTTTGCCTTGTTGCTCCAAATTGTTCACCCCAGTGCCGTTAAACCTTTTTCTCCCTGCAGTTGTTGGAGGAGGTTTTCTCTTGGTTTAATAGCCAGGACCCCAAAGTATGGGATCCACGCTCCAAAGAATTGCCAGTGTAAGTATCTGTTTAAAAAATATATATATATTTCATTGGTATAGGCAAGCAAATTCCCACAAGAACAGAGGACTGGTTCAAAACAGACATTTGGACCTTGATTGGCCTTTCTACCCAACCCTATGCATGCCATTAGTGGAAAATGATTGCTGCATGATAGCTAGCATCTAACCTAAGCCTAGGGTAATTTTCCAGGTCAAATTCTCATTCTTCTGTAGGTTGACCTTTACCAGGGGAACATTGTTTTTGTCATTTGACATGCAATAATCACAAAAGAGAAGAGAAAAATATCCCAAACCAAGTCTCTCCCAAAACGCAGACACACACAGTCAGTCAGGAAACAAAACAAAAAGCCAGAATCAGATCTTCCAAGAATTTACGAAGATGTCAAATTGCCCTTGAATTGCTAGACTCCTCTAAACTGAATCCAGCCTATCAACAGGTCACACTTTAAGAGTTGGGAGAAGCCCTCACCCAGGCCTGATGAATTTACGATTTGGGGCAGGCCCAGTGCAAGCCTGGTTCAGTCCCATTTTTATTATTTATATATTTTTATTTTGGGTCACTTACTACCACCAGACATCTTTTCATGGTCGCCATAGATCCTCCCATGGTTGAATCGTTGTGACATCAAACATCGATAGGGCCCGAGGAAGACAGCTTGGTTTATTCAATGTGGCTGTGTAGTGTAATGGAGCGGGGCTTGTAACTCAGAAGTTGCAGGTTCAATTCTCAGGTGGGGCACTGCCGTTGTACCCTTGAGCAAGATACTTAACCTGAATTGCTTCAGTAAAAATATCCAGCTGTATAAATGGATTGTATGTAAAGAAAAGTAAAACTGTGTAAGTCGCTCTGGACTCAAGTCACGTCTGCTAAATGCCTAAAATGTCAATGTCAATTTCAATGTCATTTCCCCTCCATATCCTTCCCTTCCCGTGACTCTCCCTCCATCCCTCTTAGTGGGATGCTCCCTGATGCCGTGCTGCCCCCCTCGTCTGAGCACCTGTATGCCCAGTTTCGCGAGCGGGAGGAGCAGAGAGCCAGGGCGGCCGCAGGACCCCATCAGGGGGAAGACGGGGTCCCTAAGTTCAAAACCGAAGAGGGACCCCTCCCCGATACCCCCATCTCCCGAAAACTGACCAGCAGCTATGCCAGGAACAACAAGAGCTTCAGATTAAAAATGAAAGGTATGAGAATTGCACTCTGATTACCGTAGAACGAGCAGGGCTCAGAGCCCTTTTAGATCAGATAACGTAATTGCTCACCACAATTTTGCTCCGGACCAAGCGCCAGATCTTACGCAGACATCGCAGGAAAACCTTGAGGTGCCTTGGATGAGGTGCCTTGGATTTCACCAGCATATTTTATCCTCCTCTAGGGAAGAAAGGACGACCTTCGAAAGCTGATCTAGACACCGGCTGGTCCAAGGAGGACGAGAGGCAGTGCTCCCTGTGCCAGAAATATGGCGATGCAAAATCGAATGTGAGTGCTGCTTCCGCCTGCAGGATATTATCCAGACCTGGCAGCATGAGGCTGGGTTTTAAATCAGTTTTGTCTCTTTCAATAGCAGTTTATATTTACCGTGGTGTCCTTTCGTCTTTACTATTACACAAATGCAATGGCACGCAATGCACATATTTTTTTCAGATGTAAGAATTATTCATGCCAAAATGAATGATTATATTATTGTTCTGAATGTGTATACACTGTTTCAGCAGCAGTTTCCAGTAAAGGAAAAGAGAAATATGATGGAAGAGTTCAAATGGGGAACTCTTGGAGGAAGGGGGATCGTCCGACGATTACAGAAAGCCTAATGCTGTCTGGGAAATTAATACTTTTGCCCTGCGGCTTGGATAGTTTCTCATAGCTGCAATTCCTCAGTGCTGTTTTAATTTCCTCTGTTAGAGTAAAAGCGCTGAAGGTCACATCTAACCGAAACATTAAAAATTTAAAAAATTAAATGATACCTTGCCCTGGCGCACTTTAGAACTATGTCTGTATAATATATTCGGATATTTTTCGGAGCATCTCAGCATATATTTTTCTACATTTTTGCGGTTGTTCCCCCTTCATTTAGTAGTGCTCAAGTCCTCCTTCCTCTATATATTTGATATTCATATATTATGGTACCTACCATGGCACCCGTGCCAACTGCTTTTTATTATCTATTTCAATGACCTGTTTCAATTACTCCTTTCCCTTCTGCTTCTGAGTAGCCACAGACCTGCCTGAATGTTTTGCATATGATGTGTTTGGGGAATACAATTTCTATCTCTATGTTTTGTACAGTATTGTTTATTTTAAATAGTCTGTTTCAGTTCATTCATAAGTCTATCTTAAGTGTGGTCTTTCTCTCCCTCCCACCAGGATGCGGGCAGACTGCTGTACTTAGGGCAGAACGAATGGGCCCATGTCAACTGCTCCATGTGGTCTGCGGAGGTGTTCGAGGAGGAGAACGGCTCCCTGATGCACGTGCACAGTGCCGTCGCCAGAGGGCGCCTCATGGTGAGCGCAGGGGCTGGCCAACCCTGGTCACAAGCCACAAGGACTGAAGTGGCCCTTTTTTTCTTTGTCTCCCCCCTCTTCTCCCCCCCCAACTTAAAATTTTGCAACCAAATTAGACCCAAGTATCTGAGTGGGGTGAGGTAAATGACAGTGTAATACACTGCTTTAACTGGGCAATTAAGAGCCAAGTAAACAAGCCAACCCCCACAGCTGTCTAGAACCAGGGTGGCCTGGCTGCACAGTGCGATGGTCCTGTAGCTTTCCATGCTGACTTCCTCCTTCTCTAATTTATCTCATCCATGTTATTTCATCGTGAAATTTATTAAATGCGTTGCTTTGATCTTGTGTGGCCCAAGTTTTTGTATGTTCACTTCAATTAATTCCCTCCCTCACTGTGTTTGCATTTTCATCTGACTCTCATTACATGTCATTACTGGCAGAGCGACTTACACAGTCACATTTCTTTACATACAATCCTTTTATACTGCTGGATCGTTATGAAGCAATTCTGGTTAAGTACCTTGCTCAAGGGTAACAGCAGTGCCCCACCTGAGAATCGAATCTGAAACCATTGCGTTACAAACCCAGTTCCCTAACCATTATACTACACTCTCACCTTGACCTCCCCTCTCATTATCCACCGGCCTCACTCTGCCATCCTCTCTCTGGCCTCCCTGCGTGACCTTGGTGCCCTCTCCTCCTCTTCCTCAGCGCTGTGAGCGGTGTAACCAGACGGGGGCGACGGTGGGCTGCTGCCTGACCTCCTGCCAGAGCAACTACCACTTCATGTGCGCCCGCACCCGCAACTGTGTCTTCCAGGACGACAAGAAGGTCTTCTGCCACAAGCACAGGGACCTCATCAGTGGCAAGGTGAAAGACCAGACAGGAGAGGATAGCCAGCCTGGCCACAAATGGCTTTATTTGTTTGTTTGTTTATTTGTTTATTTATTTGTTTGTGTGTTTGTTTGTTTGTTTATTTATTTATTTATTTATTTATTTATTTATTTATTTATTTATTTATTTATTTATTTATTTATTTATTTATTTATTTATTTATTTATTTATTTATTTATTTATTTATTTATTTATTTATTTATTTATGTATGTATGTATGTATGTATTTATTTATTTATTGACTAGGTCAGGGGTCGGCAACCTGCGGCTCCGGAGCCGCATGCGGCTCTTTCATCCTTATGCTGCGGCTCCGCGTGGCTTGGGAAAATAAATTATAAGTATCCAATTGAATCGAAAAATCCGGCGGGCGAGGGGCGCAATAATTTTTTCGCGTAGCACCACCCCCCCCGGTCGACAGAAAATGGGGCGCCGTTTAAGTGGCTCGCACCGGGTGCTGGCGGCTCCCAGTGTTTTCTTTTCCGTGGAAACCGGGTCCAAATGGCTCTTTGAGTGTTAAAGGTTGCCGACCCCTGGACTAGGTCCATTTGTAAACATTTTAGGAAGAAGACCAAAATCCCAGATCAATATAAACACAAATATCCATTATTGATATTTATTTGAAACAAAACATTTCATTGTAAACATTTAATATTTCATGATTATAGTTGCATGCCTTTCATAGCCATTTAAAATTTTGGAAAATGAAATATCAAATTGATATATTGATATATATAAATTGATATATATTCAATTGATTGAATGTTCTTAGTGTTGAAGAGGACATTTCTCATCTGATCTCTCCCCTATCCACCCCCCACACCCATTACAGATGGTTACCGGGCAAGGGTTTGAAGTCCTTCGGAGAGTATACGTGGATTTTGAAGGCATCAGTCTCCGCAGGAAATTCTTGACTGGCCTGGAGCCCGAATCCATCCATATGATGATTGGTGAGTGGCATATAGCTTTACTGTTCATAGGGAGGCACTTTTGGATTCACCCTCACGTTTACCACATGAATCAGTAAAATGGTGATTTTCATGTTGGGAGGCACAGCTCCCCTCGTCTCTCTCATGCCTGCATTTTTTTGTCCTGTGTTCAGGCTCTTTGCAGATCGACAAACTAGGGGTGCTGACTGAAGTATCAGCAAGCCAAGGAAAGCTCTTTCCTGTGGGTTATCAGTAAGTAGGTCCAGTTTCAGTTGTATCACTGTACAGCCCCGATAATTTGATGTTGATCACATTGTGCGGTATGCCATTTTGTCACAAATTGATGCTTTGAATTAGGAGGCATTCAAGATATTTTGATAAGAGCGATTTGTCTTCCCCCCTCCTCCCCTGTCTCCACAGATGCTCTCGCTGGTACTGGAGCACTGTCGACCCACGCCGCCGCTGCAGGTACACCTGCAAGGTGCGGGAGGTGCGGCCTCCTGTCCAGGAGAGGCCTGTGGAGGAGACCCCAGACCAGGGAGACAACCGCACCATAGCCCATAGCTTCAGTCCGCATGCGGGTGAGCCACCCGGAAAAACAACAGTGCACGTCCTCTGTTATTTTAGCTGTTTACTACAGAATATTGGAATAAAGTAATGAATATGAGCTCAGCTTTAATTTGAGAGTATGTACATCCAAATCATGTGAACGGTGTAGGAATTACAGCACTTTTTATATGTGCCCCCCCCCCTTTTAAGGGAGCAAAAATAATTGGACAATTGGCTGCTCAGCTGTTCCATGGCCAGGTGTGTGTTATTCTCTCATTATTTCATTTACAAGTAAGCAGAGGTCTAGAGTTGATTAGAGTTGATTTCAAATGTGCCATTTGCATTTGGAATCTGTTGCTGTTAACTCTCAATATGAAGTCCAAAGAGCTGTCACTGCCAGTGAAGTAAGCCATCATTCATCAGAAAAATCTAAACAAACCCATCATAGAGATAGCAAAAACATTAGGTGTGGCCAAATCAACTATTTGGTACATTGTTAAAAAGAAAGAACGCACTGGTGAGCTCAGGAACACCAAAAGGTCCAGAAGACCACGGAAAACAACTGTGGTGGACAAAAGAATAATTATTTCCCTGGTGACGAAAAACCCCTTCATAACAGTTGGCCAGATCAAGAACACCCTCCAGGAGGTAGCCGTATATGTGTCAAAGTCGACAATCAAGAGAAGACAAGATGTAAACCATTGGTAAGCCTAAAAAACAGGAAGAGCAGATTAGAGTTTGCCAAAAAACATCTAAAAAAGCCTGTACAGTTCTGGTACAACATCCTATGGACAGACGAGACAAAGAAGAAGAATCAATCAAGTCAATCACCTGACCTGAATTCAATTGAGCATGCATTTCACCTTCTGAAGGCAAAACGCCCCAAGAACAAGCAGGAACTGAAGACATCCCTGGCAGTAAAGGCCTGGCAGAGCATCACCAGGGAAGAAACCCAGCATCTGGTGATGTCTATGGGTTCCAGACTTCAGGCAGTCATTGACTGCAAAGGATTTGCAACCAAGTATTAAAAAACGACAATTTAATTTATTATGGTAGTTTGTCCAATTACTTTTGAGCCCCTAAAATTGGGGGGGCTATGTATAAAAATGGTTGTAATTTCTACACGGTTCATTCAATATTTTTGACGAAACCCTTAAATTAAAGCTGAAAGTCTACAATTAAAGCACATCTTGATTGTTTCATTTCAAATCCATTGTGCTGGCGTAAAATGAAGAAAATTGTGTCACTGTCCAAATACTTATGGGCCTGACTATATATATATATATATATATATACACATACACACACACACACACACGCTTAAAATGGAACAAGGACAATGAAACTGGATCTCATTCATTGAGTTATTTATTTCTTGGTAACCTAAATATTGTACTTACGTGTTCAGTCATGTCACACAAGGAATGTTCTGTTTCCACAGAAATTTTACAGAATTTAGGATCAGAATTTCCACTGAATTTATTCAGAAGTATTTGGTGCAGTCAGAGTGGTGAGTCACTCCGAGAGAGAATCACTCCGGGCGCCCGGCAGCCGCTCCTTGCGGTCTCGCCTCTTCTCTGTCCTGACCCCTCAGTGGTGGAATGACCTTCCGCAATCGGTCAGGACTACAGAATCACTTGCGATCTTCCGCAAGAGACTCAAAACCCACCTTTTCAAACTCCACTACCACTGAATTCAGTTCATCTAGCCTATTGTCATCACCACTGCCGGCTTGCTCAACACTTCTTGTATATGTATCCCTGCCTTCTCATTAAAAAATAATAATAATTATAACCTTTTCCTTCTCAGTGTTACAGGTATGGTATGCAGCTGCCTACAATGATGTATATCGCTGTATTACTGCACTGATCTCGTGCGCAAACTATGATTGTTCCTACCATGTATTACTGCACATCTTGTAAGTCGCTCTGGATAAGAGTGTCTGCTAAGTGCTTAAAATGTAATGTAAAAATTTGAAAGATATTACTGAAAGGGCATGATTTTGAGGAAACGGTTGCCTTTCCACTTTCCTCATCTGTCCTGTTTGCATGTTATTGTGGCAGCCTGTCTGTCTGAGCCAATAGACATTCTGTAGGACTGGGTGGTAAAGAATACTGTAGATACCCAAATTTGGGTCAGTTAAATTTTGATTCTCTTTGTTCAGCAATTTAAATATATAATATAATAATAATTGAAATTGAAATTATGAAATTATTTTTCAATTGCAATTAATTTCCTGAATTGACTGACTTGAAATGGAATTGACTCCATCCGAAGTAGATAACGTAATGTCTTTTATTTTTGTAATTTCTATCACTAGGTTGTTACCTAATTTTGTTCATATTCACCTAGCAAATACAAAAATACTGATGTAAAACCAGTACTGCAGAAAATGTTATTTTATATGGAATGTAGGTTTTTTTGAGTCCTGCAAGAAGTGTGAGCTGCCCCCATCAACCCTCACCCCCACGCCAACCCCAGTTCCTGGATCTGGACCCTCTCCGTGTGGTTTAGCCCCATCCCCCAACCCCCCGCTGACTACCTAACTCAGGAGGGGCAAAGTCTTTCAGCCCTGAGTCACCTTGGACTGACCATGACATGGTCTTTTTTGAACATACCCTGTGCCGGCCAGAAGAGGATGGGCTCCCCCCCTTTTAGTCTGGTTCCTTCCAAGGTTTCTCCCTTGCCACTGTTGCCTTTAGGCTTGCTTTTGGGCGGGGTCTAGGCCTGGGTTCCCCCTCTGTTAAGCATTTTGTGACAATTCTATTGTGAAAAGCGCTATACAAATACATTTCATTTGATTTGATTTGATTTTAATTTCCACCAGAAACAGAAACCCAAGAATTGGAGATGGCTCCCCCTCCTACAGGTGAAGCACCCCCCGGCACCCCTTCCCCACTCTCCAAACCAGACACAGGGGCTCGACCCAAAGTTCCAAGTTACCCCCAGCCCAGAAGACCCGCAGGGGGAATGTCCCGACCTCTGCCGTCCCCAGGTACCCTTTAATCATGTTGCTGATGTCATATAGAACATTATGTTGCCATAGAATTAGCTTCTTTCCAGGCTACTCTTTTCTTTGATCCAATGACTACTGAAAATGTATTGTTTTTAATGTGGTAATCTGATTGATTAAAGAGCGGTGAACAATGGAAAAGGTCTATTCTTGGAGGCAAAGATCAGGAACCCCCATGGCTTGTTCTTATTTGTCTTCCTTCTTGTCTGTCACAGGTACCGCTCTGTCTAAATCCCACCACATCCTAACCATTAGCGACTTGGAGGAGACCCGTCGGCCGCGACGCCACAGCCCCCACTCCCACGGCTCGGGCACCCGCTGCCGCATCTCCTCCCCGCCCCACGGCACTCCCTCAGGACCAATCACCCTGCGCGCTGGGGGTTCCCTGCACCCCAAAACATCCCTGGCCACCTCCCCGCTCTTCCCTCTTGGTGCTACTGAAAACCTGCTGACCTCTCCCCCGGCCCGCCTCGGTGGGGGCCGAAGCACTTGTTCTTCCACCCGGGGCCCCGGGACAGCGACGGCCCATTCTACCTCAGGACTCTTCCCCCGGCCCCCCTGGCAGGACGGGCTTGGTAGCTCCCCTTCATCCGTCCCCGACAGCCTCTCCACATCCCCTGCTATTCACCACTCCCCGAGACCCAGGATGCCTTTTGACCTGAGCCAGCCAGACTCTGCTGACGTGCCGCTTAACTTCATGGCCTCGCCAGAGCTGAAGGAGATGGCATCTGCTAACGGGACAGCCTCGCCGGGTAAAGGCGCCCACCTGGTCTCTGATCAGGGATTCTCCTACGCCCCCTTAGTGGTGGACCCGGAGGTGGCCATGGATTCGGTACTGAACACGGAGCTGGAGTTTGACGACACCCTGCTGAATGAGGGCGTGGCCATGCACTGTGGGGCCCAGATTGTGGTGGACGGAGAGGGGGAGGAGAACCCAGATGAGTACCAGGATAGCGGGGCCGGGGCTGGCAAGCGGATGGCACATGTCAGGGCCTTGCCCTGCCCCACCACCTCTGCCCAGGAGGACTGGGGCAGCACTTCCTCCGATGAGGACATGGAGAACTACTTTGACTTCTCCCGCACTGTAGTTGCCCGTGCCGCCCCCCCTCAGGCCTCCCCACCTGCCCCCTCAGCCCCCATCCCACAGCTGGACGGCGTGGACGATGGCACTGAGAGCGATGCCAGTGTGGCCACCAATGATGCCGCGCAGAACCTGAAGAGCTCGGGTCGTGTTCAGCCCCAGAACCCGCCCCAGGAGGAGAGGCGGAGCAACGGGCTGGCGGACCCAAGCGCCGCCTCTGCGAGCCCATTCTCTGATGCGTCATTACTCTGCAAGTCATCTGAGAACACGTGCAAAGATGGTGCCTGTCCTTATGTTGAGGTTCCATTCTCATACCTGTTCCCAGGAAGCCTGAAGGCAAACGATTCCAGCCAACCGCACGATCTGATGCACGACTGTTCCAGCTTCCCGCTCAACACAATGGCGACCTCCTTGGAAGCTCATGCACAGCCTGCAGAGGTGGACCCATCCCCTGAATATTGCCACTTGGAAGTGAACTCTGGGTCCCAACAGTCCCTTAGTGTGGCATCTTTCTTCGAAAACGCAGTGTCCTCTGCTGAAGGTCAGGTCTTGCAAAAGGGACCCACGCTCCTCACAGAGCTTCACCCGTCTGCGGCAGAATTTGTGGAATCTTACGTGCCGGGCGATGGTCTTACTGAGGGTGCGATGGAGCAGGCGATGCTGTTAACGCATGGTTCCAACCCCGACACGTCTGCCGGGATTCTGGTCCAGGAGTGTCATGACCTTCCGTCTCCCAACGCCTCTTTTACCGACCTGGTGACTGTCCAAGAGGAACCCCCGATGGACGGTGATCCGATGGAGATCCACAAAGACATCTTCCTGGATCCCAGCAGTGGGCACTTTGTTTCTGCCAAGGACGGCACAGAGGTCTACCTGAACAACCTGACAGAGCCCGTGGCAGACGTTTCCACGTTAGCTGCACCCATTAACGGGAGCTCGAGCTTGGCGGGAGATCCTTTCCCGCCCAGCAATGCCCCCGAACCCAGCCACACCCCCGCAGACCTCTTGCAGGCCAGCCTGTCAGCACATCTCCCTGTGCCTGCAGTCAAACCTGCTCCTGTCCCCGTCCCCGTCCCCAGCCTCCGTGCCACGGTTGACCCAATGCAGTCCAGCCAAATGACGGTTCTGCCACCCATGGAGAGTTTCCGCACCACCCTGTTGCGCACAGAGTCGAGGCTTCCTGTTACCGTCGGAGGCCTCACCTATGTTTCCTCTACTTTCCCACCTCAGCACGAAACAATAATGTCAATGGCGCCCGGCACTGGGCTGCCCCTTGGATCCTACGGGACGGTGTCCCTGCCAGTTTTCCCAGCGCACTCTTTGCCAACCGGCACCACGACTGTTAGCATTGTGTCCTCTTCCCCCTCCACCACCACTTTCTCCGAAGGCCTGTCTTTCCAAGTGAGGGAGGCTACCCAATGCCAGCCAATCTGCGCTGCACCCCTCCAGACCCCTACATCCACCCCCATCCTAATCAACGGCTACAACTCTACATCCATGCAAAAGGATACCTCGAGGGCACGCACCATCTCCATCAACTTCTCCACCCCTAGGCCGGCACTGGAGCCCCAGCAGCCCGTGCTAACCCCGGCCGTCCCAGGCCACGCCGTCCTCACAGTGCGGGAGGTGGGTGGCCCAAATGTGGACTCAACCCCACACGTGTTGCTTGTCAACCGCCTCGGCCAGATCTTTGTCAAGAACCCTGAGAGCAACACTTTCCAGCTGCCCAGCCCCAGCTCCCCATCCTACAACTGCGTCAGTCAGATTGCCAACCTCCTCCAGAGCAATGCCCTTTCTGCCACATTAGCCGCTGCGGGAACCATGGGTCCGGCCGTGAGCCCTGCGCTCCTGACTCAAGCACCCAGGCTAGTGACCCCTGTGCCATCCCCACAGATGGTCCACGCCCCAGCCACCACCACCCGCCTCATCACCTACAGCAGCAATGGGTCAGTCACTTCCACCGATGTCCTTATTGGGAAGAAACCTAAGTCCTCTGCTAAGGGAATGATGCCTGGGGACAAGAAGCCTAGGAAAAAGAGGGCAATGCCCACCACCAAGAGAACCAAAGCAGCCCCTGGCTTGGACCCTTTGTTAGGGCCAGTCCCCTCCACCCAGCCCCCTGCAGGCCGATGCAGGACTTCACTTAATGCCACCAACAGGAGTGAAAGTGCCCAAGCCATAATCAACCAAGCCATGGCCAGCAACTTCAACCCCAACCGGATCGGTGCCCACATCCTGAGCCACTCTGGCTTCCTAGCCCCTCCCGCCCTGAACAGGGTGCGGACCCTGGGCTCCGTGGTGCTGCCCCCGGACCTTCTGATCGAACCCGATCCTGTGGCCACAGCTGCCGTCACATCCACGATTGGTACTTCACGGCCCCGGTCCCAGGTCCGCATCAAGAGAGTGTCCTCGCTGTCGGACCGCATCGCCACCAAGAAATCCAAAACTGACTTCATCGAGGTGGAGCCCCCTAGTGTCGTGGAGGAGCTGCGGAAGGTCAGCGTTGCAGCCGCCAGGTGAGGAAAGGGAAGGTAATGGGAGGACATGGTGAAGGGGACATGGGGATGAACTGGGTCAGAACAAGAACGAGTGTGGTTGCTCTTAAATGTATGTTTTCGGTGCTGTCTCAGCAGGTCTGGGGGTGTCCGCATCAAAACCCCAACGGTGAAAGGGGTGCTGGATTTGGACAGACCAAAGGAAGAACGTAACAGCGACCCTGAAAACACAAGGTACAAGAGGGCTCACATCTGGTACACGTAGCCTCACTCACTTACACCAGTTGCTTTGTGGTTTATTGGCTTCCTCTAGTCCACTGCTATGAATATATGAGTTGTGTATAAGTTAGCAACATTCTCACAGACTAATATGATCCCCAGAATAATGATTTATTTAAATGAATAAATCTCACATTGAGATCTCTTCTCTCAAGTATTAATCCAAGCCACAATATAAATATATATAAAAGGGTTGTCAAAAACCCCAAGGATTTTAATAGACAAAGCACAAATGACAAATATTGGCATTAGGCCATTAGAACAGCACACGTATATAAATAGCAAGTCTGTGGAAACTTGGCTTAGAATGGAATTGAACACACAGGCATAAAACAAATTCTGTGGTTGGACAGCTGTACATAATTTTTTTTAGATTTTGGATGGAATTTCCCTTCACATTATTTTTGTTTCCAGGGAAATTCTTGAAAACCTTTTGTTTTAGTTTCCAGTGCAGCCCTTGTGTGACTGTGACTTGAGATGACGTGTTTGAGATGTCTTTCTCTTCCTGTCCTGCTATTGTTCCTTGTATTGTATGTCACCTTCTCTTTTTCAACCTTCAACTTTTTCTATCCGTCTATAGATATATGTACATATATATATATATATATACAGTAGGCTCCGTTTTTATTCATATCCTTGATAAAGATTGCATGAAATAAACTGTATAAGTAATGAAGTATATTTTATGCTAGCTAAAATTATATTCTTTAATAATAATGCATTGGCACAAACTACAATCGAACAGTTCAGAAATTATATTTTTTCCCCCAGAAAACTCAATCACAAATATTCACACCCGTTATCAGTACTTTGTGGTTCCTCCCTTGGCCATTATAACAGCAAGTAGTTATTTGTTTCTTTGGACGTATGTTTTGGATTGTTATCTTGTTGGAAGGTCCATCTGGGACCAAAGTGTAGCTTCCTGGCAGAGGGAACAAGGTTTTTGGACAAAATGTCTTGGTACATGCTGGAGTTCATGGTTACATCTATTTTAATAAGGGCCCCAGGGCCTGTGGATGCAAAACAACCCCAAAGCATTAAAGATCCACCACCATGTTTCACCATAGGCATGAGGTCCTTTTCAACATTACTTGCATTCTTTGGACGCCAAACATAACACTGATGTGCAAGTGCAAAAAGCTTGATTCGGCCACAAGACACGGTTCAAATTGTAGTTCAGATGTAGTTTGACGAATTCATGACGCCTTTTTCAGTGAATTGTCCTCAAAAGAGGCTTCCTTCTTGCAAGTCTGCCATAAGTCCATTGTCATGTAGGCGTCGTCAAATGGTAGTTTTAGACACCTTGTAACGATGGCAGGTTGTTTTGGAGATCTTGAACTGTGCCCCTTGGACTTCTTTTTGCCTCTCGAACCATCCGTCTCACTACTCGTGGGGGCAAGATAGACTTGTCATCTACCTGGCAGGTTAGCCACTGTTCCAGTGGCCTTAAACCACTGACACAACACTGACACAACAGTGGAAAGCGGTATCTTTTAGGTTTTACATTTGTAGCCATCTCCTGATCTGCAGAGGTCAATAACCTTTTGTCTGATGCTTTCAGGGAGTTCTTTGCCTTTCTCCATGATGATACTGGTGGTAGTAGTATAATGGTTAGGGAACTGGGCTTGTAACGTTAAGGTTGCTGGTTCAATCCCCAGTTGGGACACTGCCGTTCTACCCTTGAGCAAGGTACTTAACCTGAATTGCTTCAGTAAAATATCCAGCTGTATAAATGGATTGTAAAGAAATGTTTAAAAAAACTAACAAACTGGCCTGACGGATGGCGCAGCTGAACACAAGCCGTCACACACAGTGCTGCCCGTCAGGGACGCGGATCGAAAACCCGCATCTCTACCAGACCGGCCCTGGTCGTCAGCCCGATCGGAGGCGGCATTTGGCTGTCTGCCTCCGGGGGAGGGGGGAGGGAGAGCCGGCACGAGTTCGTCGAGGAGAAGGTTAAGGAGTCCGTGGAAGATTTCCCGTCTCGAAAGAGGCGGGAACACTCAACCAGGAATGTGTGTCTCGATCCCGGAGGACGAGCGACGGACTCATGAGGGTGGGGAATTGAAGTAAATAGAGGGTTTAATTGGCAACCAAATTGGGAGAAAAACGGGGAAAAAATTCGAAATAAATGTATTTTACAAAAAACTACAAAAAAAACAACTAAGTCGCTCTGGGTAAGAGTGTCTGCTAAATGACTGTAATGTAATGTAATGGCTGACCACAGTATTTCAAATGTGTGTTCCTTCCTTTTTATACCCTAGAGAAACAGGATACTATTGTATGCTACTGTATAGTTCCATAGCCTTCCAATTAACTTCAAATAAGTTGTATATTTATGAAGTTTTGTTTTTGTTGGATTCAATTTAAAAGAATAGTTAGGGGTATAAATATTGTGATAAAGGTGTTTTCTGGAAAAAATATTAATAAAACAACATTTGTTTTCCTGAACAATTGCATTAGTAATGTAGGTTTGGAATGATCTTATTTTTTTTAGCATAAAATATACCTTTTATACGATCTATTTTGTATCTTTATCAAGGGTATGAATAAAAACGGAGCCTATTGTATATGTGTGTGTGTGTATATATATATATATATATATTATATGTATGTATGGTTTATACACTACCGGTCAAAAGTTTTAGAACACCCCCATTTTCCAGTTTCTACTGAAATTTAAGCAGTTCCAAGTCTTCTCTTCACAGTTGACACTGAGACTTCCTTACTTCGACCAGTGTTAAGTTGTGCTTGAAGCTGTTTTCCTGTGAGTCGCCCATCACGCAAGCTGTTGACTCTCAGAAACTTGTCTTCTGATTTTGTTGTGGCTTTGGGTCTGCCAGACCTCTTCCGGTCAGAGTTTCCTCCAGTTTCCAAGTGCCTTTTGATGGTGTAGGAAACTACTCACTGCCAAAATATGTACATTATTTTTCAGTTTTTGGTAACCTGAACTTTTTTTTAAACCTCTGGCAGTTCACCGCTTACCTTTGTACCATTTCAGGTTATTCACTGGACTTGAACTGCTTAAATTTCAGTAAAAACTGGAAAATGGGAGTGTTCTAAAACGGTAGTGTATATACAGTATCAGTCAAAAGTTTGAGTACACCTGCTGGAAACTAGGTTTATCTCACAATTGACAATGTTTTACAACGTATAGGTTTCTGTAAATGCTTGAAAAAACACATGTAACAATAAACAAAAAGAGCATCAAAGCAATGTTCAAAAAATTGAATTGAAAATTGAATCTTGGATTCCTCAAAATAGCCATCCTTTACCTTGATAACAGACTCACAAACACTGGAGTTAAATTTGGTTAATACGTTTCAGCAGGAAATCACCCACTCGACATTTTCCCAGTTCTCCTGCAGCAATTTCCAGAGACACGTGGGTTGCTTTGCTTTGACTCTTCTGTCCAGTTCGTCCCATACAAGGTCTATGAGATTAAGGTCTGGACACTGGGCAGGCCAGGTCATTAGTTTGAGTTGTCCTTCACGTTCCTCCTTCACCAGTTTTTGCACAACTTCAAGTTGTGTTTTGGGTCATTATCTTGCTGAAGAATGA
Organism: Aldrovandia affinis; assembly: GCA_029706075.1. Lineage (NCBI taxonomy): Eukaryota > Metazoa > Chordata > Actinopteri > Notacanthiformes > Halosauridae > Aldrovandia > Aldrovandia affinis. The sequence continues at coordinate 658,712 of JAINUG010000306.1, read as the reverse complement.
AGGAGTGGCCGATTAATCCAGACAGAAGGTGTACTCAAACTTTTGACTGGTACTGTATATGTATATTTTGTTTAATCAAATTTATTTCATTGTTTAATTTTTATAGATCAACGAAAGGTTGTGTTGTGCAAGTTTTAATTTTAAGCAAGAAAAACTGAAAATGTAAATGTCAGGTCCAGAATAATTTGGCACCCTTGATGAAAATGAGAAGGGTTGTATAAAATAAACAATACAGATAAATAAGCTATATTTTATGCTCAAACATATGGGAAAACTATACTTTTATTCTAATAGTTATTTGAATTTTATTTTATTGAGTAAAGTTATATTTTCTGGAAAACGTAGCTGTCCAAATTATTGCCACCCCTAAAGTTTGTTTTACATAAAATAATTTACAGTCTGAGTGTCATTTCAGTGTCTCTTGTGGTTTTTTCTGTTATAGGCCTGGACCATGGGATCGGCTGGTCTCTGTTTCTCGAGGGGCGGACCTTGGCTACAGCAAGCCCCAGGCCTGGGAGAGCCGAAATGCGCTGACCGACTGGAACAAATACTCAGGTAAACTACAAACTGCATGAGATTAAATCCACATGGAACTTACTGGATTCTCAGACACTTTCACAACTAGTCGGTTTGACCATCTGATTTAAATAGTGCGGTTTCTGTTCATTCTGAGCTATATGACAAAACTGATCACACTCCAGGGCAGATGGAACCGAGACCACTGTGCAGATCAGTCTGCGTTCTTTGTGTTGTCCCTGTACGTCTTCCAGAGGTTCCGCTGCAGGTGAACGGCAAGCCAACTTTAGTGTGCAGCCAATCACGATCACATTCTGGTCCACACATGGCAGCGAGTGGACTTACCAAATTAACTTCATGCAGTTTGGTGGTGTCCAAACTTTGTGTCTGTGTAGTATGGATTCCCTGATTTAGCTAAGTTTATACTCCATCCATAGTCAAAATGGCTGCCTTGTGTATAAACTGTGGGTATATGTGTGTATATATGTATACATACGTGTTTACTTATGTATGAATGTGTGTATAGGTGAGTATATAGGCTCTTTTATATTTCTACTCAGATACCATGATGATAAGTTGTTAAAAAAAAAAAAAATAATCATGTCTAAACTACTACACTTACGACTATCACAGAAAAAAAGATCCATAAAATAATTGTTCACAAAAAAAAGCCCACTTTATGCGTTCCTCCACACCTACATGTCAAATGTGCGCCTCATCGCACATCCTCCTCACTTTCTGTCCGGCCTCCGTTAGGTGCTATTTCGAGCTCAGACGACGAGACTCCACCCCCAGACCTGGATGACGAATGCCCCCCTTGCAGGGACCAGCCACACCTGCGCTTTGAGATCACCAGCGAGGATGGATTCAACGTGGAGGCGGACAGCATCGAGGGTACGGAACGTGGCACCGGGCCAGGCCCCCCCCAGTCATTCACTTAAAAAAAGGAACTATGTTCTGACCCACACGGTCTGACCTATATGAAGATTATTTACTTAATAATTTTGTGGACCCTCTTATCCTCAGCCACTCATAAGGCCATGGTGACAGTAGATATTAAATGTGGTTTATTAATAATAATAATAATAACAATAATAATAATAATAATAATAACAATGATGATGATAGATAGCCTTTTATACACCTTTTACATCATGATCTCATAGTGCTGTACAGTCAAGGGGGGGAAACTTAAGTGTAGCACCCACTTAAGTGTAGCATGCCCGGTAGCCATTTTGTAACAGAATGCTCACCACACATCTGATGGAGGGGGATGGAGTCGAGAGCTTTTAACAGGAAAGCTGTAATCTGTTTGGTCCTCAGTGGCGTGGAAGACCGTGATCGACGGGGTGCAGGAGGCTCGCGCCGCCGCCCGGCTCAAGCAGCTGTCCTTTGCGGGCATGAGCGGCGCACGCGTGCTGGGCATGCTCCACGACGCGGCGCTCTTCCTGGTGGAGCAGCTGCAGGGGGCCAGCCGCTGCCAGCGCCATGTCTTCCGCTTCCACAAGCAGGACAACCAAGAGGAGGAGCTACCCGTCAACCCCAGCGGCTGCGCTCGCTCCGAGGTCTACATGCGGTGAGACACTTCCCACCCCCCGAGATTTCTCTGAAAGTAGGCCTCAGGAGTGTCCGGCGGTTTTCGAATGTTTTCACTCCTGCTTCACTGGAATTTTCCATCTCAATCCGGCCAATCCGAGAAACCCCTGTCGGGCCTCTGGGTTTAGCCAGGAAGATTACATTGTGTTTAGCAACCATGTCTCATCCTGTCTCTCTCTCTCTCTCTCTCTCTCTCTCTCTCTCTCTCTCTCTCTCTCTCTCTCTCTCTCTCTCTCTCTCTCTCTCTCTCTCTCTCTCTCTCTCTCTCTCTCTCTCTCTCTCTCTCTCTCTCTCTCTCTCTCTCTCTCTCTCTCTCTCTCTCTCTCTCTCTCTCTCTCTCTCTCTCTCTCTCTCTCTCTCTCTCTCTCTCTCTCTCTCTCTCTCTCTCTCTCTCTCTCTCTCTCTCTCTCTCTCTCTCTCTCTCTCTCTCTCTCTCTCTCTCTCTCTCTCTCTCTCTCTCTCTCTCTCTCTCTCTCTCACACACAGGAAGTCCACCTTCGACATGTTCAACTTCCTGGCTTCTCAGCACAGGCAGCTGCCAGACAATGGGCCTTATGACGACGAGGAGGACGAAGTCCCACTCAAATCCACCAGGTCAGATTTTCACACGGAACATTCGCCAGAAGCTGAACACAAGCTGTCACACAGAGCTGTTCGTTGTTTAAATGTACAGCAGTATCATCTCCAAATGGCAAGAACTGTACACAGAACATGTAGCACATAATAATTTTTATGTAATGTCATTGCTGAAATACGAACACATCAGAAATGGAGGTCATTCTGAACTCAAACATGTTTGTATCTACACCAGTTTGTAGACTTCAGCATTGTCTACATTTGCAGGTAGTTATTTAGCAGACGTTCTCACAAAAGTGCATACAAACATGGTTTGGCAATGAGCAGCTACTTCGACATTAGTTTCACAACTGATACTACGTGTCATTACGCCATGTAACACACATCGCAATGCGCCAAGGAAGGCACAAGAGGGAGGAACATAGTGCTTAAAATGAGACAAATTTGTTTTTATCAATGGAAAGTATGACTCGTTTCCGGTTCATGCTCAACCTTTTGCATCAGTGTTAATTAGGAGTTAGATCAGGCAGAATTGCCTATGCTACTTACGGTTTCATACGTGTTGGGTCGCCTGGTCATTCCGTAACTCTGAGGTTCTAGTGTACTTGTACGATCCAGAAACTCAGCTCTTCACTGTGCTGATTGCTGCCACTTTCCCAAACCCACCCCCTTCAGTACAAAGCAAACAGTATGATTATGTGTATGCAATGCCAACTGCTGACTAGCCTACTACACTGCAATACGCACCTCATTTGTGGTCATTGAGATTATAAAGCATTGAATTTGCTTCAGAAAGTCCTCCATCCACCTCTTGGTGTTGGCGGACGGAACTGCAGGTTCCTGGCAGATTTCCCAGCCTGTTTATATTCAGGCAAACCGTTCCTAAAGAGCATTTCACTGGCCATCGATTCGCCCCAAGGTTTAAATCTTCTCAATTTCTGCTGCTTTTAGGTATTGATGTTTTTGGTGTAACGTCTGTTTGTCCTTCCATTCAGTCGCTCTATATATATGTGTATATATATATATATATTTATATATATTATTATTGATCCTCCCCCTCACAGGCGTGCAACGAGCTTGGAGCTTCCCATGGCCATGCGCTTCCGACATCTGGAAAGGACCTCAAAGGAGGCCGTGGGGGTGTACAGGTCTGTGTTTCAGGGCCCGCTCTATTCCTCACAGCACAAAATGGCCGTCTTCCATAAGCCAGCATAAACTCGCCACCCCGGCTCAGGGCGATTTGTGTGGCCCAAAATAAAGATGTTTGTGCATTTTCACTCTGCCTGTCTGGTTTTGCTAATGTCTCAGCAAGGCCAAAGTAAAATTTGGCTCCCCGTAAGGTTTTTCTTCCAACCGGCCCTGACTTCACTGTTGAAAACTGGTCAACAGGCATGTTAATGTCTCTCTCTCTCTCTCTCTCCTTTCCTCTTTCCCTCTTCCTCCCTCCCGGGTCTCAGATCTGCCATCCACGGGCGAGGTCTGTTCTGCAAGCGGAACATTGACGCGGGGGAGATGGTCATAGAATACTCCGGCATCGTCATTCGCTCCGTTCTCACTGACAAGCGCGAGAAATACTACGACGGCAAGGTGAGTCGTGAACAGCCAGCATGGGGGGGTCGGGGCAAAAGAGATGTTTTGACATCACAATGTGGGCAACCTTCACATTCTGTTAAGTCAGGGATTTGTTGTTATTCAGTGCTTAATTGATCAGGTGCAGCAATTGATAACTGGAGTCAACTCACCTCACCTGGTTTCTTGGGTCTAGATTGTTTGTTGATTTTTTTATGGGAAAATCGAAAACCATATGGCTCTCCAGGACCATGCATGGGGGACCCCTGTATTAAGGAAACTTTATTTGGGCTTTTTGTTCCTTGGCGGGACGGGGGAATGTGACGAGGCAGTGGTGAATGTCAGCGAGACGGCGTGGACGCGAAAGCAGTGCTCCCTTACCATCGCATTAACCCGTCATTTCCTCCCAAATGCCCCTCCCTTGCAGGGCATCGGCTGCTACATGTTCCGCATCGACGACTTCGACGTGGTGGACGCCACCATGCATGGCAACGCGGCTCGCTTCATCAACCACTCCTGCGAGCCCAACTGCTACTCGCGCGTCATCAACGTGGAGGGCCAGAAGCACATCGTCATCTTCGCCCTGCGCAGGATCTACCGCGGCGAGGAGCTCACCTACGACTACAAGTTCCCCATCGAGGACGCCAGCAGCAAGCTCAACTGCAACTGTGGGGCCCGGCGCTGTCGCCGGTTCCTCAACTAAGGGTGTGGGGGGGGCCCACAAGGGAGAAGAGAAATAACACGCCAACATGGGGTATAGGCAGAGACGATAGGGAGCGGCGAAGGGAGTGGCAACGGACGTCTCCAAGAAACCTTGGATGTCTCAGGGGAGAGAGGAGCGATCGAGCGAGCGTGGAAACGGACTTGGGGAGAGGTGGGCTTTGTAACGGCGGAAGGGGAAAGCTTCGGCAGGAGGGCCCGAGACGGAAATGGCGGGCGCACACCCGTTTCTGCACTCGTCTAGTACGCCCTGCTGTGAGGCAAGCTCCCTACGTCAAGAGGTCTACGCACACACCGCAGGACGGAGGAAGGCAGTGGAGGGGGTGCTAAGAGCACAGGATGCTAGCTCAAACCAGTATCCTTTTTTGGTATTGACATTTTCCTTTTTTTTTTGCTTTGCTTCAACAGCAATTGCTAAACAGAACAGCATATGTTACACTTCACGTTTCCAGTACAACCTCTTGATTCCTCAAGATCGTCAGCTGGGGACAGGCCAGAACGTACTGTCCTAGATGCTTGTAGTTGATTGCTCAGCCTGGGGGAGAGGGTGGATTTGACTCGTTCTTTTATCTCTTCCAGCAAACTGCACCACGTCCTCTTCCTGGTATTTCTGTGTTATCTCTGCACCGCGTGGGTGTGTTTGCGGACAGGCACGGTTGGCCAGGCGACCACATATGCTCGGGCTCACAGAACATTTGATAACCTCATCGCTCACTTTACAAGCGCACACAAGCATTCACACCAGTTATCTTGCTCGGAAAGTACACTGCCTATTTTTGGAACTGTGGACGGCTCAAAATGCCAATAATAAAATGAAGGGGCGCCTCTCCTAGTCTCCCCTTATCTTGCTGAAAGTTGCTTAGGCGTAGTTTTGACAGATTTTTTTATATACATCCTGTCCATCACCCACTACTACACCCCAGCACAGAACCATTAACCTTATTATGTGCCTGTTTTTGTTTTGCTCGTTCATATTTTTGTCTAGCAAGCTTTATAGTGGATTCCGCTGCTGTGCAGTGAACATGGAACATCTCCTCTCGGTTTTTCCTCTGGTCTTGTCTGTCACAAGGCCAGCTGGAAGACCATAATGGTGCTAAGTTAGCGCATGACCCTTGTCTGTTGGTCTGAGCCAAACGGTCAGTGGGAATATTATTGTACATTGAAGACAATCTGCAAGAACCAGAACCGTGTGCTGTCTTTTTTTTCTTTCTTTTTTAACAATTTGTTCCGTTTTTAAGTAGTGAACACTACCCGACCCTGGTGTTGGGAAATGTAAGTGCGATTTCTCATCTTTGTGATCATGGTAATTATGATTTTTTATTCAGTAATCAAAGGCCCGGAAGAATGCCTCTAAGTCAAAACCGGTGTTTTTCTGCATTTCCGGCCATTTCTTAGAGTTGCTATTTGGAGAAGCTAGAGGCTGGGAACCTTTTGTTCTTTGGAACTAAGCTATGTTTATCTCATCATGGTTTCTCTGCATTAGACTGTTAGAAGGACCGTGAATTAAAAAAAGGTCCACAGAGGGTTCTTTAGCATGGGTAGATCCATCTGTACTTCTAGACTTTATTAAGCCAGAGGTCCCACTAATGCAATTCCCCATACAGTATATAGCAGACAAAGCACTCCGCACCTTACTGTCCAGGACAGCTAGCTCAAACTGTCCACCTTAAAAACCACTATCACATTGCCTCTCTGACTCAAGTGATTGCGTCACAGAAGCCATAATTTATGTTGATGTCTAGATAGCGGAAAATGTCGAACTCTGTAGCAGGCAGGTAGTGACTGGAGCAGGGAGGTTTTTGTGTCATTTCCTTTTCCCTATAAATAGTTTTGACTTAACCCCTTGAGTTTCCGTTGTTTCCACTCACTTGAAGTCTCGCAATACCTTCCGTCTTTGAGAAGAACGTTGTACCGAGCCATGTTTTTAAATGTTTTAGAGATTTTTTATTCGTTTTTTTTTTTTTTTTCGCACCAGAGTGGTGTAACGGGGGATGAGATGCAGACCGTGGCCTCCACAGAGAAACCTTCAGCCTGCATCCCCCCACAGCCGTTTGATTTAACGCTTTTAAACTATCCCCTCGTTTGTCTTTTAGTGGCTCTTCCCCAGTCTTTTTTTTTCTCACAAAACGGGATATCCCCAAGCCTTCTAAGAGTGGAAAGATACACAAAGGAAGTGCTGCCTTGGCCTCTCCCCTTGCAAGCCCAACGCTGTAGACCTGCCGGTCTAATTCTCGCCGGTTTAATATCGATCTGACGACCATAAAAAAACTAAATAAAACTTTGGCAAAGCCTCCTTCCCTCTCAAGTTCTCGCAAGGATTCTACCTCAGTTGCTCAAAGACGTAAAGGAACACAACGCGATAATACTGCTTGGTTTCCACTGTCCTGCAGAACTGGCCTTTGTGTGCAATGAAGGATGCAAAGCCCTAGTTCAACCTGACTTTACCGTGATCTCTCCAGTACTGTCATAAAAGCTGTGTCTCCCAACACAGGGTTATTTTAAAGTATAAAAAGTATAAAAAAGGACATAAAAATGACTCAGTGGTTAACTTGGCTTTGTTATCTTGTATAAAGAAAACCTGAGTTTGTAAATAATTGTATACATATTTCTAAACCTGTTTAATTTTTCTATGCACTTTTTTTATTTATGACGTTATTTGCTTAATAAAGATGTTAAGATGTTTGAACAAACATCTGTGCGTATGTTCTTTTTTACAGCACCAACCAAAAGAGTAATGCGAAAACAAACAGGCATGTTTGGTCATTTCATGTTTTCCGGCAATCTAAACAAACTTGTTTAAACTTAACAGCTAATCTAAATAGCTCAGTAATGTTGTAAAGTATGTTTCCATTTCCAAGCTAATTTCAGATCAAATCAAATCAAATTTATTTGTATAGCGCTTTTTACAATTGAGATATGTTTTTAATCTACACTTAAAAATTGAAACTTGAAACCAAATCCCTAACATGCCTTGGTAAAACTATTTAAGTAATGAGGTATAAGTAATTGTATAACTTAACTCATTAGCAAGATTTAATTAAACAAGCAGTAATTGGCAATGTGATACCGCCAATTCGATTTTACTACACAATACATATTTTGCTACAAGACTCAATGTAGCTTGACATTTTCAAAAATGAATGGTAATCAGTGGCACAATCTTTTTTAAATTTTTTTAATTAAAAATAATGAATATTTTTTTATTTTTTAGGGTTTTTTAATCAGTCAGATAAGTTGATGACAAATGCTTACATTTTCTGCAATATGCTGTGGCAAATCATTCCTTTTGAAAGAGGTTACATTTTTAAATGGACCTACAGCTGAAATCAGTGAAGTTGTAAATCCTGAAGGTGTGGACACCTTGCCATTGAATTTAAACCATTTTTGTTAAGAGTTAAAACCTTAGTGTGTTACCAAGACGACAATTATAATGCTAAAAAATAAAATGATAAATAACTGGTCTAAATGTGGTTCTCTGTGGCTCAGTATGTAGAGGATGGCACTGACGACACTTAGGTTGTGGGTTTGATTCTCAATGGAACCACATACGTATGCTGAAAAATGTATGCATTCACTACTGTCAGTTGCTTTGGATAAAAGCTTCTGCTAAATGACATATGTTGTTAAATGGAGACAATTCACTGCAGCATCCAAATGGAAGCAGAGCTAGTAATTCTTCCATTGTTCAGGGTTTCATCAATCACAGCTACCAGCTCCACATCACAATGGAGGGGACGGGCTAGACTTCCTTTTGACCAATGATAGGATATCGTGGAAATTATATGCATTGCATCATTAGGAATAGAGAAATGCATTCCTCCTAGCCTCCTGAAAGACTGGATTTACATTTTTTCTTTGAGAACAGGCAGCTTGGCCAACACTGCCACTGCATCATTGCGGCCTATGTCATTAAACACCTTCGCCAAGTTCCCGATGGTCCATTCTGGGAATTTGGTAGTAATTCCTTCCAGCACAGCCTTCAGGGGGCTCTTGCTGTCCCTCATAGAGTACGCATAGTTGATCCATGTGGCTGAGAAGGCGCAGCGTGTTGCTACGTGGCGGGTCGTCTTGGCAAAGGAGCTATCAGGGTCTAGCAGCATGATGAGTTCTTCAAGGACATCCAGGTCATCTAGCACTGTCTGGAGTGGGGCCTCCTGAATGGCGAAGGCTAGCAATAGGATGTTTTTTTTTTTAAACAATCATTGAACAATTTATATACTTAAGTCTCAGTATTGTGTTTCCTTTCAAAGTTACCTTTTATATCTCTTACATGTATATCAGAACATCACTTAATGATCAAGAGAAGGATCATGTTCTGCCTTATATTATTAATTGCAAGCATTTAGTAGGCACTCTTATGCAGAGCGACTAACACACTTTTACATGTTGTACATGTAATCCATTTATCCAGCTGGATTTACTGAAGCAGGTTAAGTACCTTGCTCAAGGGTACAACGGCAGTGCCCCATCTGGGAATCGAACCTGCAACCTCTGAGTTACAAGCCCAGCTCCCTAACCATTACACTACACTACTACCTTATACAGAGTGACCTTCAACTTTATACATAAACATCGAACAAAAAGTTCAGAAATTTGGGTTTGGTAGATTATTTCTCTGTTGTAACAATGCTTCTTGGAAATAAATTGTATACTGTTGGAAAGCCTGTTTATTTCCCTTTTAAATGGTGCCCCATTTGTAAGGAACATATTTGTGGGATGAGCAGCACAGCTGAGTATGTGGGTTGCGCCCATGAAAAATGTGCCAAATCTTCTCTGCCAATGCCAAACAGCTTATTCTGCTGTTGCTATTGACTCTTGTTTTGAGCTTCCGGTACCCCCAGGTGCTGACAATCAGGTGCCTGACTGGCACCTGATTGTCAGCACCTGTGAGCATGGGCCCTGCTACAGTGGTCAATTGGTGTCTGCTCCAAGAATCGGCATGCCACGTTTGTCTGATCTCGATAAGGCCCGTGCGATAGGGCAACATCAAGCTGGTGTTCCACAAAAGCAAGTTGCGGCATTATTTGGAGTGAGACCTAGTACCATCTCCAAACTGAAGGCCAAGTTCCATGAAACGCGGGATGTCAGAGACAGACCGCGAAGTGGGCGTCCCAAGAAGACGACAACCCAAGAAGACTGGTTCCTCACCCTTTCAGCACTTAGGAACCGTAGTCTTCTTCTACAGATTTGCAGTCAAGGTTTGCAGGACGATATGGCACATGGCTCTCGGCCCAGACAATCCGGAACAGACTGCACGCAGCCAATCTCCAGGCTCATAGGGCTGCCAGGAGGCCTGCCATGACTGCCCTTCACCATCAGGCCCGTTTGCGCTGGTGTCGGCAACACCTGCACTGGAACCTGAACATGTGGAGGAACACTATGTTCAGCGATGAATCCAGATTCTACCTACGGAAGTTGGATCGTAGGGTCAAAGTGTGGAGAAGACAGGGAGAACGCTATGCTGATTGCTGCACCGATAGAGTAACACCTTTTGGTGGAGGCAGTGTGGTGCCCCAGGTTGGTGTGGGGTGGCATCTCCATCACTGGAAAAACGAGGCTTGTCATCATTGGAGGCAATCTCAATGCAGAGAGATATCGAGATGAGATTCTGCAACCAGTGGCAATCCCATATCTCCACAGTCTGGGACCGAACTCCATCCTCCAAAATGACAACGCTCGCCCCCACAGAGCGGGGTTTATCAGAGACTACATCCAGAATTTGGGAGTAGAGAGAATGGAATGGCCTGCCAACAGTCCTGACCTCAACCCAATTGAACACTTGTGGGATCAGCTTGGGTGTGCTGTTCGTGCTAGAGTGACCAACACAACCACGTTGGCTGACTTGCGACAAATCCTGGTTGAGGAGTGGAATGCCATCCCACAGCAGTGTGTGACCACGCTGGTGACCAGCATGAGGAGGAGGTGCCAGGCTGTTGTGGCTGTGTACGGTTCTTCCACACGCTACTGAGGCTCCTGACTGTTTGTTAAATGAATAAATTGTAAAATTGCCAATATGTCTTGTTTCTTCCTTGTTACTGATAGACTTCAATCATCCAATCCACCAAACAACACCAAACAAGAGTCAATAGCAACAGCAGAATAAGCTGTTTGGCATTGGCAGAGAAGATTTGGCACATTTTTCATGGGCGCAACCCACATATTCAGCTGTGCTGCTCATCCCACAAATGCATGTTCCTTACAAATGGGGCACCATTTAAAAGGGAAATAAACAGGCTTTCCAACGGTATAAAATGTATTGCCAAGAAGCACAGAAATAATCTACCAAACACAAATTTCCGAACTTTTTGTTCGATGTTTAGATACAATTTGGACTATTTTATTATCTGTGAATTTAAGCCGATAAAATCCTGCAGCCTGCATCATGTTTCTCTGAGCAGCTGGATAAATTCTACCAGGAGGGGCAACCAAAAATCAAAAAGACAAGAGGTGCCACCAAACTCAAGAGCATAAACAAAATGATGACATCTTAATACATTTGATCATGTTTTTTTAATGTGCAGATATTTGCAAAACATGTTGCTACTCATTGAAGCTTATGCAATATTGCAATTGTACAATGATTAAGGAAATCCATCCATTTAAACCTCATTTTTTGTTTCAATATTGCAATATTGGAAGGGTATGAATATGTTTGGAGGTCACTAATAATGAAATGTAGTGGTATTTTTTAATGAATTAATTTTATTAAAGCAAGCACTCTACAGTTGTTTTGGAAAGGCAATTCTAACTCACCTAAAAGGTCATCTACTTTCTTGTCATTTTGGGGTGGTAGTAAGTTGACATCATCGCTGGCTGTGTATTAGGAAGGGACAGGAGGTAATTTAAGGTCAAGGCATGATTTAATGCTCTGTTACACAACACTCCCACCCAAATAACTTCAGTTTAAAGTTGTATGCCAGCTTACATTTGTGAGAAAATGGCCAGACAAAAAAAGAACACATAACACATGTCCAGTGAATTGGCTTTATGCTTTCTAATGTTCTTGGATTGTCTCCTTGGAAAGTTAATAGCCCTGCCAGGCCAACAATGCATAAGCATTTCCAAAATGCGTTTCCATGAGAACAGGCCGAACTAGAGCGGTCATAACAAATTGATTTGGATGTTAAAGATATTTCAGACCGATTTTGGGAGCTCCCAAATGGTGCATCTGACTGATGATCGCGTGAGTGCAATCCCACAGCCTGGATGATGCATAATCGGCCATAGTGTCACCCAGGTTTCACTCAGCAGGGTAAACCTCAGCCCATCGCTGAGCAGAAAGGTATACGGCATGGGTTAGATTATTTTTTATTTTATTTTATTTTTTATTTTACACATATAACAATTAATTTACTTGTCATCAACAGCAATGACAATTGAAAAAATTCAATAAAGTAATATCATTGAGGATTTATAGTGGATTAGTTGTATTGTTTCTTAGGGAAAATTAAAAGCCTTGAATGTGTTACGACTTTCCTCTTTAGACCCCAAGATGTATGCTTTACAGGTCATAATTACCAAAAGGGTAAGGTGTAGGGTTGGAAAGAGCTGGCTATATGATTTTAATAGCCATCTTCTATTCCTCCCTGACTGTAGTTCTGTGATCTGGAGATAAACTATCATCGGACAAATGGCTAGCCTGGGAACTACCAGAGTTCGTTTTTTAGGATTTATTTACAGGATATTTTAGACGGTCCTGTGAAGTGAAACTCACATACACTTACAGTGGGGAAATCCCATTTCCATAGAAGGAAAAATGGAAGGAGAAAAAAATTATTGAGGAAAACCTGCTGCCCTCTGCAAGAAAGTGGAAATTGGGAAGGAGCATATACACTATATGGCCAAAGGTGAGTGGACACCCCTACTAATTATTGAGTTCAGGTGTTTCAGCCACACCCATTGCCAACAGGTGCATAAAATCCAGCACATAGCCATGCAATCTCCACAGGCAAACATTTAGAATTCAGAATGGTTCGTGAAGAGCTCAGTGACTTTAAACGCGGCACTGTCATAGGATGCCACCTTTGCCACAAGTCAGTTCATGAAATTTCTGCCCTACTAGATGTGCCCCGGTCAACTGTAAGTGCTATTATTGTGAAGTGGAAGCGCCTAGGAGCAACAACAGCTTGGCCACTAAGTGGTAGACCACCAAACTCACAGAGCGGGGCCGACGAGTGCTGAAGCGCATAGCGCGTAAAAATCACCTATCATCTGCTGCATCACTCACTACAGTGTACCAAACTGCCTCTGGAAGCACCATCAGCACAAGAACTGTGCGTTGGGAGCTTCATGGAATGGGTTTCCATGGCTGAGCAGCTGCACACAAGCCTCACATCACCATGCGCAATGCCAAGCGTCGGCTGGAGTGGTGTAAAGCACGCCGCAACTGGACTCGAGCAGTGGAAACGTGTTCTTTGGAGCAATGAATCACGCTTCACTATCTGGCAGCCTGATGGACGAATCTGGATTTGGCTGATGCCAGGAGAACGCTACCTTCCGGAATGCCTACTGTAAAGTTTGGTGGAGGAGGGATAATGGTCTGGGGCTGTTTCTCAGGGTTTGGGATAGGCCCGTTAGTTCCAGTGAAGGGTATTCTTAATGCTACAGGATATGAAGACATCTGTTTGTTTTATTGCTGCCTTTGAATTGTGGCTACAGATTTACCTACAGGGTCCTAGTTTAACTATGTGGTTGCTCCTAGCACCTGGAACTGTACTTCCCGCTAGGGTGGCTTTCAGCTAAACTGTTCTTGACTACGGTTAACACTTTGTTGTACGTCGCTCTGGATAGGAGCGTCTGCCAAATGCCTGTAATGTACCTTTCAGCATAACAATGACCAAAAGCAACAGTGGAGTGGCTAAAAAACCAAAAATGTCCTTGGGTGGCCTAGTCACAGCCCTGACCTAAATCCTATTGAAAACCTGTGGAATTACTTGAAGAGTGCAGTCAATCGATGGTCCCCACGCAATCTGACTGAGTTTGAACAGTTCCGCAAGGAAGAATGGGCAAACGTTGCCCAATCTAGGGTTGCAAATCCAAACAGACTCATGGCTGTAATTCAAGCAAAGGGTGTTTCTACCAAGTACTAACTCAGTGGGGTATAGACTTAAGACTAGAGTTTTAGGTTTGTCTATTTTGCATACACCCTGTATAACACTTGGTGAAATCTGGCTACTATTCAAATTTGAAATGAATTTCATATCACAGTTAATTTATGCAATTGGTATAGACCATATTAATAATTAATTATAATTATTAATAATAATAATAATAATAATGAGCTGGGGTTTCCACTGAGCAACCTAGTTTTTGTAAAACATAAATAACTGCTTGGTACATGGATTTTGGTAGCGAGTTACTAGACGTGATAAGCCAAATTCTGACATTGCCACCTGCTGAGAATCGATATTTCAGATGACTGACACTTGACACAACTCTTGTTGGACATAAAAAGTTAGCTGTTGCCTGTGCCACAAAAACATCGACCCATCTCCACTCACCTCCAATGGGGTAGAATTTACTACAGCATCTCTTGATGAGTAAATAACGCAGTAAAATAATGCAGACACTGAGCAGGAAGAGTGCAGCAGCAATCCCTGAAAGCAAACAGACAAGCGCGGATCACACACTCCATACCACCAATGCAAGGACTTTCCCCATTGTAGGTCCTTCCCCAAAGGACGCATAAAAATGTTATTAACTAACTTTTTTTTTTGCTCTCTAAAATTTGTTTCTGATTTTCTCCCAGTTTTTCTCCCAATTTAATGGCAATTGTACCCTCTATTTATTTTGATTCACCCTCCCCACGACCTTGCAACCTGCCTCCATAGGACAAGCTAATACCCTGAGGCAATGATCCGCCTCCTCCAAGATTGAGCTCGCCCACCCATCTTTCCAAGGTCGCCCTTCCGCTCCTCGGCGAGCTTGTGCCCCCTGGGATGGACAGCCAATCGCCAACCCCGATCGGGACTCGCAGCCAGAGTCGGGCTGGCGCAGCCGGGTTTTGAACCGTGGCTGCAGTGGGCAACTTGCATTCTGGGCAAATGCTTTGACCGTTACACCACTCGAGGCCCCCCTTTAACTTTAACTTTAGTAGGCTACGTCACTCAGAATTGCACAACATCAATGAATAAATATAAACATGGCCTCAATATCCCTGAAAATGAATGTTGTCCCAGGATTCGCTCTTTCAACCCCAATCCAAACCACTGCGAAATAACTAAATTTGCTTACATTTGCTGGTCAAACTTACAAATTATGTATTGATGTGAGATGCCGTCTGGAACGAACGTAGTTATGCTAGTTATGCCGTAGACAGGACTTGATATTAACTCCTAGAAAACAAAGAAACACATTGAAACAAATTAATATTGCCATCTCTATCATGAACATATAATTATGTGGCTAATTTAATGTTCTATTTGCATAAACCCCACTCCATATTCATAAACTATATATTTTTTTTTTTTTTACCAAATGGAGTGAAACATCCTTTGACTCAGTTCCCTAAAAGAATGAGTTCACGGATTCGTTCACCAGTTCACTACTATCGTTCAGACTCCCGCGAATGAGAACGAGAGTTATGCAGTGACTGGGTCCGACTCTGTCGGTAAATATTGTTTAACTGAGTCAATCATTCAATTTAAATTACGATAAATTTTTCAGGGACCGTGTAACTATAGGATCAATAAAAACAATAAAAGCATAATATCAACAACAATTATACACTGCCCGTCCAAAAAAAAAGTCACACACTCTAATATTTAGTTGGACCGCCTTTAGGTTTGATTACGGCAAAGCTTCTGCAATGTCACAACATTTATTTCCATCCATTAGTTGCATTAATTTTACGCCAAGATCTTGTATTGATGATGGGAGAGTCGGACCGCTGTGCAAAGTCTTCTCCAGCACTTCCCAAAGATTCTCAATGGGGTTAAGGTCTGGACTCTGTGGTGGCCAATCCATGTGTGAAAATGATGTCTCATGGTCCCTGAACTACTCTTTCACAATTTGAGCCTGATGAATCATGGCATTGTCATCTTGGAATATGCCTGTGCCATCAGGGAAGAAAAAATCCATTGATGGGAAAACCTGGTCATTCAGTATATTCAGGTAGTCAGCTGACCTCATTCTTTGGGCACATAACGTTGCTGAACCTAGACCTGACCAACTGCAGCAACCCCAGATCATAACACTGCCCCCACAGGCTTGTACGGTAGGCACTAATAATAATATATGCCATTTAGCAGACACTTTTATCCAAAGCGACTTACAGTAGTGAATGGATACATTTTCAGTATATGTGGCCCGAGTGGGGATTGAACCCACAACCTAAGCGTTGCCAATGCTGTGCTCTACCCACTGAGCCACAGAGAACCACTAGGCATGATGGGTGCATCACTTCATCCGCCTCTCTTCTTACCCTGATGCGCCCATCACTCTGGAACAGGGTAAATCTGGACTCATCAGACCACATGACCTTCTTCCATTGCTCCAGAGTCCAATCTTTATGCTCCCTAGCAAATTGAAGCCTTTTTTTCCCGATTAGCCTCACTGACAAGTGGTTTTCTTAAGGCTACACAGCTGTTTAGTCCCAATCCCTTGAGTTCCCTTCACATTGTGCATGTGGAAATGCTCTTACTTTCACTATTAAACATAGCCGTGAGTTCTACTGTTGATTTTTTACGATATGATTTCACCAAACGTTTAAGTGATCGCCGATCACGATCATTCAAGATTTTTTTCAGACCACATTTCTTCCTCGAAGATGATGGTTCACCACTATCCTTCCAGGTTTTAATAATGCGTTGGACAGTTCTTAACCCAATTTGAGTCATTTCAGCAATCTCCTTAGTTGTTTTCTTTGCTTGATGCAGGCCAATAATTTGACCCTTCTGAAACAGATTAACATCTTTTCCACGACCACAGGATATGTCTTCCGACATGGTTGTTTAAGAAATGAGAAGCTACTCACTGCATCAGTTAGGGTTAAATAACTTGTTGCCAGCTAAAACATATGAATCACTGCAGTAATTATCCAATGGAAGGCTCTTACCTATTTGCTTAGTTACATCCAGGTGGTGACTTTTTTTGGGGCCAGGCAGTGTAATATTTAATTGGTAACATGGATCAAACAGCCTAAAAATAAAAGCCTTTCATGGTTAATTTCTTCATCTCCAAATTAAACAAAATCATCAATAAATACTTGAATGGACAACCTTTCTAAGTAGAATAAATGTAGCCATCTAGGTATTTATGTTGGCTAACTTAAGGTGACTTGCATTGTGTCGGTTTCCTGCATCATAGCCTACATTGTTCATCAAGCTATCTGCGCCAATGTTAAAACAATGTTGACCTCTAGAATTATCAACAAAGTGGTGATAAATTCATATAGCCTAGCATATTATGTTTGAATAAAGGAATATTATGATGTGGTTTCATTTCTCGAGTTGAGACTAGACCAACTTCGCGACACTGCCTTATAAAATATTTCAATATCTCTGTTGGGAAATAGCCTCTTTCGTTCACTGTTTATTTATTTACTAATTGGGAGTAGGCTATAAGCTAAGCGTTTCTCAGATGTAACTGCTAGGCTAAGCAGCTAGTGTAAACCAGTTGCTTTTAATTTTATACTCAGTCTCAGGCAAGTTCGTCATTGCAATATGAAGACATCATGGGGAGGGAGAGACATAGAGCTGCAGCGACTATGTAGTAGGCTAGTCTCTCGTTTCAGATCCGGACCTGCCTAATGGAACGAGGAATGAGAGCAACAGCATGTCCAGTTCCAGTTCTTTCACGTATTAGGTCCTCAGTCAGTTCCAGTTCAAGAACTGGAGTTACTGTTGCTTTCGGTCACCCCGACCGGAGGGGCTCAGAGAGCATGCCCCGCTCAAGTGGTTCAGTGCTGTCTTTGGCTAATCGCTGCAGTCAACGAATGGCAGTTCCCAACTTTATTTACTTATAAAGATATTAACCAAAGGAACGAATCCTACTTTTCGTTCACCAAAAGGATTTGTTCAAAAAGAATGAATCGTTCACGAATGACACACCACTATATTACATACTGTTACAGCCACTGTTGTTTTTGTTGTTGCTGTTGCTGTTGCTGTTGCTGTTGCTGTTGCTGTTGCTGTTGTTTTTGTTGTGGTTGCTGTTGCTGTTGTTGTTGGGGGAGTTAATGTCTAGTGGAAAAAAACATGTACAACATTACTCTTAAAATATATTTTAACTGACTGCATTCCAACAGTCTCCCCAAACAGCAAAGGTGTTTTCTACTTAGAAAACAGATTATGTGATAATATGGAATCAGAGTAGAATAGCAATAATAGGACACATTATTGGTTATTAGCAGCAATAACAGTTCAATATCCATTACTTATTTGAACTCCCCTTCCATGAGCCTGTAATGGTTCAGTTAAAACCCAAACCGACCAAAGGACCTGACCCAAATTGTGGGTGTTGTGGGGAAATTAGGTACGTTTTTCTTGGTTACTTGTGTAAGATGTTCAATTTACCGTGGTATCAGGGCGCCGGCATTCCCCATGAATGACCTCCCTATAGAGAGGGAACATGACAGATCAGACTCTCAATGGCTCCCCACACAAAGTGACAAAACCTCAGCTGAAATATGCATAGTCCTACATAAAGACTCAATGAACCAATTAATGAAGTAAAAATATGACTTTTTAGGGCCTAAAGCTGCAAAGTTGGTGTCTTCCTCCGACTCGTGTCTGTGCAACTCAACTTGTGTTGACTGCGGTGTCTGACATTACATGTTTCAGAGGAGAGCGTGCATTTGTCTGCGCTCTTTCAAATTGATAGCGGCCTTTGGAGTTGGAGTTTGCAGTGATGAGCATGACTTGTGAATACGATTCGCCATTCCAAATTGGCAGAAAACAAAAAAAAGAAGGATGGCACTCTCACCCAGTTTCGCAACACTGTGTGTCCCTAGTAGTATTGCACACTGCCAACGTCTGTTGGCCCAAGGGGCATGGCGTGCACTTTCGGCATTTAATGTAACTCCCATCGTTGAATGTGTTTTCTCCACATGGTTCATGTGCTGGAGTCGGTTGTCCACCATCATCTTGCATCCCACAGTTTGGTGCAAACTCGTACCCTGAAAACCATCAAAGGCACAGGTAGTGAACAAAAAATGGAAATTGAAAAATGGAAAAAAAAGTCACCTATTAGGATTTTGGCCCACCACCATTTTTAATTAAAGTGCTTTTGCTCTAGGTTGATGTTTGTGATCAGCTGATCTGTGGTTGCTCTCCTGTTTTGCCTTGTGCTTGAAATGAATGCATGGATACTATGATCCTTGCCCTTTGCTGATTATCACCTTTTTGTAATATAGCCTGGGCACAATTTCTAATTGAAAAATGGTGAATAGAATGCAAAATGGAGAGTAAATTCAAAAGGGCTATTCTTGATGTACAGTGTAAAGCCATTCCAAAATTGACATGTGGATTTTCACATACAGGGGTGTGGAGGGCGTCGGTCTCGGCCACGTGGGAGTGGCAGGGTTGCCTTTGTTTTACATGTGGTGGAGGCCTTTGGAGCAGAGAGACTTTCTGGGGGCAGGTTTGGCACTCTCACAGGGTGTGAGAGTGAACTGTCTCCCGGAACGTTGCTCCAAAGGCCATAGTTGATTTAATTATTATTTAATTGGTGTCAATCAGTCAATTGATATGGAAGTCAATTGGCTGATTGGGTGTCTGTGTGAGAATGTGAGTGAATGATTGTGATTGGGTGATTGCCTCACGAGTCCCACCTGAGCCGGGCAGAGACTAAGCCTATTTAAGAGCAGGTGGGGCGAGTGGGGAATCAGTTAGTCTTTTGTCTTTGTCTTGCGTGTGTATGGAGAGTTTGTCTAGTCATTACTGTGTGTGTGAGTGCGCATGCGCATATGTTGTGGAGTGTTGTATTGTGGAGTGATGTTTGATGTTTGATGTTTGATGTTGTGGAGTTTTGTGTGCGTTTGTTGAAAGTGACTGAGTAGAGTGCTTCTTGTGTGTGTGGGAAAGAGGGAGAGGGGGCGCACTAACCCCTAAAACTAACAGGGGCCGATTCGGCGACGAGCTGCCGGAAATGCATTGATTCTCTATGAGAGTGGGCGACTTCCGGTGATTGACCGATTGGCCGATTTGTGGGCGTGGCGGCGACACAGAAAAGTTGAAAATTCAGAACTTTCGGACGATATCGCCTGGTAAGAGCCAATCAAATTCATGTCTTGCTCTTTTTACCCTCCACGCGGAAACCAACACAACACCGAAATTTTGTTCCTAGTTCCGACACTTCAACATGAATGAGGAGAAACTGTTAACAGCGGTCTGCAGTACCCCCATACTTTATTTAATCCTAAAAGCATAAATATTCATAGCTAGCTAAACTTATATGGCCTACATACATCTTATTTAATGTTTGTGTTGGTTAAAAGGCAATTTTTTATCGCATGGGTACGTTTGGAAAAACGTTTGGAAAACGTACCGGAGACAAATTGCGAGCCGTTTCCAGCGCAAGTAAATGGTGGCAATTGTAAAAAGCCTTCTGAGTTTGAGTTTGCGGTTCGTGATTGAAGGAAACAATACTGCTAGCCAACTAATATTTATAATAAAGATTCTCAAAATCTATGATGAACTATTCGTTTACCATGCAAAAATTTTGTAAGCACGTCGGAAGCATTTTTGAGGAGGCCATTCAAGCGTGGGCAACGCCCACTGGGTGATTTAGTCGCCTAGTATCGCCCCCTGTTAGAATGCAGGGTAAGAGTGTCCGCCTCTCCCTCGGTGTGATCGTGATAGAGGGCGCCCTGAAAGAGGGCACCTCTCGCCCTCGGTTTTATTTGTGTGATTGAAAGAGAGCTCGCACTCGGCAGTGGAGAGTGTTTCAGAACTCTCACTGTGGCGAGTGTCTCTGTATGAATGAGAAAGAGAACTCGAACTGCAAAGTTCGAGTGTCTCAGTATGCATGGGGGAGAAGCACTTGAAAGGTCACTGGATGTGTGTGTGCCTGGGGAGGTTCAAGGGGAACTCCGGAGGAAGAGGCACGGTGTCCCGTAAGTTTGATTATTTTAATTTGTTATTTTAGTTCGTTGTTTTTACCCGAAAGCTTCGCAGCAAGTAGGGTGAAGATTTTGTTTGTGTTTGTCTTTGTTATATGTTAACCTGCTACTCCCACTGTCTCTCTCCCATGTCTGGGGGGAGAGACAGAAAAATAAATTAATAAAATCCGTTCCGTAGACCGACAAACTCCACTCCGTCTCCTGGCTGCTCTGTTCCCATTCAGGGATTGTCACGTGGCGTGTGACAAGGGGGTAGACAAAATAATGGATCAAATTTGTTTGAAACATGCATTTATGGCACTAAATAGTGACTCAGATAGGGCAATTAATACCAGTGAATTATCTGTTATTTTATGCAGGGTTCTTAAACGCTTTTATGTGATAGAATAATTAATGCAAAGGGATTCAATCAGATTTTGTTTGTTAAATAACAGGCATTTGAATACTGATCCATGTAATAGATCAGCAAAATAATATAACATTATATTATTCAATCCGTAAAATATTTTAGATTTATTTTACCAGTACTAAAATCTTGCGCATTGGCCTTGGTTACAAGCAATTTCCAAAAGGCAGCCCTATCATAAATATAAACTTTGTGAATGTCCCATCATCATTTTGTTGAGACTGGGTCACGGAAGTGTAGATTCAGTTCTGTGGTCATTTTTTAGGCCGTTGTTTTGTGTTTTTTAGCAACTATCCTGTAAAATGTCTGTCACTGAGCTTTTGCAGTTTGCAGTTTTGTTTTCTATTAACAAAAAACTGGTTTTGTATTTAAAACCAAGAAGGTTTGATGAATTGGCTGGAACCTGTGAGCAGGAATGGCATATCTAACATTGGCCAAGTGATCTCTTCGATCGGTTTTATTATGACACTGATACAACTCTGGGAAAGTATTGGTAGTGATCTTGTTTAACATTGTTTAACATTTTAACTTGTTTTTCACCCCGACTATGGAAATGTGTGTTTTTTTAAAGGATATAGGCTATATAATATTATATGTGTATTTCAACTTCTTATAACACAGTTTTGAATGTTTAGTGTTGGTAATGATATTACCCGCTCACAAACTTGATAGCGCTCACAATCTCAACACTGCTCAAGACTGAAAATACTTAAATTAAATGTATACATTAAAATATATTTAAAATAAGAATAAAAATACACCATACCTGCTATCTTTCCGAATCGTGTTTCGCACTGTTGACATGTTCTCGATGTACGGTTCCAGTAAGTGTCTAATTTAAATCTACATTTGTCTGAGTACCATTGTATCGGGTTAGCTTCAATTCCCAAGCGACCGACGAGAGAGAAAAATAAGCAGATTGTTTGAGTTAAGAAAACCATCTCGTGTCTGTGCGTTTGAACAGCCAGCGATTCTAGACGATGAAATCGCGAGTGGGCGTTCCCCCCGTGTGTTGTCACGCTTGAATGGCCTCCTCAAAGTGGTTCCGATGTACTTACGAAATTGTAGCATGGTAAACAAATCGTTCATCAGTGCTTATAATGTTTATGCTCTTGGAGGGAGAATCTTTATTATAAATATTAGTTGGCTAGCAGTATTCAAACGCAAACTCAGAAGGCTTTTTACAATTGCGGCCATTTACTTGCGCTGGAAACGCAGGAGGTCCCGTGTGTGCTGCTGCCACCGCTGTCCAGGCGTCGTTTTGTTTTGTTTTGTTCCTGTAATTCTGCAGGTACACATTGTATAGTATGGGGATACTGCAGACCGCTGTTATCAGTTTGTCGTTATCCATGTTGACGTGTCGGAACTAGGAACCAAATGTCGGTGTGTTGTGGAAGGTAAAAACAGCAACACATGAATTTGATTGGCTCTTAACGCCCGAAAGTTCAGCATTTCTCAACTTTTTCTGTCTCGCCGCCACGCCCACAAATTTAACATCCGCGAATCGCCTGCAGTTGCGGTAGTTGCCCGCTCGCGTCATTTTTTTCCCAACCAACTTCTGCCATAACCACGCCCCACGAGTACCCCATGTGTAATGCAGACGTTCTGCGCCAATTTCATTGGATGATTGTCATAATCGCGTCACAGAAGTGGAGACGCCAAGGCCCCTTGTTCACTTACATTGTGTAAACCCTGTTTTCATCAGCAATTAATTTAAAAGTTTTTTTCACTTAAGCTGCAGTAAAGGATTGGAGAAACATTAATCATTGCATTAGTAATTGCATCAAGCAACCAAATATTTCGTTGCTTATTTATTTTGTACTACTTAAATGCATTTAAAGTTCATCCATTTATACACTTCTGACGCCTGACTGGGGTTTTTTACATGAAAAGTGCTGTTCCAAAACAGTGAAACCTGATAGTCTGTTACTTTTTGTAATTTTTAAAAATACTTTAATTGTCTCAATGAAATACATTTTTAACCCCAGATTGGGAGTGTTAGAAAAAAATTCCACTGAAATTTTGAGGGTGCCTGCTCCCCACACACCAGGCCGTTGTCGCGGTCTAAATCGTTTAAACGAACTGGGAAAGACGCTAACTTGCTACCCATTCATTTCAATGGCAGCGATAGCAGCGGTGTGACATTTTTAGTGTAGCGGCAAATCTAGCGGTTTAATCCATGTAAAACATTGCTGGGTATTCGCTTTGATGTCCCTCCTCATTAACCAGGCCGTTGTCACGATCCAAATCGGTCGGGAAAGTTGTTTAAAATAATTCGGAAACAGGCTAACTTGCTACCCATTCATTTCAATGGCAGCAATAGCAGCGGTGTGACATTTTTAATGTAGCGGCAAATCTAGCGGTTTAATCCGTGTAAAACATCGCTGGGTATTCGCTTTGATGTCCCTCCTCATTAACCAGGCCGTTGTCACGGTCCAAATCGGTCGGTCGCACCGTCACATTTACAGGACTTTGTAATGGTGGGGTCGCTGAGGACGGCTGGCCCCTTATGGGGGGGCTATGTAGCGATCCAGGGGGGTCGCTGCATAGAAATGTGTGCGCGGGGCATTATGGAGGAACGCTGTTGTGTGTTTGTTCGTTCCCCCTGTGTTAAGTAGATTTATGTTTATGAAACCATGTTGTGTGTGTTATTGTTTAGCCTTTGTGTGTGTTAGATCGATGGTCTCAGTGAGCCAAGTGTTGGAGCCACCGCGACCGGTGTGTGTCTTCTGTTTAGGGTAGTCGCTTGTAATTCTCTGTATGTGATGTTCGATTGTTGAATGAGTGTTCTCTCATTGTTTTGAGACTGCCTCTGTTTGACAGATTAGCTAGTTGAAATGGCTGATGGCCCAGCGTGTTCTTTTAAGGATGCATCAGTATCAATGAGAAATCCCGAGACGATATCCAGGTCGTGCGGTGTATGCTGAGCCAAGTCGGTGGACATCATCAATGATAGTGGGACGGCCTCC
Organism: Aldrovandia affinis; assembly: GCA_029706075.1. Classification (NCBI taxonomy): domain Eukaryota; kingdom Metazoa; phylum Chordata; class Actinopteri; order Notacanthiformes; family Halosauridae; genus Aldrovandia; species Aldrovandia affinis. Next base: position 634,300 of record JAINUG010000306.1, on the reverse strand, counting down.
GGCCACCGGGTGGTTCTGTCAACCATCGTGAGGAGGTGGGTGAACCCGAAGGAAGGGGGCAAAGGTCCTACCAGGTCAAACCCTATATAAGTATTTATGATACAATAAAGTATTTAAATTGTAAATAAGTATTGTGACATTCCCGACACTATTACACCACCACCACCTTAACCGTTGACACAAGGCAGGATGGATGCATGGATTCATGTTGTTTACGCCAAATTCTGACCCTACCATCTGCATGTCGCAACAAAAATCTAGATTCGTCAGACCAGGCAACGTTTTTCCAATCTTCAACTGTCCAGTTTTGGTGAGCCTGTGCCCACTGTAGCCTCACTTTCCTGTTCTTAGCTGACAGGAGTGGACCCGGTGTGGTCTTCTGGTGCTGTAGCCCATCCACTTCAGGTTCGACGTGTTGTGCATTCAGAGATGCTCTTCTGCATACCACTGTTGTAACGCTTTATTATGCGTTATTTGAGCTACTGTCGCCTTCCTGTCAGCTTGAACAAGTCTGGCCATTCTCCTCTGACCTCTCTCTTTAACAAGATATTTTAGAGGCGAAGTTTGGCTGTCCGCCCCAGGGGGAGGGAAAGCCGGCATGAGCTCACCGCGAGCACAGAAAGCTTCCCTATGGGCAAAACGAATATATAATTGTATCTTGTTGTGTGAGTCCATGAACTCTGAAACAATGAAAGCTAAACTCGGCCCCCCCATGCAGTGCCACAAAAGCATCGCCTACAGCGCCTGCATGCCTTGAGCTTGCCCAATGTTAGGAGAGCGAGCCATTCACCCTCGCGCAGTGGTCTGTCCACGCCCCAGCTCAAGCTGGACCGCTATGCCAAGGTACACAGCAAGCTGCTGGAGGACAAGGATCTTGAAGGCCACTGGTAAGACTAACCTCTTACAGATATGTATTTGCTCCAATCACACACTACACCATCTGATTTTAATAATTACTTTATCTCCTTGGTCCAGGAGGTGAGCTAATTAGTGAAATCAGGTGTAGTGTGTGGTTGGAGCAAATACCTGCAGACACTGTGGCCTTCAAGGCCTGGAATTGAATAGTCCTCATCTACTGTGTCAAAGGCAGAACTCTACAAGTATGGAGATACAGCCATGGCCAGAGAAGAGAAGCAAATAATTATTTATTTTGACAAGGGCTGTCTCAAAATCAGTTTTTTAAAATCCAGATTGAAACACCCCACACACATTAAATGCATAAATGATGGACGTGCATCTCAATTAAGGTAAGAATATTCAATAACTACTCCCCCCCCCCCCAAAAAAAAATAGTAATTTCAAAGAGTTCTTCAATCACTCACCCATTCTGTCAGGAAAATGAATACCAGTGAATTATCTGTTACTTTACAACTTCTTAAACTCTTCTTAAACTCAAAATGGTTATTATTGATGTGCAGTGTAGGCTAAATCTATTCCAATATTGACATGTGGATTTTCATTTTTTTTTCATATGAGGATGTGGATTTTCACATACAATGGGTAAACAAAATAATGGATAAAATTAGTTTGAAACACATTTTTGGCAGGAAATAGTGACTCACTGAAAGAGGTTTTCAATCACTCACACCTTCTGACAGGGTAATTCATACTAGTGAATTATCTGTTCTTTTATGCAGGGTTATTAAACTGTCTTTAATGAGATATAATAATTAATGTAAAGGGATTAAATCAGATTTATTTTCAGCATTTGAATACTGATCCAATTAGATCAATGGCATCATTCAATTAGTAAAATATTTGTCTTTTTCCTCAGTCCTAAAATGATTATTTATGTAAAATTCTATTTTACCATACTTAATTTCCATTCAGCAACATACTCAATGTCATTCTTGTAAGACTGTGTACATAGGCTTTTGAGAAAGTCCTAACAATTTACTCTACCAAGAAGATGCTGAACAGATGCTGAAAATATGTCCATGTTGAGTCCATGTTGCCATATGTAATGGATGTAAATGTGACTTATTATAAACAGCACTTTAATGATACATTCTCGTCATGGAATGAGTCCCACAGAATTTAGCTACAGGGAACTGCAAAAATAAAGGAAACACCAACTTAGTGTCTTCATAGGGTGCTGGGCCACCACGAGCTGCCAGAACAGCTTTCAAACCATTCAGTGACCACTCGTGCCCTGTGGATGGTGGCATTGTTATCCTGGAAGAGACCACTCCCATCAGAATAGAAATGCTTCACCATAGGACGAAGATGATTACTCAGAATTTACCTTGCCCTCTAAGGGGTTGAGTGAACCTAAACCATGCCAGGAAAATGCACCCCACACACCATAATAGAGTTGCCAGAAAGACAACCTAATTTCCCCCTGGGGATCAATAAAGTGTCTACATCTATCATCGATTACATTTGTTTTTTCATGCAAAGCAAATCCGATGTATAGACCTATACAATGCGTGTTGTATTCAATGCTTTTCAGTAGGGCCTGAATCATTTTGTGGCCGTCCGTCCAGTGGCATAGTCCAACATGGTGACCAGTTGTAACATGCTATTTCACAATAGTGGAGACGATGGACAAACTGAACTACATGGAATGCAGTGGTCATACCAGGATTAGCCAGGCGAAGATTCTTCACTTTGCGTGGCGAAAAATTGGCAATTTGTTAATTGGTGAAATAAATGAATATTTAATAGGCTAAAATATTCCTGTTGCATGGCTAGCAGTTGCATTGCAACTGCCAGACATACAGCATCCCTTCTGTGTAGCATTTTGTATTCGGAAAGGGTTTTATTAAATAACATGGGATGTGGGATCAATAAATCCCACGCACTACTCTGGTATTGGTTTAGCAGCAGTGAGCCATGCGAATTTGACGGTCAAAGTTCACCAAACCTGAACGCGAAATTCATAGCGAAATTGATTCGCCACAGGAAGCCATTTTTATTCCCCCACTCGCCTGGTTTACATTAAAATGAATCAAAGGAGAATATTTTCTAAATCCTGGTGTAACTGCAGCATAATGTTACAGTGTTTGCTGTATAGTTACAATATAGCTACAATAGTTTGCTGTTAATAATTGGCACGCCTCTACCCAGGGGTGTGCACATACATTTTGACAGGGCCGGCTCTACACATTTTGTTGCCCTAGGCGAGATTGGCATTTGGGTGCCCCGGGTGCCCCCAACAAACATCAATCAGACATCACCATGGAAGCTAGCCACATTTTTATCACTGATATAATGTTGTAGCCTACTACTAATTTTGGTAGCCTAATAATAAAGCTTGAGACTCAAGGCAAGCATGAGGGTTTTGCAACTCTGCAATTCAGGTGTAGTAGCCTAGTTTTGGTAATAACTACAGGTGGGTACTAATACGCTTCAAGCCAAAACGTGAGGGTTGGGTAACTCAGCATCAGCATGCATTCATCCTTCAATCTGTATGAGTCTAGCAGTAGCTCTTAGCATCACATTATCTAGCTAGCATTAGCTTGTTTATTACTTCGCTAGTTAGCTCCCTAGTCTCCTACAATAACACAGAAACACAACAAAACAGCATTTTGATGACATAGCCTACCTCTTAATTGGGCTATCTTTTCCTCCTCCTCCTTCCTCCATTTTCTCCCCTGCGGACCTGAAGGCTTGTGCCTTTTCAAAGTCATTGTGCAAATATAAAATCTGTCATCGATCTGATATCTATCTTGTGTCGCGCTGATGTTGGCTCTCTGCCTGACTGCATCAGTAGTGCATGCCTCTCTGACCCCGTCACCTGCACTTGACCCGACAGTCTCTTGGGTTGCCTGTGATGCACGCACGTATCCCCTACCTCAGTAACAGCATTCTGTCAAAGTTAGTGGTGTAACGGAACGCAGTTGATCCGTGATCCGTACGGATCACCCCCCACAGTTCGGCACGCATATGAATCGCAGATGAATTGCTAAATTGAACCATCATAGAGAAATACAGTTTTTCTGCCGCTGTTACGTTTTAAAGTAATAATTCCCTAAATCTCGATGCAGAGTTACAGTGAAGAGAAAGAGATAGACAAGACAGGTGCGTGCTGTGTTTTGCTCTGAAGCACAACGATTGGTTAATTATGCACAAAAAAACCATTGTGTGTTTATGTCATGTTGAATCCCAACAAATCAATCAGAGATTGAGACAAGTCATGGCTAGCGGAGAAGCGGAAGAACTTGAAAAGCCTCCCGCGTCATTTAAGTCTGGGGAGCACTTTGGCTTCCCTGTAAATTATATTGGCTGGTTACCTGTAGCCTAATCTATCCAACATTAGATACATTTAAAACACTCTAGACATTCGTATAACTATTTACTATCAACATACACAATACTAAATGAACAACCTAAACTTTGGTACTATGTCTTAGAAGATCTTTATGACCTCGTCTTTGTTGGTGGTGTCCTTCAATATGGCTTTTGTGCTCCAGTGTTCTGCCTGTGGGTGTTAAAGCAAAACCTTTCTGTTTGGTACCATGTCTTGAAATATCTTGATAGCCTCATCTTTGTCGATGGGGATGTACTTCTCTACGGCCAGAAGCAGGAGATCAGATAACCTTTCTTGTCCACACAGGTTTTGGAGTTTGGTCTTCACCAGCTTCAGCTTTGAGAACAAGCATTCAACAGTGACTGTTGACACAAGTAGTGTTGCATAGATTTTCAGCAACTTGAAGGGTATTGGAAATACTAAATGAGCATCATACTCTTTAAATATTCCCAACATTGCTTGTGCACTCTTCTTAGGGCATGTAAATGCAGAGTGGAATATTCTCAGCTCAGTTTGTAGCTGGTCCTCATCCTCTTCAACTCCATAAAACTCACAGAGAGTATGGGCAGCGTTAAGTGCTTGGGCATTTGCACTTTCTTTCCACTTTGAGGGCTCAGTCAAGCAGTGCAGTGACAACAGGATTTTGTCAGTGTTGCTTTTCCCTTTAATTCGCTCTGGAGTTCCTGAATGAGTGTATCCAAAAAGGTGAAGCACAGCTTTCCTCTTTTCCACCAAAGTCTGTGGCCGGTGGTCTGGTGCCGATGTGGAGCAGTGTTTTAGCTTTGCTGGTACCTTTCGCCATCTTGCTTGCCCTGGAATCACTTCAAGCACCTCAATTTCGGCTTGAATGGTGGCATTGTTGAACATCTCCTTAAATTTGTCTTCAGTCCTCAGTTCCTTCATTCTGCTCTGGACACCATCAACAACATTGTAGGCAGCTGCCAAGTCCAGGTCTTGCTGTTGGAGGGCATTCGAAGCAACTGCAGTTTCCATGAGCACTGGCGTTGTGATTTCCAAACAAAGGATGAATTCAAAATTTAGGCACTGTAACAGCATCTTTGCTTCTCATGCAGCCAGATCAGGTGGCTCACGCTTGGTTCTCCTTCAGTAGGTTAATCACTAAGCTTTCAAGCTCTTCCCCTGTTGTTGACTCTACAATACACAGCTGGATGAAGCGCTCCTTTATGGCTATATCATGCATAAAACGCACAACGCTTTTCCTTGATTGCATCAAGGTGAAGTTTAAGGACACTGTCATATTGGCTAAGCAATTTCACCAGCTCTAGGAAATGTCCTCTGTTTGAATTTGAGGAGCTTTCGTCACTACCTCTGAAGGCCAACCCTTGTTGTACTAAGTACAATGTAATGTCAATTAATCAGGAGATAATCTCTGTTCTTTTGCCTTTCTCTCTCTTTTTCGCTGCTTGCATTTCAGTCGGCCATTTCAAAGGCAGTGTCCAGTGCCTTTCTTTTAAAGGCATTCCACCTGATCATGCCTAGCATGTGCGACTCAGTGCTACAGTGGTCCTTTATTTTCTTTTTGGCCCAACTTCCACAGGTTTACCCCCACTGACTTCCACCCAATCCTGCTCTTATACTTTTCATCATTCATAAAAAGTCAGCAGCTGAAGCAGTACATCAGTTGTTCTCAGGAGAATATTCTAACCAGGGTTGTTCTTCATACCAGTGCCCCTGAAAAGACCGCCCTTCTTGGTTTTTGGGGAATTGTGCAATGGGACGACAGGGTCCAATTGAATTAGAAAATTTTATGAAGGCCTCATTGTATTTGATTTTGTGATTTCGTACATGAGATGGATCTGTTGGATTTTGTAATTGAAGCACAAAATCTAATTCTGCTGGCTCCTTCTCCCTTGTGGAATCTGCTCTGGCTGCCTCGCTCTCTGTATCTTCCCTTTCTCTCTCCATCTTTTCCTATCTGTCTTTGTATCTTCCCTTTCTGTCTCCATCTCTACCTTTTCTGTCTCTGTCTTTTTCCTTTCCATCATCATATCTTCTCTTTCTTTTGGAGAGCCTGTCTCAGCTATTGGCTCTTCTCTCTGACTCTCCACGTCTGCACTTTTTTGGGCAACATCTTGTGTGTTTGGCTCATCATCTTAAATGCAATTAAATATAATATTTTACTAGTCTCATAGAATCATATTGTCAATAATTAGACTAATGATAATACCATTGTTATTATTGTTATTGTTATTATTATTATTGTTATCATTATTATTGTTATCATTATTATTATTATTGTTGTTGTTGTTGTTGACTCTTGCAGTATTACTGCACTTATCTGTTGCGCGAACTATGATTGTTCTTACCATGTATTAATGCACATCTGGTAAGTCTCTCTGGATGAGACCGTCTTCTAAATGCTTGAAATGTAATATGTAAAAAAATTATGACTACGACAGCTCCGCCTCCATTCCCTAACCAATCAATCAATGATGCGCAACATCTACGTGAACTGTTGCGCTGCGGTCACGAGTTAGATTTTTGTGCTAGGTACGCGACATCGTCTGCAACTGCCTCTTCGTAAGTTGCAGAGGTTGTGTTGCTGTCGCGTTGTTGTCGCTCGAGCATGTAGAGGCCTTTAGCCGTAATTGCCTTTGTTAGGCTTTCTGTAGCCAGCTAACACAAAGATACCCTGACTATGTTGAACCTCCATCGTGAGACAGGCCCCTGACATGCCATTTGTAGTGTATTTAGTGTTTAGAGTTGTTAAATGTGTATTTAAATTGTGACGAGCAGAAGGACACGACGAGAACACAAAAACAAGATAACACACTAACAGTATGTTAGTGCTGGCTGCCACAGAGCTGCAGCTCAGCCTGGAACCTGGTGCCTGTCTCACGAAGGAAGTTCAATATAGTTAGGTTAGGTTGTCAAGGCAAAGAGCGATATATACACAAACATGGAGGCACGCATAGAAATAGTCGCTTCATGGTGAACTCGCTACCACTGTTCGCTATAATATTCTTAACAACTGGATTAATTGCAACTACAATAATTGCCCCGCGGCTAGCGAGCTGCTGCTTGCGGATGTCTGTGCCTCTGAGGTTGATGATAAAGGTAGCAGCGATTAGGACGTGCTGGCACTGCCATCGGTGGTGTTTTTTTTTTTTTTTGGCAGGCTTTTGGAAGAATTAGCTAATTCGTTTTTGAGACATTTTGAATAAAAATGTAAAAACACAACAGCTCAATCAATGGTAGCTACTGTTTTTGTCACGGTTCAGTGTAATTCATGCCACGTTTTATGTTTTATTCATGTCATGTCTTGATTCTGTTTTCATGTTATGTTTCTGTTCATGTTTATAGCATACACTTTTCCATGTTCTTTCCGCAAATCTTGCATTCATGCTTTCACTCTCTTTCTCGCTGTCGCTCACGCTTCCCTATTGTTTCTAACCCCTCCTTGTCTGATTGACTAATTTACTAATTTACTAACAATTAGTTAGGTTCATTGTTTCTGCAAGCACGATTGGCAATTTAGTAGCTACTCTAATTGCCGACATGCTGGAGACTTACTAATTACTAACTTGCTAACCATGTGTATTCATGTTTCCTTTCGTTTCTAGTTCATATCTGATTTACTAATCTAGTAACGCTAGGTCAGGATAGGATAATTACTAATAACGACTAATTATCTTGTTACCTTGTCACGCTCTCCTCAGCTGTTTTTTGTTTCGTGCTATTCTCAAGCTAAGTGTCTGCACCTGTCTACACCTGCATATAAGCTCAGTGTTTTTGTCATGTCTTTGCAAAATTGTTGCCTAGTTTTCTATTGCACTCTTGAGCGTTTTCCTTGTCTTATTTCTTGTTACGATCCAAGCCTGTTTATTGACCATTGCTACTGCCTGCCTTTTTGTTACCACTGCCTGTTTGTACCACAAGTTTTTTCCTGCTTTGCCTGAGTTTTGTGCTTTTGCCCCGCGGAGCGGACGTGACTCTTGCACCGTCCTTGACTACGAGCCTGCCTGCCGTCCTCCTGTAGGCTACCTCTGCCCCGCTGACAGCTACTCTGGTTTGTTTTGATTTTTGCATGATTTACCGAGTTCGAGACTGCCTTCTCCCTCGGTACTGTACTTTGGTTATTGGCTGGATTTTTTGGTTATCGGACTTTGCTTATATTGACTATGCTTGATTTTGATTTCATCTCGGCCCAGGCCTCACTACTCTCCCTGCAGTTCCTGGCGCTTACGGAGACCTGGATCACTCCGCAAAACACGGCCACCCCTGCTGCTCTCTCTGCCGCCTACACCTTCTCCCACACTCCACGACCCTCAGGTAGAGGTGGAGGGACAGGTATACTCATCTCCCCCCTGTGGAGATTTGGTATTGTTCCTCTTCCTCACTTCTCACCCTCCTCCTTTGAATTCCATGCTGTCACTGTCACTATTCCATGTAAACTGCACATCATTGTTCTTTATCGCCCTCCAGGTCCACTGGGGAGTTTCCTAGATGAGATGGATGCCCTACTCAGTGCCTTCCCTGAGGATGGTACTCCCGTCTTACTCCTCGGGGACTTCAACCTGCAGCTAGAGACCTCCCAGGCCTCTGCATTCCTCCCCCTGCTTCAGTCCTTTGACTTCACCATGGCTGAATCCCCATCCACCCACAAGGCCAGTAACCAACTGGACCTGGTCTTCACCAGGAACTGTGCCTCACCCAACATTACGGTATCGCCTCTACATGTGTCTGACCATTGCTTTCTGTCTTTCTCCCTCCCCCTCCCCTCTGTGCCTAAACCATCTTCACCTGCTCCCACTGTCCTTGTCTGTCGCAACCTCCGCTCTCTCTCACCCGCTGCCCTGTCAGCTACTGTCCTATCTTCCCTTCCCCCTACTGATGCCTTCTCTCAGCTACCTGCTGAGGTAGCATCATCCACCCTACTTTCCTCTCTCTCCTCCTCCTTTGACTTACTCTGTCCTCTATCCGCTAAACCCGCTCGTCTCCGACCCCCCGCCCCCTGGCTAACCGATTCCATTCGGGCTAACCGACTGAAGCTGCGTGCGGCAGAAAGGAAATGGAGAAAATCCAAATCCCCTGTAGCTCTGTCTGACTTCCACACACGCTAAGTCTGCATTTTTCCTTTCTAAGATTCAATCTTCTGTTTCCAATCCACGTAAACTCTATGCTACGTTTTCCTCTCTCCTCACCCCTCCTCCTCCCCCACCCCCCTCTATAACCGCCGATGACTTCTCATCCTTCTTTCACGAGAAGATTGATGTCATTCGCAACTCCTTCCCCCCAACCTCTCCCTCTCCCATCCCGCTACCTAAACCTCCCACTCCTCTGTCCTCCTCACCCCTCCCTGACTTGGACATCCTTCAACTTGTTTTCTCCCACCATCCCACCACCTGCCCTCTTGATCCCATTCCTTCCCCCCTCTTCCAGTCCATTGCTATGGACATCCTCCCCTTTGTCTCCAATGTCATTAACTCCTCTCTTTCCTCTGGCTCTGTCCCCTCCTCCCTCAAATGTGCTCAGGTTGTCCCCCTCCTCAAAAAACCCTCTCTGAATCCTGCTGTCATCTCTAACTACCGACCTGTCTCTCCTCCCATTCCTCTCCAAAACGTTAGAGCGGGCTGTCTATAATCAACTGTCTGCTCATCTCTCACAGAACGACCTGCTTGATCCTAACCAATCTGGGTTCAGAGCAGGCCACTCCACAGAGACTGCTCTCCTTGCGGTCACTGAGGCTCTTCACGTCGCTAAGTCCCGATCCCTTAGCTCCGTCCTCCTCCTCCTTGACCTGTCGGCGGCATTCGACACCATGGACCACCAGATCCTGCTCTCATCTCTCGTCGAGATGGGAATCTCTGGATCTGCGTTGACATGGTTTGAGTCCTACCTGGCTGACCGGTCCTACCAGGTGGCCTGGAGAGGATCCTCTCCTCTCCCCGCACCCTCTCTACCGGTGTCCCGCAGGGCTCTCGGTGCTAGGCCCTGTCCTATTTTCTCTGTACACCAAGTCACTTGGCTCTGTTATTTCTGCTCATGGTTTTTCCTATCACTGTTATGGTGATGACACTCAACTCTTTCTCTCCTTCCCTCCATCTGATACCCAGGTCCCGGCACGGATCTCTGCATGCCTGGCTGACATCTCCGCATGGATGTCCACCCACCACCTGAAGCTGAACCTGGGGAAGACAGAGCTGCTCTTCCTCCCAGCGAAGGGCTCCCCGATGATTGATGCGTCAATCACCGTGGAAGGCTCCATAGTGTCTCCGTCCCAGTCTGCCAGGAGTCTTGGGGTAACCCTGAACAACCAGCTGTGCTTCTCGAGCCATATTGCAGCGATCACTCGGACCTGCCGTTTCTCCCTCCATAACATCCGGAGGATCCGACCGTTCCTCACCCAAGAGGCCACTCAACTCCTGGTCCAGGCCCTGGTGATCTCACGTCTGGCCTGGTGATCTCACTACTGCAATTCCTTGCTGGCAGGCCTTCCGGCCTGTGCTATCAAGCCACTGCAACTAGTCCAGATCACTGCTGCTCGCCTGGTGTTCAACCAGCCGAAGTTCACCCACGTCACCCCTCTACTCTCCTCTCTGCACTGGCTCCCCATCACAGCACGCATCTGTACTGCTCCCCCATACCTCCAGTCACTCATCACGCCCTACACCCCGTCCAGACCCCTCCGCTCCGCCTCCGCTGGCAGACTGACTGCCCCATCCCTCCGGGCACCTGGCAGCCGCTCCTCGCGGTCTCGCCTCTTCTCTGTGCTGGTCCCTCGTTGGTGGAACGACCTCCCGCACTCGGTCAGGACTGCGGAATCACTTCCAATCTTCCGCAAGAGACTCAAAACCCACCTTTTCAGACTCCACTACCACTGAACACTGTCCATCTAGTCCAGGGGTGGGCAATCTTACCCTGTGTGGGCCGGTGTGGGTGCAGGCTTTTGTTCCAACCGAGCAGTAGCTCACCTGATTTGACTAATCAGCTAATCAAAGTCTTCAATCAGGGCTTTGATTAGTGGAATCAGGTGTGTCACTGTTCAGTTGGAACAAAAGACTGCACCCACACCGGCCCACACAGGGTAAGATTGCCCACCCCTGATCTAGTCAATCTGTCGTCACCACTGTTTACTTGTTCTACATGGAGAAAAAAAAAAAAAAAAAAAAACACCCACTAACCTTTTCTTTCCCAATGTTACAGGTATGATATGCAGACGCCTGCAATGATGTCTATTGCCGTTTTACTGCACTGATCTTGTGCGCCAACTATGATTGTTCTTACCTTCTATTAATGCACATCTTGTAAGTCGCTCTGGATAAGAGCGTCTGCTAAATGCTTAAAATGTAAATGTAAAAATGTCTCCTGAACATTCCTTTAATAAAGCCCTTGCGGGTCTTTATTTCACGTCATTGTTTCTGAGTCGTGCATTTCGGGTCCAACCCTCACGTACCCGTCTCTGTTTTTTTTTTATTTTTATTTTTTCTTATGAACTTTTTTTTTGACCTCCGTCCAGTACCTCCCGCAGCCCCATACAGCACCTCCCACAGTTTCACTCCAATTATGACACAGACACAGACGCGCACTCATTTTTGTCTTTAATGTAAATATGATATACTTATACTATATAAGAACTGGTCATGAGAGCAGGTGCTGCAGCACCCCCACTTCTCGCATGTATGGGCAGGGGTGATGCTGGATGTTCATAAAGGTAAGACATGAGCAAGTCTGGACAGACGGGCCCTGTACATGAATTAGTGAAGTGCAAACAATGATTGATGCATTGACACACCCTAAAATCAAAATACACAAAAAGGTTAAAACTATTTATCAGTTCCTGAGAAAGTACCTAAAATTGAAATGGCAAGCGTTACATCGATCTGAATTCTACACGGCTCACCGTTCCAGGTATGATGTGCCAAGCAAAGACTTCCTACATCGAGACAGAGATCGAGTGGGGCAGCTGCTTCGATCCATGTAGACTACGACTCCATGTAGACTACGAAAAATATATATATATTTCCACATGGAAAAAAAAATCATCAAATTTTCTGATGACTCCACCTTACGTTCCCTGTTGAGTGACACTGATGACCTCAATCTCCACCAAGACAGTGTCAATGGTCTTGTGGAGTGGTGTGATCATAGCCACCTGATTTTAAATACCCCAAAACCATAGGAGATGATTCTTGGCCCCCAGAATGCTATTACTGCCAATCCAGGATTCATAATGAGGTCATAAAGCAGGTTACGTCCTACAAATACTTGTGTGTATATATAGACGAAACCTTGTCACAAAGTATTTATTTCCTATAGGCTAAGGTACTTTGGAGTAAGCAGGATTGATCTGTTTTATGTTCATCCATTCAGAGTGTGATGCAGTATGGTATGACTGTCTGGTATAACAATATTTCAGTGCAGCTAAAAAAAATGTCCAGGCTGCTCAGGATCTGCTGAAGATTGTTGGACAACCACTCGAGCTTCCAAACATTTTACAATGATTGCATGTTGAGACAGGCCAACAAGATTTCATCGGACCCCAGCCATGTTTTAAATAGCGAGTATTGTCTCAGGAAGGTCCTTTAGGCTCCCCAATGCAAAGAAAAACAAATGTAAAAACTATTTTTTTCCGTATTCTATTAAAATACCTGATCGGCAATAGAGTACATGCCATGTGGAATAACTAGGGAAGTGCAATAAGACTGTGTAATAATATGTAATGATGTTTTGTGGTATTATAGTTTGTGTATATGTAATATGGTTGTGTATGGGAAGCTGTTTGGGTGCATTCAGTGTTAGCAGACAAAGTATTGTCTCATCTCATCTGATTATGAATGGGTGTTTTGCAACTAAAAAATGACTTAAATTAAAGTTAAGGATTTGATCATGCTGTAATTCTTGTGATGAAAACAAGATGCTACTGTGTTTCTGTCACTACTAAAACCATAGGATGGTGCTATCTAAAGGAAATCCACTCCAGTGATGCTGTACATGTGAAATGTATAGTGGACACGGAAAGCAGCTTTCATTTAGTTACATATCTTTTTGCTACAAATCTTTTACGCCTGATTTAAAACAAAGCATACCCATAGTAAATACAACAAGAATGTAAGGCAGTGTGTAAGCCAGTAGGTTTTCAGCCATCTTTGCTGCAGATGCTGGTGAGGTCACAGAAAATCTGCAAACACTGCAATGAGCTAATATAACTATAAACAGAACCATCCAATGTCATTCACAGTAAGGGCAGTTAACAAGACTATTAGCAAATTAAAGGGGCTATCAAAGTTATTTCAGTGAGTTAAATGGCATGTGTCTAAGGTCAGGAGTCTACAGTCTTATCCAAGAAGACCCAATGTGGGTGCAGGCTTTTATTTTAGCCCAGCACTACAACACCTGATTCAACTAATCAATGAATCGTGGTCCTCAATCAAGACCTTGATTAGTTGAATCACATGTTTTTGTTATGGGCTAGAACAAAAGCCTGCACCCAGACCAGCCCTTCTTGGATAAGATTGGAGGCCCCTGGTCTAATTCATTGTGTCTTTATTCATTGTGGTTCTGTGTGGCTCAGTTGGTAGAGCACAGCGTTGGTAACACTTAGGTTGTGGGTTCAATTCCCACTGGGATCACATATACTGAAAAATGTATACATTCACTGTAGGTCGCTTTGGATAAAAGCGTCTGCTAAATGGCATATAATATATTATTTACCTGTGATTTTAAGGCACTTATTTGCCTCAAAGGCACTCATATTACACGTTGGCATTGTGAAGACCTGTATCCCAGGGTGAATGCTATTTTACCACTGGAATATTTTATCATAGGCAAAATCTTTACCAAAAGCAAGTACCATAATCAAGGTTACACTGGCAGTGTACCACCTGTGATCAGGCCCCATAACACACACAATGTAGCACAGGCTATGGGGCTTGGAATGACCCATTTGCCACCTCCCCTGCTGAGTCGTTCTTAAAATTGAACAGCAACTTCAGCAATACACTGGCGGCCTTACAACGCATGCTCTATTAAAACATAGGGCCGCAGCCAACGCAAGATTTGCCAAGTCAAATCATGGGGTTTGTTTGCATCAATGTACTGAATGGTGTGACGAGTTCATCTGCCTTTCGTACAGCTGTAGTCCAAGCGGTGTTGGTATTAGTAGCATTAAGTGTATCATGATGCAAAATTGTGATGATGTGAAACAAAAATAAAAGAATTATATCTGAGAGAAGCCTTTTGCAATGACTTCTTAAATTTAGATTTCATCAATCATTTCAACTTAATTGTGAGATATTAAATCATATATTGTTTACTCTGAAAAGTTCTTTTTTTTGCTCCTGACATCAAAGCAGATATTTCTAAGGCTTCGTTAAAAAAGGTTAAAAAAGATTAAGAATACCTTTATACATCCACAAAATCAACATTCCCAGTTAAGACACGGAAATAACATGTCTGTAATGTGGTTCGATAATGCTGTTATATTTTACATTCAAATCGGAGAAGAAGCTGTGTGGCTTTGTCTCCCCCTAGTGCTCATAATATGGTATTACTTCCAGTCTGGCATGCTACTGCTACACTGATGGTTATGTTGAGCCCATGGTTATGTGACTGTCCTTTAATGGGAGAAGGCATACAGGTAGTTAGTGTGAGTTACCCAGTGTTTGAAACATCTTTGTGTGTGTCTCTCTAATCTCTGTGTATCCCTTGTTCTGCTCCATCTGCATGTCAGAGCTTGGCCTACTTGCAGCTGTCATCGTCAAATCACATCTGGTTTCTTTACTGCGGCCACAGACGACTCATAAGCCCCTAAACAAATGACCACGTGACACTCGTCTGCATCTTTGCTTTGCGGGTCACTCAGCGACCAAAGGGGGCTGGCCAAGCCAATCCCCAGGTGGGCCGGTTAACACGAAGGTTGATGTGGCACGAGTTTCTGTAGTCCCCTTCCGAGCTGGTGGGGGTGGGGGGGACTCAGCTGTGGGAGGTGTACAGGTAGGTGCTGCTGATGCTCCAGTTGGGAGGGAAGTCCTGGACGGGGTGGGCCTTGAGGTGCTTCTGCATGGCGGCCAGGCTGTTGCAGTACTCCAGGCAGATGGTGCACTGGTAGGGCGCGGCGCCACCATGTGTGCGCAGGTGCTTTATCATGGCTGAGTAGTCACGGGAACGCTGGCCACACAGGCGGCACTCGAACGGCTTCTCACCTGCCAGAGAGGGAGGCCATCTTGAGACATTTGTGCGACGTCAGAGGGCAAAGATTGTCAATCGCTAAAATATTACCGCAGTACATGATGACAGCACACAGACGCACGCGGGTACAGTGAAAACAGAGATGGGCACAGTTGAACCATGCAGACATAGTGAGACATCAGATATACCCTGGCACAGTGAAACCACACAGGGCCAGATTTACTAAAGGATTGTGACTGTGACTGCTCTGACAATATCTACGCTGGATTTACTAAATGGTCGCAATGTGATGCAATTTGCAGGAGTTATGTCACTTTGTGACTTTCCTTTACATAAATAGTTAAATCTGTTCATGCATATGTATACCTGGGGTGAACACGCTAAAACGGTGTGGAGATTTGTAAATTAGGCTGATTAAATATCCCGTCTGATGTAATAAAGCTTGCCTTGTGACTCATCTTTGCGGGAGAATATTAAGAACACCTGAAAGCAGGCAGTATTTTGCTGATTGCTGATATAGCCTAGGCATTTCACAATCCGTGTTTCATATTACACTCTCCTAGGTGCTCGGTGCTGTCCCGGTGATGTAAAACAAATAATCACAAATGTTGCAAAGTACCCCGGTTCATGTCATGACAGCTTTATTTTCAGAAATAACTATCTACAGACAGCTAAGTAACTGGGACTATGGAGAAGCCTGACTGTAAGTTAAGGCCTTAATATACTGTATATCCTATATAGCATACATATTGTGGCATACATAACTTTTAATTTATTTTCAGATAGTATGAAAATTATATAAAAGGATGCAGGATCTGTCATCAGCTAGCAGTCAGTATAAAAACACAGTTCTGAACAATTGTGTTATTGTGCGTATGTGGTCAGGAGGGCACAGAATGAATCTGTGGCCTTCTCCCATCAAGTTCAGCCATGTCTATTAATTTCAAACCCATGTCTTGCTGATTTTGCAGGGATTATTCCACCTGTTATTCGATGTTAATATTGTTTTCTCGGTTGGACCACCGCATGTATCTTTTTCCCGCATTAATTATGTTGTAGGAAAGTTTTGTTTTGGATGCCGCCTAGCATCTTGCCATATTTTCTTTACTTCATCTACTGTTTGTTTTCTTTACATCATCTTCTGTTCATTTTGTTATGCTTCATGAATAATCTTTTGTGTGATGTCACTTTTTTGAGATTGTACCTTGTTGACCAGATCCATTTCCTGATCTGTAAATTTAAGTTTCTTGTGGTTCCCTTGCTGCTCCGTATCCCTTTCTTGGCGTTTTGTGATCTGGTTGTGTAAGTGTGCCATATTGTTTCAAACCCTTTTTTCTGGATGTCTCCTACTGTAAAATTGCAAATGAGGGCGTTTCATTTCTTTGACTGTGTAATTAGAGCCAGACGTAATAAATTGGTTGTTAATGTGTCAGTATCTATGACCTAGAGCCGCATTATAGCGACTGTTGCGCTGCGACTATTTCCTTAGTAAATATGGCCCACAGTGAATTCACACAGAATCCAAACTAGTGAATCCAAACTAGCATACATACGCACACTTACACAGTGGCACAGTGAGGCCACACTGGCACACACAGACACACTGAGAGACTGGTGTGCACACATACAGTGGCACCACACTGGCCTATGCACACACACACAAACACACACACACACACACACACACACACACACACACATGCGCGCACAGTGAAACCACACTGACACACTTGTGCACAGAAACAGTGAAACCACACACAAACACACACAGCACACACACCACCACCTGGGTGTGGGCAGTACCGGTGTGCACCCTGTAATGGGTGTTCAGCTGGTGCTTGAGGCTGAATCTCTTGGGGCAGCGCTGGCACTGGTAGGGCTTCTCGCCGCTGTGGATCCGGCGGTGGGATTGTAGGGAGCTCTCATCCCTGAAGCAGCGATCGCAGTACTCACAGCCTAGGGACAGCTCACCTGGGCCAGGGAGAGAGAGAGAATGGCCCAGGCTCTGGGGGCTCGTTCGAAATGGGAGGACCAGGCCTATATCTTCCGGTACTGGCCATGCCATCCTCCGACAGACAGTCGTGGTACTGCACACATTTAAAGTGTTGCTTTTATTTTAGCAGTTACCTGTATAATAATAATAATAATAATAATAATAATAATAATAATAATAATAATAATCGCAATATCATCAGTAATATCATCAGCATCCCCTATTGTTTACCCTGGGGGTGTTGTATCCGCTGTTGCGGGATGTGGGACAACTGGTCACCCGACCCCCCACTCCACTCTCCTGTGCCTCATTCAGGGACCTCATAAAACCCAATTAACCCAATTAACTGGTCACCCGACCCCCACCCCACTCCACCCCCTGTGCCTCATTCAGGGGCCTGGTTAAAGGGAAGGGTGGGAGGCTGCCCCCTGGTTTGGACGGCCGAGGAGGGCTCACCTGTGTGCAGGCGCCGGTGTCTGCGCACAGCCGTGTTGCTGGTGAAGGATCGGCCACAGTCAGGGCATAGGTGGCTCCACCTCCGGGTGTGGGTGGGCAGGTGGCCACTGCGGCTCACCTGGTTTTTACCGCAGAACGGACAACACAGAGGTTCCAGTGGGACTGCAGACAGAGAGAGAGAGAGAGAGAGAGAGAGAGAGATAGTAAATGAATTACTTAAATTGTAACTCAAAATGTGTAAGTATAAGTGTAAGTATCTCATACAGTTGACGTTGTTATTGTTGATTTAAACTTATGTTACTGCTTTGGCAATACTATGCGTGTGGTCATGCAAATATAGCATATTTGAATATGAATAGGACCAAGACAGTTCCTATAGATCAGGGCTATTCAATTGTGAGCTGCAGTGTCTGCATGTATTTGCTCCAACCACGCACTACACCACCTGATTTCACGAATTACTTTACCTCCTTGGTCCAAGAGATGAGCTAATAAGTGAAATCAGGTGGTATAGTGCATGGTTGGAGCAAATACCTGCAGACACTGTGGCCTGGAATTGAATAGCCCTGATCTATAGATATTGACTTATGTACTGACCAAAGCACAGGGTATTCTTCTGGAGACACCTTGTTGGAATACTTTTTTGTTCTGTGTAAAATTGTAGTTATGCAATTATTTCTGTAAATGAATGAAGCTGTTCATGTACCCAAGACATAGCAGGGGCTGATGGTAAACAGCATACTAAACACTGCAGTGTAAGAAAGGTAAGGCAGTAAGAAAATATTCCGTTCTGAAAGAAAGCACTTATGCTTTCACTTTTTCATGCGGTTGGTTATTATTCTAACAGACTGCTAAGTACATTGCTTATTGCATTTCTTCCCCCTGTCTTTCCACACTTGTAATATGCATATTTTATCTATATTTACACATTTGCGTGGCTCTGTCAAAGACTGCCCTAAGTATATGTGCACATTCAATTGAGTTATTTTACATACATACTTATATTTATCAGTGGTGCAGACATTAGGGTGTCTACAGTGCTGACCATCTGTGACATCAAAATAACATCAAAGAACGAACAAAGCAAACGTGACAAGGCCCATGTGTACTGACTGCTACTGCAATTCTGAGGGAGCGCGGAGAGAAGGACAGCACACACACGTGTGTGTGTGGCAGGTCATGCACTACATGTACATATACAGCTCACCTGAAGGCCATTAAGAAGGGGGCGACAGTGTGGTTAGGGAACTGGGCTTGTAACACAAAGGTTGAAGGTTAAATTCCCAGGTTTCACAGTTCTGGCCACCTCAAAACCGGTGGCCAGGGAAGGTTGGAAAGGTTAAATTCCCAGGTGGGGTGCTGCCATTGTACCCTTGCATCCATCCATATAAATGGAGTATATGTTAAATGTATATACAGTATATATATATATGCTAAAGGTCTGTAATGAAATGATGTATGAGCTTGCCTTATATGCTTCAAACATTGTTGGGCTAATTTCAATGACCTAAGCAGGGCTTCATACATTGACTTTAGTCCATGAGACAACTGAAATTTTAAATTGCACACTTGGAGACAGGGCCGTGCACAGACATTTTGGGGGGCAGGGGCTCAAGCAAAAAAAAGGGCACTCACCCCACCGACACGCACTATTCCCACCCCGATGTTGTAATGAGTAATGATAAGATTCTAGATCAGTAGTCCAACTCTGACATAACACCCCTGAATTTGGGGTTTCAAAACTTCCTTCGGTTTTATGTTCTGTTCTGTATCATTTTGTTACACTGCATATATTTTATAAATGAGACATATGGTACAACTATTGAACTACAGTTTGATTTTAGTAACATGTTTTTGAGCATCACACTGAGAGGAAAAGAAACCACAGTATATTATATTCAAAAACGCACACACACACACGACTTAAACACACTCATATATTTGTTACATCTATGCATATAGCTGGGGGTTGTCGGGGGATAATTAGGGGGGGGGGCTAGCAATCGGTGGGGGGTATTGAGAGCGGAGTACTTTTTAAATTGATAAGGTGTACTTTTTCAGGGATACTACTATACATTTCCCTCTTTATATTTGATAGAATTTCAATAACAAATAAAGACCAGCCCAAAAAAGGGCACTTTTTGGCTCAAGCCCCCCCACTCTGCAGTGTTTCCTGTTTTGGGCACTCTCAGCATGCTACCACAGTTATGCTCAAATACCTTGATTGCAATTTCATTCAAAAGGTCCTTAATGTGATATCAGTGTGGTGACTGATGGCCAACCCATAAACCATAATCCCTTTCTCCATGAACCATACCTTCACTCTGCCAGTGTAGTGACAAGTGGCATTATCCTGTTAGCATATGCCTCAAAAACGTTCAATATACCATAGGCTGGCATTTATATAGGAAAGTCACAATAATGCCACATACTGCCATCATTTTGACTGGCAGTGTGTGGCACAATTGCTATGAATTATGGGTCCCTGATCTGACACACTGTAGCATAGCAATGTTATACAAACGCTAGTGTCTGATTCAGTCAGAACAGGCAAACCTGCCAACACGTTTTTATTTTTCTCATCAGCATCAATGGGTAAAGACACAGTCCTAGTTTCGACAACCCTTTTTCTTAAGACTTCACAGAGTTGTGTCCATACCTACGACACTGATATTGGCCTCTTCATGATCTTTGAATTTAGAGAAAGCCACATCCTTCATTTTTACATCAGTTTTTTGCTTTTTTTAAAGGCCCATTGCCTCTGAATGTGTGTCCTCATGTTCCGAATTCCTGCCATGGTCAATGGAATTGACCCGTTGGGTTTTTGTTGACTTTTTGATATGGAATGTATTAACATTTTGGATTTTGACTAATATAGTATGATTAATATTAGATCATTATAATCAAAGGCTAATTTAAAAAAACAGCCACATCAGAAAAAGGCTTAGAGCACAGGACTACAAAGTTTTTTAGACCTGTTTTTTTATTTTTATTATGAAAATAAGGCTAACTTTTCTCTATACTGGCAGCAAACTGGAACCCACAGCCCTGGAGGGTACAGTACTCAACTGTACAGCACAAAGGCCTGAAAATGGGGGTTCTACAGAAACCAATCAGATAAATAGCTACAGAAAGGATGCGGTTTGTTTTGTCTGTTTGTGTTCGCCTTGCACCCACAAAACCAGCCATACAAAGGGTGTTTCTGTTGATCTGGGTTTTGATTTGGGGCCAAGGCCTTCTTCGTGCTCCAAACAAGAAGAGGGCGGAACAACAGCTATGTCCAAAACCCGCTTGAACCCAAAACAATCAGATTTCTGTGAGGAGAGGACTCTTGGCGAACACGCGAGCACCCTTGCAAACTTTCTGGATGGAAGCCCCACAAATCTGCTGTTGAGTATCCATGGTTTAGTCGTTTATTTGTCCTTCCTTTAACCAGGAAATCCCTTTGAGATAAAATCTATTTTTCAAGAGAGACTTGGCTAAGACAGCAGTAGCACATACATGCAAGATTAAAGATTTAAAAAATGATACAACAATACAACATTAAAATATACAGAGAAAGATTATACAAGCTCATCCAATCTTGGCAATGTGCATGATGCAGACCTAGGTCAAATACATATTTGAAATACTGTAAGCATCTTTAGATGATGGTGAAATTTGAAAACATTCCAGCAGATCCCTGCATATTTTCAACCAAATATGTAACTAGCCAAAACATTAAGCCATATGAAAGAAGAAATTGTCAGTAATCTGCAAGAATATTACTGGTGTCAAAAGGGTTAAAGTGTTTTAAGTAATTACTTGACCCGGCCCTGGCATGATGGCATAAATAAAACAAATCATTAAGGGTCTTTGACTTTTATTGAACTACCCCTCCTCAATGACAGCCTGAAACCTCAGCACGTTGTCAGGCCTGGAGGTGTCCATGCAATATTTAATTTCAAGCAGTGTTTCCTGTTTTGGGCACTCTCAGCAGGTTGCCACAGTTACGCTCAAATACCTTGATTGCAATTTCATCCAAAAGGTCCTGAATGTGATATCAGTGTGGTGACTGATGGCCAACCCATAAACCATAATCCCTTTCTCCTTGAACCATACCTTCACTCTGCCAGTGTAGTGAAAAGTGGCATTATCCTGTTAGCATATGCCTCAAAAACGTTCAGTATACCATAGGCTGGAAAGTCACAATAATGCCACACACTGCCATCCCTTTGACAGGCAGTGTGTGGTACAATTGCTATGAATTATGGGTCCCTGATCTGACACACTGTAGCATAGCAATGTTATACAAACGCTAGTGTCTGATTCAGTCAGAACAGGCAAACCTGCCAACACGTTTTTATTTTTCTCATCAGCATCAATGGGTCAAGACACAGTTCTAGTTTCGATAACTCTTTTTCTTAAAACTTCACAGAGTTGTGTCCATACCTACGACACTGATATCGGCCTCTTAATGATCTTTGAATTTGGAGGCTGCATTATTTCATTTTTACAACACAGTTTTTCAGTTTTTCTTTTGAAAAAAAAAAAGGCACAAAAGTGTGTGTCTTCACGTTACCGTTCAGCTCCACCAAAGTCACAACACTGCCAGAGTGATTTTAGAAGGCATTGTTAACTCCTCTGGCTTTCGGTGGCTTGACACTTTTCAACGACAGCGCTGTGTTTACCGTAGGGCCTGCGTGGCATACACAGGATGCTGATCTGAGAGGAAACGTGCAACCACAACAATCGAGGCCCTCGCTCATCGTTTCACGCGTGCACACACTCACACTCACACACACACACAAACACACACACACTCACACACCATTTGAGGCTTTAACCCATACATTGCCAAACCTTGGTTTAACCTCACAAGCCTAACACTTCCACTACAAACCCTAGTCTGGGAGGTGCGCCATGTCCTCAGCTTGTTATTGTTTGTACCCTGCATGCTGTTATGGCACTTTATAAACCTTGTAATACGTATTAATCGCCACAGTAACATGTTCCGTGTTAATATGTCAATTTCAATGGAGTCTGATAGGGGTGTGTCCATACCTATGACACTGATATTGGCCTCTTCATGATCTTTGTATTTGAAAAAGGCCACAGGCTTTCATTTTTACAATTTTAAGCCCATTGCCAAGTTTAACACTGATGTTGTGTTAATCGTTTAAAAATGTATATGTTTTGGGCTGCAGATAATGCTTGAGCAGAGATGTTTAGGAAAAACTATTTCTGGCATTCCCTCTCCTTTCTGAAAGTAAATATCCTGTATTGCATTATCGAAGGCAGCCCAAGATTGGTGGCGTCTGATTCACACACGGCGTGTCTTGCTCTGTATGTTCAACCCGGTAGAGATAATCATCTGCTTCATAGATACAGTGTGAGCTTACTATAAAAAGCTAGCAGTATGTCTGACGCTTGCACACTGTAAGGTGTGAGTGGAATTGAAGCATACATTATTTAAATTTTTATTATGAAAAGTAAGCTTTTTTCCCCCTCCTTTGGCAGAGCGCAAAAACCACTTGCGCGTTCCAGAACATACTGTTTGTTCCGCCAAGTAACCGCACTACTGCTCATAACCCACTTCTCTCTCTCTCTCTCTCTCTCCCTCCCTCTCCCCCTCCCCCGCCTGCTCTCTGCCCACTCAACTCACTGAAGATTCTTCAGGAGGTCAAGGGTCACGCCTTCCTAAATATTTGATTTGCATTAACAAGATACGTAACCAACCGAATCATGTGAACGCAAATAAAATATCTAGGTACTTTAGGGACATAAGAATTTAGCTTACCAGGAATCATAATTTTTGTACTCAGATAATCAAAATGAATAATCAAAAATGTGTGCAACACTAGGGTACCATTTACTAAGTATACAAAATGGAATAGAATACAATGGAATTGATCTGATACAGTCATCATCAGCTGCACCAGGGCTATTCAATTCCAGCCCTCAAGGGCCACAGTGTCTGCAGATATTTGCTCCAACCACGCACCACACCGCCTGACTTACTGACACTAAATAGTTTACATCCTTGAGGTGAGCTAATTAGTGAAATCAAGTGGCATGGTTGAAGGAAATATCTGCACACACTGTGGCTCTTGAGGGCTGGAATTCAATAGCCCTAAGCTACAATATATAATCCAAGGGAAAGAGATACTGCACGCATTTGTCTGATTGTGAAAGTGAACAAACAAGTTTGGAATGAAGAAGTCTAATGTAATGTACCTGGAGAGTAGTGTTGGTTAATGACCAACAAATAGGGGAGGCGAAAACTGTCTGGCATTTGCACAGTTTAGATAAGCAGGCAAATTTAGATAAGAATCGTGTATCAGCTGCCGATTCCTTTTTACTCTATTGCATCTGATGGGGTGACATGCAATACACATCAAAGTGGTTTAGCAAAAGTAGCAAAACAAAGGTGGAGGTGGCACTGGATTAATCTGTCATGGCGCTGTATTACATTACCGGAGGAAGTGACCTCATGCATCTGCAGTTTCCGATTGTCCAGGAACTCCTTGCGGCACTGCAGGCAGTGGAAGAGTCTGTCTGCGCTACCTTGAAACTTCCTGGGGAAAGGGAAGCACAGGATCCCTTTATTTGAATATGAATTTGAGAGAGAGAGAGAGAGACATTAGACTGTCTGTGTTTACACATCCTCACAAACCAGCATAAGGGGATACAATCAGAGGTCTCATTGAGGATACCATGAAAGGAAACACATGACTGCGCTTAATTAAAACAGCAAGCCCAAAAATAGTCAGGCTAGCGTAAATGCAGGCAGTGCATTGTGCATTGTATTTCTCTAAGGTCTAATTTGTATAATGTTAAACCCTGTGGTTTGACTTTGTGCAAATATATTTATGTGTGTATATATATCAGAAAATGCAGTCTGATTCTGAATATGGACAGTGTGAAACAGGAAATTGTGCCCAACAATAAGAAAATAGAAGACTGATAGCCACAAACAGGATGTCCTCTCTTCTCTGACACTCTGACAGTATTGTTATTAACACAACTTTAATAGCTTTCTGACATTTTAACAGCATGTGTCAAAACACATGCTAATAATGTCTGTGCATCAAAATCAGTCACTTACACTGTGTGAGCTGTACATTACGCTACCTGTGCACTTGACAGATGCTATTGTCCAAAGACAATTCCAAGACAATTATGGCAAACATCACCAGGTGCAAATATATCAGATAACTCTAAGTATCTGGATAGAACAGATTGTTGCACGATAGGCATTTGTAAATTACTGCAAAGCTGATCAGACTCAGCCACTACACAAGTAATTTATATAAGGTATAAAGTGACAAAACTTTACACAATTCTCTGAGTAACCTACTACAGGAGTGACCAAACATTAGAACACAAAAATCTTTGAATTTCGGACTGAATTTGAACATTTATATTGACCAAAAATGTCACTTACAAATAATAATAGTAAAGTTTAAGAATCAATGGTTTAGAAGGTCAACTACAAACATTAATGACATTGGAATTTGCCACCACCTATTTAAATGGACAGGGGAATTAACAGGTGACAAAAAATCTATAAACACACATTTCTAATAAAGCACTAATATAAAAGCCAACGTTTTTATTGTTTATGATCTGGATTATTATTTATGAGTTATGATCAGGCTTTTTCATTTCAAAGGTGAAAGTAACATGTTTTATAGTCCATAGTTTTGAATTAATGACTAATGGGATTTTACTTGGTAGGAGCTGGAACTGCACTCCAGTACGGAGAAGAAGTACAAAAGTACAGAACTGCCAAAACATGTTGAAAGTATTCCCAGTGCTGGCTGTCCAACATTTCCTGCACTTCATAAAACACTGTGGGCTGGAACATTATTTCATATGTTTAAAACTATAAGCTGATATTAAAGCAGACTTCTCTGCTTGTAGTCATTTGGACATTTATGTCCCATGGGTTTTCACTCAATATTTATCCATCGCTATCAGCTAAAGAGAAAACCAAAACGTATCTGAAAGCTACCTTCGTGTGGGCAACAGGAAGCGGACAGAGCTGTTCTCTGACATTTCCCCCCCCGCAGGGTAGATTGAAATAAAGGCCTGAAGCAGGAATTGGGGGAGGGAGGGAGGGAGACTTGAATTTTAAAAACCCTTCATTTAACGTTGCATTAAACCAAGGGCATTAAATGAAATCAAACTGTGCTATAGTAGGGGGAGAGGAGGGGGGAAAATATGATAACGCGAATGGGGCATGTTATGTCATAAGGTTGTAGGGAGGTGGGGGGGAGGTCAGGTAGTGTCTAAGAACGAGAGCGAAACAGATTGAACAGATCGGTGGGTGGACCTGTGTGCCTTTCATGTGCCTGGTTGCTAGGGAGGGGAGAAACTTAGGGGGATCCCCCTCGCTGCCTCGCAGGTTTTTAAAACTTTGAAAATCGCGCCCCATTAACTGCACTGTTCCTCCTCTCTATCCGGCTACTGCATGCTCTGTGAGTCTTTTGTAAAACCTTTATTGCATTACATCTGTAAGTATGATTAAGTAGTGGGTTGAAGGTAAACCTAGGCACATGTCTTCCATGAATCAACACAGTGATAAAAAATATCAGTTTTGTAAATGACGTCAAAACATAGCTCTGTGATAAATTCATTGTGAAATGTAACATACACACCCAATAAAACTTGACTGATTGCTAGATAAAATTTGACCGACTAATAAAATCATAGTAGTAGACAGTAAGAAGCAGATTTGTGTTACCACATTTTCCCTGAAATGTAATAAAAATGTGTACTGAATTGCTTCATATATATATTAGTGACCACCAGATGTATCAGAGCAGTGATTTAGCTCCAGTCTTAGACAGATAGCAGTTAAAAGACAGAGTCTGAGAATTCTGATACTAATGCAACCAGGACAGGTGGAAAAATATGAATGGGGAGAACGGGAAAGTCCAGGAGGAGGGGAGCACTCTCACACACTCTCTCTTTGACACACACATACACACACACACCTGTGAGTCAGTTAGCTGTGTGGCATGTAGGCAAATAAGGGGCATTCTGAGCTCTACTGTAACAAGGATTGTGAACCCACAGAGCCAGAGAGCAGGGGAAACCTGCTCATTCTGCAACTGATGGGTGGAATTAAACAAATCCTTTGGTGAGGTGTTTTTCAACCAGGGCAGTGGCCTTACCTCACCCCTCCCTCTGGTTCGTTGCCAACAATCAGCTCTGCGTCCACTGAGGCCTTCTTTCCCAGAAGGCTGTGCTTCAAGGAGACGGCCATCTTCTGGGGTCCCTGCAGGAGGCTGTGGTGGAAGGGGTGGAGCAACCTTGTGTAGCTCATGAGGGAGTCATGCATTTGGGGGAGGGCAGGGGGCGGGAACAGGGAGTATATGGGTGTGGAGTAGGGGATGGAGTAAGCCAACAAGGGTTGGGAGGACTGAAGAGAATGCAGGGACCGGATGGCAAATTCAGCATCGGGTGGGACTGACCCCCGAGAGGCGAGAGCACCCCACCCAAGCTTGGAGGGCCTGGGGGACGAGGGGGTGGGCGGAGCAGGGGCGGTGCTGGCAATCACGCTGACCCTGGGGGGTCTGGGATGTTTCTGGGCATGCAGAGGGGGGTCATCCGCCTCATCAGAGTGCTCATCAGGGACACTGCTGCGCGGGGAAGCCTCACCAGATGCGGTGTCGCCCCTGACGGCGTCCCGAACCTCGCACCCGCCTGTCTGAGTCCAGCATCCTGAGCCACACCAGGCACTGCTCCCCCAGCTCCTCCATCTCCAGCAGCCTCGCCGCCCTCAGCAGGCTCCGCAGGTCTTCCACAGACACCTCCAGGGTGTCCGCGTACACGTAGTTCATCACCTGCTGGAAGGTGCGGGCAGAGAGGGCATCCACGGTGCAGTGGCGGCGGTGGGCATCCTCGGCGGCGGTAAGCTGCCGCTCCAGCTCCCGGCTGGCGCAAGCAAGCACCAGGCTGTGTGCGCGGAAGACCTGGCTACCCACCATGATCACCGCGTCGCAGAGGAAGCCCGCCTGCCGCAGCTCGCCGGCACGCCGCAGGAAGGGGGAGTACAGAGGGTTACGGAGCTGAGCTGTCATCTTAGAACCTGAGGAGGGGCTGGGGGAGAGAAATGGAGAACAGGCACACGCTGGGTTCCAAGACCTGGTCACAGAACTCCATTCAACCTGAGAGAGACAGAGATGTGGGATTGATCAGAGAGAACATGATCAATCAACATTTGTCCTTAGTTTTGTACAAATAAAGCATAAGACAGGCAACTGCCAGAGTAAAGGCAACACTCTGGTAACACTTTTTTGTGATTTGTCACAGCATTTATTTGTAAGTCAAAGTTAAGGACACATTTTGATGGAATCCAAGCCTCATTCCATAAAAAACCACAAGGGGTTCAATATATTTAAATGCAAGTGCAATGCAAGATACATATTACCTGTGCTCAGACTTTGTACTGCTTGTATACAGATGTACCTAACCTGATTTGGTTTAGTCTTGTTGAGACAAGTTTACAAAATGCACATCTTTTAAATGCATGACATCTTCAAAGGTATAGTAAATCACCTGACTTTTCAGTAGTGGCACTGGAATAATTATGGATTGAGGTCAGGTATATGTAAATCTTATTCTACCATGTAGCTAGCTAGTTACCCATCTAGCATACCATTAGAAACAATATTTCTAATTTCCAAAACACTATGTTAAAAGGTGTAGGTGTAATGAAAACATTCACTTTCATTATGTCCCCCCAATATTGGATATTTGTGTTCCAGTGTTGCAAGTTTAATACGTTTTATTATTGGTGGTCCATTTAAGTTTTCTTGAACCAAAATAGCTTTTTATCTTAAAAGAAAGACAAGAATAGAATATTTAATCAACACAACAATCTACCACGCAACGAGGGCTGCAGAAGGAAACGATGGGTGTGATTATTCGATTTCATCGCTCATAAACAAGAACTGTTGAAATGCAGTATTATAATTATTTTTGTTATTCAGTTTTTGAGAATGATGACATAGGAAAAGGAGAACTGCAAAAAGGAGAAAGCAGACCACAGGCCAGCAGGTCTTAAATGAACTGTGTACAGCTTCCCAATGTAACCAGTTTAACCATGCCCATACAGTAGCTAGCTTTTATCTTTAACCTTTAACTGAACCCCACCTACAATTATTACATGATTTACAAAGCTGACCAGGTGATTTCTACGGGAAAGTCAGTGCCTCATGAATGCATTGCAATGCATGGCACAGTTATGCATGTTATGCACATGAATGCGAAAGCATTTGGAAAATGTTAGCCTTCTGGGTAGGACCATTGTGGAGACAGAGGTTGATGGTTTGTGTCAGGGGTGTCCAATCTTATCTAAGAAGGGCCGGTGTGGGTGCAGGATTTTGTTCTAGCCCAGTGCTAAAACAACTGTTTCAACTAAATAACTAATCATGGTCTTCAGTCAAGACCTTGATTAGTTGAATCAGGTGCATGCACAGCGGCCGATTCTCAGATAAGATTGGACACCCCTGGTTTATGTGGATCCTCCATAAGTAATGTTATTGCTCATTTACTAGGGACTTGTATTAATATTTCCACTTTAGTATGTCTCTTATTCATGGCAACATGTTTATATCATCATGGGGGTTTTTTTTACAATCATGTCATCTTACATTACACTCAAGTTCATCTAAACTTATTGTATGTACTATGTTGTAGGTCACTCTGGATAAGAGTGTCAGATAAATTATTCAATTTATGTTGGCTTTCATGTTAACTATATAATTTTCATTCATTTAAGTGAACCGTGTATCCTTTTTAGGGGTTTTCCGCAGTGAAAATACTCCCATTAAAAGATAACGAACAGAAGGAAAGTAATGGTGAAAGTACAGAGAGAGCTGAAAAGACAAGGACCTGATTTGATTATTACCACACCAGTAGTTCTTACTGTACCCACTCTGTTTTCCCATTGTTGACCTTTGAATATTTTTGATCTTTTGTGGTAGGAAGATGTTGATGAGGGTAACGATAATAATATATTTTTTAAACATTTATCTTGGTTGTAGATCAACTTTAAGTGGAAATTAAGGTGGCAAAGATGGAACAACTGAACTGGTTGCAGGTGCAAAATATCTGATTTTAAACTTTGAAGAATAATAGTTTCCGGCACTCCAGCTTGAAGCAGGAGACCAAGAAGGGCTACTTTTAAACCACAAATATGAAAGTCACAACCTTGTTAACATAACCAGGTGCATTCAATCAGGTTGAGTCCTTGTTGAATACTTGTTTTGTGACAAAATCTAAATTTCATTGTTCAGAGT
Source organism: Aldrovandia affinis (assembly GCA_029706075.1). Lineage (NCBI taxonomy): Eukaryota > Metazoa > Chordata > Actinopteri > Notacanthiformes > Halosauridae > Aldrovandia > Aldrovandia affinis. The sequence continues at coordinate 604,155 of JAINUG010000306.1, read as the reverse complement.
TCATTAACTGCAAATTCTTTCCATCGTCAGTTCAATGATTTTCAGTTCAGTGTTTACTGTGCACTATGAATACTGTGTTTCATTCAACTTTGAGTTGTTTTTTTAGTATATTTCTCAAATAATTTCTTTAAATATTAGATATCAGTGATCAACTAATGATCTTTTTGCATCTCATGCAAGTGTAATGAATTTAATACTATTTTTGTACAATGAGAATTTTCCTGTGGATGAATTCAATCAACATTTGTCATTAACTTTGACTTACTGGTGAATTCAAGTATTTGCCCTTTTTCCACCTAACTTGCCAATCTGTTATGTAAAGAAAAGAAAACCTTGCATTTGTTAACAGATGTTGATTGAATCCAGGCCTTTGTATTAAAAGTATAAAAGCACTTAATCCCTCAGCCATTGACTGTAGATGTGACACTGTCCCTGGTACATACAGTAAAATACAACATTCGACTGGCAAACACCTTCATCGTAATTCTATACGCGTGGTAATTGATCAAAAACCTGACCTGGTTCATATTCTTCTCTCCTACATGTTAAAAGGAGACGTTTTGTAAGTCTGGTTAACATGGGGAAAGGGAGCTTTGTTTCAACTCTGAAATTCTGGATACAAGTACACACACACATACTGAAGCCACAAACCTCTCCAAAATACGAAACCATGACTAATGCCAAGAGTACACATATGCATAGTAATGGAACGCTAGCTTTTTTGATTGACAGCAACAACATGTTTGATACACTGTATAGGTGAAGAAATGCATCTACAGTAGCTACAGTGAGTTTTGCTGTCAATGGTGGATATTAAATTATTATAATTAGACTATACAAATAATAAATATTATAATATGACTGAAGGTGGCCTTGTATAGGCAAAAAACAGCAAATGTGCTTGGATTGATGGAGGAACAAGGATCAGGGCATGTGACAGAAAATAAATAAAGATAGTTTAGAAATGCGGATACTGAACGTTTCGGGTAAGCAGATGCCCATATTGACATATCCCTTATACTACTGAGAGAGCATGCTGGATGCTTGACTTGGCAGATAATACTGGACAGGCCATTGCCACGTGCATTCAGGAATGGTATTCTACCTGTGCGTGGATGGCTGGTTTACAATCATTCAAGTGAAGTAGCATACACAGCCAAGGGAGCGGTATCTGTGGAGAACGTAACATCATGCGATTGGGGAGGAAGCTTAAGTTGCGTAGCTGATCCTCCGCATTAGAATTTTTGAACCCGAATTTGAATGTTGTGAGACACTGACTAAAACCTGGAGTCTGGTATAAAATGCACGGTCTGCCCTCTCTCTCTCTCTCTCTCTCTGCGCAACAAAAAAAGGAATGCAAAAGGCATCGCTGACGTGCGGCAACACCTCCTCGATCTGACGACAACGGCGAGGTTCGATGGAAAGTATAAAAGCTGAAATGACGATATTTGTTGGCATGATTACTGGAACTTAGGCTCACGCATTTGCACACACACACACACACACACACACACACACACACACACACACACACACACACACACACACACACACACTGAGAAGATGTCACATGGTTTCGCTCTCAAAATCCAATGCTAGACACAACATGCTCGTGGTTATTTCCGTATATGCTGTTTCTCCACCTGAGGTAATGGCGGATAACTTGAGTCCTTGAAGCTAATCATGGGAAACAGCTCTGCAATTACTGCAATGCAATGCAATGCAATCACGGTAATTTGCATTCAGGAATCTGTGGTATCTCACCAATACAGTACATCCGCTTGTATAGGACAGGTACAAGCCTGGTGCATTCATGTGCAAAAGTTTGGTCTCACTCACTTCAATAGCCAATCTGGACCTCCAGACTTGGCATTATACATCATATACATTTACATTTCATTTGAACACATTTAGCATACACTCTTATCCAGAGCAACTTACACGGTTTAATTCCATTACATACGATCCATTTACTATATAGCTGGATATTGTTTGCTGAATATAGGTTCAGTAACTTGCTCAAGTGTACAACAGCAGTACCTCACCTGGGAATTGAACCTGCAACCTCTGAGTTACAAAACCAGTTCCCTAACCATTATACTACACTGTCACCCTGATTTACAAATCAGGGAATGTATCAGATGGGAAATGTATCAGAGAACAATAAATACTATAGAGACAGCACTGTTATTCAGGACTTACCAGGCCTTCAGAAGCAAGTGAGGTGACCACCTGCAAATTCTGTGACTTGCTCATTGTAATTACAAACAGGTGATTGATGTACGCTCGTCTCTGCACAGTGCCACGTGAATCTGTGATGAAAAAGAAGTGCGTGTCCTTTTGTGGTTTCGCCAGTGTTTTGTTTGCAGTGAAGAGGGGGGCCCTCGCTTTACTGCCCCACAGAGTGCTGCTACCATGGTGCTAAAATGTACACCAAGATCACGCCAAAACTTTGACAAAGTATAGAAAACAGGTTCTGTGTAAACCCCACCACCACCCCCAAACCAGTGATTCTGCTGCAGACCTGCATGAGACATGTACGTTTCTGTCCTCCCTCCTTACTCTGTCCATACCGTCCTCTCTCTCTTCTCTCCCTTGTATGTGTTACCCAGTCCCACCCTTTGGTAATCATTAGTGACAAACGCATTTGACAAAACTGAAATTAAATCTCAACTGCACCACTTCCAGACTTCCTAAACAAAAAAAAGGTTCAAACACACACACTTAAACTATACTTGTGTGAAGTTCTCAGTGGTCATCTTGTGAAGGGAAAAAAAAAGAAATCTTTGTAATGTAATGAACACCTTATTTGTGTGATTTGTGTGATGGTCTTTTTCACAGTTGGTCTTTAACACTATTTTACTAATGGAAACTATTGCAAAACCCACAAGAGTGAACTGAGCAATAAAGAGATTTATGTCCTCCAGTGATTCACTGCTGCTGATGAGTGGAACCCGTGAAGTAATGTTTAGACGGGGATGGGAAATAATGGGACGGGGATGCCTCAAACCATTAGCATTTTATTTAATATAATAAAGGAAGTAACCATCACTTCTCACCATATAAAAATTGTAACATAATTTTGAAACATTTAAATCTATTCATTGAAGATGTCCGTGCTCACACAAATGGTAGGGCTGGGCTCATATATTTAAAATGTCTCGGAGTAGGAGCGCTGATCTAGGATTAGTTTAGGCTTTTAGCTCATAATGAATAAGGATAGGATATGGGCTGGGGAAAATCTAACCCTAGATCAGTAGCACCATTACAATCTTATGTTGGAAGACATGATATGGTGTTGTATCCATTTTTCTAAATATAAAAGTTTTGAGCTCTAATTGTCAGGGCTTGTAGCTATTAAGAAATAGGATAAATGAGAAACCCTTTCAATTAATAAATAGTGTCATTGTTATGCATAGGCAGTGATTTAAATGTTATTTTAAGAAAAAGCAGTGTGTGAGTTATTTCTTCCTGTATCTATCTTTTCCTCTCTCATGCACCTGCCTTGGCTTTTTCCCCCAAGAATGTTATTTTATTAAATGACGTCGGAGAGAAAAACATTTTTATGTCACATTTCGAGGTTTGACCCAGATCAAAGAGTCTCTCAGAACACCGAGTAGAAGTGTTCACAAGTGTAGCTGTGGATCCATCCTTGCTCTATGCTGTTTCACTGGGTACACACTGCAGATGCTGCAATAGCATGTTGTCAAAGAAAATATCTGTAGTGGTGGCTGCACTGGGTTTATATTGCAACTATTGCAACAATGCCTCTGTTAATGCAGTCAACTCATCCAGGAGCTCTATTTTTCTCATAAAATGTGCTTGCACTGTGACGAACACAATAGGAGAAGAGTGTTTTTTATTTTTTAGGAAAGTGAATTTAGCCTTGTAAAATGTTACACGCTAATGCCCATTAAATGTGCGACCTCTAAACTGACCTACGAAGATCTAAATACTGTACAATTATGTACTTTTTATACCGATTGGGTGATTGATCACATTCAATTTCAAGATCCCTGGCCCCATGTAAAAACCGAAGCACATTCTATGCCCGCCAAGTTCCTTGACAGATATTCAGTTTTTACACCACAAATATAAATTAGAACCCCAGATCTGTGTTTACTCACATAACAAGACATTTTGTTATCATTACAAAAACAGCTTTTGGCATGAATTGTGCCTGAACTAGACACATTACCACAGTACCTTAATTAGTACCTCATGTAGTCTGCATCTTTGTGCATTTCAGTCTACAGTTGTGTTTACCACCATACTTTTAAAGGTGGCACTGGTGACTTTCATTCATATCAAACTGTACCTGACCTTTGGCAAAGTAAGGGCTTGGTTTGCCATATGCTTTAGTGTCATTTTTAATAACTTTTTGAACACTGTATCTAGGCCATGGTGGAAAAAAAGAGAAAAATCAACCTATTCTGCTATCGTTTCCTGACTAAATTAACCTTATCTCAGTATCTACAACCTAGAGCAACCTTTGATGTTTTCAATTCCAAACACTGACACACATATCTGTGCAAAGTGCATGTGTATGTATATTATATTTTAATAAAATTAATAGTTGTATTTTTCAATCAATAATGTTTGAAATGCTTTAGAGAAAGCTTAAATGAATACCATAGATGCCCGTTGACCCCACAAGATTAAGTTACCTTTCGTGTATCAGAAATGTACGATTTAGCTTACATATTCATAGATAATAGTCACCATCACATCATGCCTTTGATTTAAGTGTTTGATTTAAGCCTTTGAATTAAATATTTTGTGGTGGACCAGGGAATCCACCACAAAAGGTCATAATACATCTCACCATTTACATATAGGTTGACTCAAGACCGATTTACCAAAATTGAGTGTAACTCCATTACAACTAATTCTGTATCTTAATTTCCACTATGAAATGTATAGCTTACCATAAGCAATAAGGGGCACATGTACATGTTCTAACACATATACGGGAGCACTGTTAGAAAATGTATTAGACTGTCATATTAATATTAATATTAATATATATTAAATATGAACAAATTGAAGAAAGGCAATTTATAGGCCTGGACTGTTACATTTTTTTGAAGTAAGTAGAGTCCCTTAATCAGTAAATCAATCCTTCGGGTGCCAAAGATGAGACACGACAACCGTTATTGTTAGTACATGCATTATGAAAGCCAGAATGAGTGGTTGTTGGAATCGCACATCCAGTAATACATCATTACAAGGTGAGGCAACAGGCCTCCAGTGAAGTCGGTAGTTTCAGCTACATATTAGCATTGAGAACAACAGGAAAAGCATAAAAGCAATCTCTGACCAACATAACACATGGGGCTAAAACTATTCTGTGGTCTTTAGCTTGCGCACAGAATTTCACTATGTTGCGAATAACCTTAACCTCTAAGAGCATCAATCTAAGAGTGTCTGCTAAATGCCAGAATTCACAGAAGTGTGTGCTATTTTGAGCTTCACAAACTAATTATACACTGTCTGGCGAAGACATACACACATGGACAAACATTTCTATAACTGAATTTATGAGGATGCATCAGAAGAAAGTTTGAAGCCCTCAGCCAGCGTTGCAGGAACCATTCACGTGTCGTTTTTCAACATGACTGCAGACCTCAGTGCATCTATTACAACTATGTTCCAGATTCTATATCCTCTACACTGTGGAACCATTCATTTTAGTTATCACTGGCAAAAAAGCCTCTTCCATGCAAATTAGACTTTTTACAGTTTGGGTAATATATAAAAGTCAGGAGGTGGTAGATCTTGAGAATAAATGAGCATGGGGGGAGATGTTCCTCTGCAGGTATTTAATCACCACCCATTTTTCACTTCCCTTCAAATTCCAGGTTAGGCCTCATAGCGTCCTGAATACCAGTAAAGGTGTCCACTTCTAATGAAGTGCATGTGTGTGACAGATCATATTTAATGTTAATAACATATGATAACACAACAAACAGCAGTCTGGCTGTGGACACAAACTTTTAGATCCCCCCTCGTTGGTGTCCAATGATGGGCTGAGCTGGAGGGGAGAATCTTTCTGAAGTGACACATCTTTCCCCATGCTTTCAAATCGTGAACTATTTACGAGGTCAGGTTTCTTTGAAAATTATAAACAAGCTTGTTGTCGGTGAAGAGATTGGAAGCTTACATCTGAAACCACAGGCAGATGAGCCAGACAGAGAGAGAGAGAAAAAAGAGAGAGAGAGTTACAGATACAGATAGAATTGGAGAAAAAGAGAAGCAATCAGTGGAGAGCAAACCATCTGTTTAGTGCTAGACTCACCAGTTCACGAGTGACTCAGCCCACTCTCTATCCAGAGAGCTCAACAGAAACGCATTGTGGCTTTGCCTGAAGTGACACAGATTGCAATGTCTCAGTGTAGGTGAGGGACACAGTAGCCACCTCTGCAAATCCCCACCCCTCAAGTGCAAAATCTGCTCCTGTATTGGTCTGTCACTGTGTCCATTGTGAAATGTGATTGGTTTAAAATAATGTCTGTTACATTTTTGCAAGGTTCTCTCTAAAAAGCCTAATGCTTCTGATTAGGTAAGTAAGTTAACTGTTTTAAAAAATGAATGGTGGAAATGTTTTAGAAAAATGTCTGAAAGTGGAAATTGGAAAATTACAAATAAGGTGAAGTAATAAGGTAGTAAGGTCCATTTTTCTTCAAAATGCTTTATGTCACATGTGCCCCATTTCTGCAATGTACCATGTGAAGACTTGAAGGGACACAATTGTGTCTAAAAAAACAAACAAAAAAACATTTTAAATAAATTCAGTCAATCATAATCATAGTATTATGCTGTAAAGAGTAATATATGAAAAAAGATGGTTGTTAATATGTGGGTAGCTATTTATAATTAGGTTGCTGTTATCATTCCTCACTGGTTGCATTTTCTCTGTATTATATTCTTCATTGTACTGCAAGATATCAAGTTGCGCTGGTATACAGTATGTAATTAGTTCAATATAAGGATGTAATTCCTTATAGATAAGGAAAACATGCATATGTAAGGAAAATAGGTACATATAATAGATTTAATAAGAAAATAATTCAGGAATAGAGGTAACTTTGTTGACCCCCATGATTTATGTTTACATTGTTTTTACAATGCCAAACAGAAAATACATCTAAATCTGATAATACATTAATATTGAATTTGGGCAAATCAAAAACATTTACAGCATTTAGTACCATATTAAAAAGTATTAAAAATACTTGGCAAATATTCTGTCTTCAGATAATATATCCATAATGTAATGATTCTTACAAATTAAGTGCTAATTTATATGGTTTATTTAGTAAATTATCACATGTTTTAATTTAGCCTTAAAACAATATCACAAATAATTAAATGATAATATAACTAAAAAACTGTAAAATAAGGCAGAGCAATGGAAGAGGTAACTGCAGATAAAGAAAACATTTCACATTATGATAAATATTCAAGTAAACATGATGTCAGCACTACATTTTCGATTTGGTAAACTTGAAGAATTATCAGGGTACAACTGAGTATGGGGTTGCAGTGAAATAAAATAGTGTGTAGCAGGGGAGACCAACCCCAGTCCTCGTGGGCTACAGGGTCTGATGGGATTTGCGCCCACCTAAAAATCAGTAACAAACTTAGACCCAAGAAACCAGGCAAAGTGAAATTATCTGTGTAATCAACTGCTGTAATCAATTAAGTGCTGAGTAACAACGAAAAACCAGCTCACCCTGTGGTTCTCCAGCACCAGGGTTGGCCACCCCTGAACTATATCAATTTCTTATTTTTTCCCAACATCTTACTCATTAAATACAATACAATAAATATATAATTTCCATGGTGAGCCCAGCATGCATATTCAAGGGCAGATTATATTCTGTTAAAGTCCTTGCCACTCGACTTTAACAGAGAATGCTGCAAAATACTGTCACAAAATTTCATTTCAAAATCTTTTTTCCCCAGAAATCTAAATGTAAGGATTATTTTATGTTAAACTCCTGATTATATTTCAAAGATGCTCAAAATGCTCTTCAAGTGTTTCCCTCTGGCAGACTTGATGCCCGTGGTCATGTATTAGCTGAAAAGGCAGTCAGGTTTAGCTTTTGGAAACCAGGGGTGTGAAACTCATTCTATCAAGGGCCGAGTGTATGTAGATTTTTGTTGAAACCATTGCACTACACCAGGTGATTACACTCTTTATCTCACTTCTTCACCTTGAAATTGAAATCACCTGGTGCAGTGCTCCGTAGAGCAGATCTATTGAACACTTTCAATAGATCTGCTCTAAAAACACATTTCAGAGGCTCAATAAAGTTTGGGAACCTTTTCCCATGCCACAGGTAATTTCATTTCCTGTTGCCGGTTCCTCATGGCAAAATGTGGTAAACTCTCCATTTCGTCAAATTTTGATGTTAATTAGAAAACTCACAAGAGAAACAAAAAATCATTTTTCTTTGATTTCACCTCAAAACTAGTTTCAATCACTGAATGCATGCCAATATATTATTTCCCTTCATTTTTATTTTTTATTATTGCCCTTCATATGCCTATCATATTTATCTTTGTGTCTAGGAAATGGATCCTATTGTTGTCTTTATAATCATTTGATGAAACCAGTTTCCTTTTTTAGTTAGCTTCTTTAATTGTTTATTATTAGGAATATTGATAAACACACATGTAGCTCAGGGGGTCATTTACAACTTGTACAATGCAAATATGCCAGGTATGATACCAAAACTGTTTCTGATAGTAATTATTACACATGAGTGGTGAGAGATCCAAACGAACATTAAACCTCAGTGCTGTGTTGTTATCTTCACTCCATATTTCAGTTTGTGAAATATTTTGTGAAATTATTTTCATGTTTTCTGATAATCTCTTGTATAACTATAGTGTTAACTGATTTCACATATTTTTACCTCTGAAAAAATCCCCAGCACAGCCAAAACCCAACCTGTACCTTAAGAGTATTTTTTCCCCCTCATGTTGCGTTCTTTGAGGCATTGCCTAAATATAAGAACATGTTACCCTGTTCATACATATGAATAAATATTATGTTACATTTTCAGTGGCTTCTGTGTTAATTATTGTCATTTTTAAAATGCAGGCAGCATGGTATCCTCTTCAAATGAATACTGTTTAAAAAATATATAAATAAAAATACCCTTTTTTCTCTCCAGTGTGGAATTGTCAAAATTGTGCCTTTAGAGTCACCGCGGCACCACCAAAACCCACACAGGAACAATAAGCAATGCAGCTGAAGCATGTGGACTCAGATCCACTCACCTGTGAGTCACTTACTATTTTACAACCTAAAGGCCACAACATATTGCAGGAGAGCAAGTGCTAATCTGAGGAAATGCATATGTCTCTGATGGCAGTTGCAGAGCTGCCAACTTTGAGAGGTGACAAAGAGTGAGGTTTGACTCTTTGTACACTGTTGTGGGGGTGGGAGTTGATGATATTGTTCAGCGAGCGAATACTCTACTGCATATTTTTCTCCTCAGAAGCATGAATACTTACATTACCACGGAAACGCATTCACAAAATCCCAGACTTTAGGAGAAACATGGTCAGAGCTAATGCAGAAATCAGGGGAACGCTGTCCGACGTAGACCTCAGACCCACGCTTACCCCAGGTGGGGAGAGGCCTTGTATCGCAGTCATAGATGATTAACGACAAGGCTGAGGTTAGGACCCGTTACCGTAGGTCCTGGCTTCCATTGTGTGGTGAGGGCCACCACACCCTCATCAGCTTCCTAGCACTTCCCCATACACATGGGAAACATTCAGTCAAAACCAGCGAGCATCTTGAAATTTAAGAGATGCTTTGACAGATGACAAAGCAGAGCCCAACCCAACCCAACTTGGTGATAAACTCATGTGCTATACGTAACTATGTCACTCATCAACTAGTATGTGATAGGTGTAATAAATACTGTATATTGTATTCATTGATTTTTTTTAAATGTGATAGTTCAATGATCATATTTTGGCAAAGGCAATATGAATGTTTTTGCTTTGTAGTTGTTGCTTTTTCATCATATAGGCACAGCCTTTTGCAATTTTACCCAGACATTTTTTTTAAAGTGTGAGCGAGGGTCAATTCCAAAAATGAAGTTCCAATTCCAATCATTCTACCAGGTACAGTTCTTCAATCTCTTCAGTGATTCTCGAATCCAGTTGCGGTTGGTCGAATTCATCGTACTGTCGTCCCAATTCTCAGAACAAAACATAATGAACATCTACGCTGTCTCACACCAGTGGCATATATTTACATCTTACTCTTGTTTGTCATCAGATAAGAGACTACACTGGAAAATGTTGCATTTACGTGCAACACTAAAAATTAACCACATGCAGGTTTGGTTTGGACATAACACCTTAGTCTTCCTACTAAGGATAAATGTAGCAACACCTCCACCTACAAATTAACTTTACCAATGCAGAGTGGTTTTGTAAGCGTTGTTTTAGATCTAATCCCTCCCATATGTAAACCACAATACCCTCTTCACTAACACCCAAAATGTCCTCCTCTCACTCCTCCATTCCTCCCCTGCTCTATATGTGAAGTTGTTTTTGGCTTGTTGGCTTTTTTACTACTGCTTCAAGAGTATTCAACGAGGGTGTCTGCAATGCACTTTACATTAATACTCTATGTTAGGGTATGGCATAGCTGACACAAGGGGATTGGAACTCACAGACCTCTGTGAATGTGAATTCCCCTCTGTTCCACATTAATGGCATGGACACAGGAACATTCAGTGCTTCTTTAGAAGTGTTTTACAAGCACAGTATGGTAGCAGGAAATGGTAGCATTTAGTAGCAGAGGCCAGGAGCACTGGGGACAAGCCAAAGGGCGGGTGATAAACAACGATACCTGGGCCATGTGTTAATTCACCTCCATCTCCAATGGACACATATTCAGCATCGTGACTCTCAGCTGCTTCAAATCTCGCACAGGAAGTCAGCTCTGTCTTGTAAGGTACACAGGGCTAGTTTCAGTCACACATCTGTGCAAAATAACTGCCTGCATGACAGAAAAATAAGAGTACAACTCCAACTCAGGACTTGATGGAAAAATATGCATACCAAAGAGGGATGTAATAAATAGTTTGTTATGCTATATAAGTAGATTCCACCCCCCCCCCTTGATGTTTGAGCACTTTGACCATTTTAATAAGCATACTTTTACATACTTTTGATGCGACTTCAAAAGCAAAATATTATGTTTTTTTTACTTAAGTTAATTTTCTACAGGACTTGTATCAGCGGCCAGGAGGGATATGGTCTCGCTGCTGTGGGAAGAATGGTTTCCATGGTAACCAAAAACTACTGAAAGCTGTGTGGAAGTTTTTTTGTGTGATAAATCACTGTGATATACAGCCTATATACAGTATATTAGTGATTCTTATTACTTCAGAATAAAATCAGCTGTTCCAAGAGGATTCCACTGCTGGGTAGTGCATTTCAGAGTAAAGAATCCACCATTAGCAACAATGACTCTGTGGAATGACTTGAAGAGTGCAATCCATCAAAGGTCCCACGCAATCTGACTGAGCTTGAACAGTTATGCAAGGAAGAATGAGCAAACATTGCCCAATCTAGATGTGCAAATCTGCTAGAGACATATCCAAACAGACTCAAGGCTGTAATTCAAGCAAAGGGTGCTTCTACTAAGTACTAACTCACCGGGGTGTAGACCTATAAATCAAAGCTATTCTAGTTTGTTATTTTAAATTAATGTTCTGAAACTTAAAAAAAAAAATTCACTTGGAAGTTATAAGGTAAAATTTGTAAATAACGGTGGAAAAAGTCTGATTTCATATAACATAACATAAGGGGAAGACGAGAACAGGCCATTCAGCCCAACACTGCTCGTCCATTCCTACCACTAATCTGCTCACAATGCTTGGTTTACCTAAAGGCTAGAGTGTCTAACACTGGATCGAGCCTGGCCTTGAATACCCCTAGTGTCTCAGCCTCCACTACATGTCCAGGCAAGCTATTCCACGCATTGATCACTCTCTGTGTGAAAAAATATTTCCTAGTGTCCGTGTGAAATTTACCCTTTGTCAGTTTCCATTTATGCCCCCTCGTTCTGCTAACCAAACTCAACTTGAATAATTTCTTGTAATTCACTTTGTTAATTCCTTTAATAAATGTAAAAGCCTCAATCAAATCTCCCCTAAGTCTCCTTTTACTAAGCTTGAACAGTCCAAGCATCTCTAGCCTTTCCTCATAACACTTGTCTTTTATGCCTGGAATCAGTCTGGTTGCCCGTCTTTGGACCTTTTCCAGCGCATCTATATCTTTTTTGTAGTGCGGTCCCCAGAACTGCATACAATATTCCAAGTGTGGCCTAACAAGGGCATTGTATTGCGTGCGTATGATCTCCGATTTGTACTCAATACTCTTGGCTATGTATCCCAGCATCCTGTTGGCTTTTTTAACTGCTACCGCACATTGACCAGACCCTGACAAGCTTTGATCAACTAGTACTCCTAGGTCTTTTTCTACGTGTGCACATTCTAGTTTTCTACCTCCCATAAAATAATCCTGTCCTATGTTTTTATTCCCCACATGTAGAACTTTACATTTAGTTGTATTAAATTTAATTTGCCAGGTTTCTGCCCATTTCTGGATTCTATTCAGATCGTCTTGGATTACTTTAGTAGATTCCTGACTATTTGCTAAGCCTCCCATATGTTTTAGTTTCAGGCTGTAAGGCAACAAAAGGTGACATTTTTGAGAGGGGGGGTAGATTTAAAAGGGGCACTGTATATATATATATATATATATATATATATATATATATATGTGTATGTGTGTGTGTGTGTGTGTGTGTGTGTGTGTGTGTGTGTGTGTGTGTGTGTGTGTGTGTGTATAGCATCGATCTTCACTATACATCTGCCTTCTTCTCCATCTCCAAGGGCATACCTTTCTTCCAGAAAAGTATTACAACCGCAGCATATTTTGCTGTCAGAGTTTGTTTTTAAAAAGATCCAATATTCCAACTTTGTTTTTAGAAGAAAAGTAGCAATTGTAGACACTTAAAGCTTTCCAGTTGAATGATTGGTGAATTTGTGCTAGAGTGCTGGCAGGAGTATACCTAGAGGCAATAGACTGGATTCCATCAACATTTGCCCATAACTGAAATTTTCAAGTGTTTTCAAGTGGGTTTTTTTTCTTCACAAACACAATTTGGCGAGTTCATTTTATTGGCTGCTGAACTCGTCAAAACTGTGTTGGTGAAGTTAAAAATGAACTCATGGCTGCCTCCCGCGTGGTCCAGTGGTTACAACGTTCGGCGCTGGCCACGGCGACCAGGGTTCAATTCCCTGTCACTCCAGAGTCGGCTCTGGCCGGCAGCACGAGGCAGCTCAGAGTTCACTGTCTTCAGTGAGGAAGCAACGCTCCTCGCTTCTTGCCCTACCACAGCGGCAATGTTAGCCATCATCTTCAGAGTGATGATGGTCATTTCCTTACTCTGTATATAATCATTTTCATGCACTGTCTTAACTAATTATCTTGAATTAATCAATTAATATCAATTCATCACTCAGAATTATCTTGAAAATCTGCTGAATTAATTGATATTATTTATTTATTTACCAGAAATGCATCAATCATAGGACAATGGATTGTATTCAACATACTTCTGGACTTCTGTGAACGATACACATGCCAAATTGGAGGCTGATCAATTAACGCGGTGGTGCAAAAGTCTCATTTGCCAACCATATCAGGCATGACTGGGAGTGGTCTGTTTACTTTATTTACTCAGGGCTGTTTTCTGTGTCCCATTGGAAAGCCATCGTAAACTCCCTGCACTATTTAAAAGCCATGCAAGTCACAGGTCAAGAAAAATAGTCTTTGCCAATAGTCATCACTTAATATGGCCACCACATCATGTGTTCATTTTAATTTATGTGTGAAAATAATGTCACATTTGTATAGCTCATTTCTCAGACTCAACACATACAACTAATTTATCTGACAATGGGATGGAGAAGAGCAGTGTCTAACTCCTCATTATTGCACATTCACCACTCATAACCACCTTTGACAGCTATTACTGGAAGAAAAACTGAATTTAATTGAATTTAACATTGAAAAATGCTGTCAATACTTTATGTGGCAGAATTTCTGAACCCTAAAACACTATTATTTAATGAGCTGTGTCTGCATCATGCCTCCAACATGAACTACATAGCAACCATGCCTAATTCAACATTTCACACACATCCAAATGACTAATTTCATTTAAGTTCCACAAATGCAAAATACTCCAGTGGATATTTTCATTGAGAAATGTTCTGGTAGCCTAGCTCCCTCCATACAATAAAAGGTTCCCTTTCTCTCAAGAGCAATGCTCATCTTCCTGCTCATTTGAAAAGGATGTGGTTTGGCTTAAGGCCTAGTACAAGGCCTAAGGCCTAGTACACACCAGCCAACTGTGGCTGAGATGGCTGGTTTAGACAATCCACAAGGTGTGCCACACCGGTTGATCCCTTGATGGCACGTGCAACTGTGTCCCCAGATTCCACATGTACAACGTTTGTTGGCCCAAAATGCAGAGCCAATCAAAGAACTAGAGGATGCAAGCTGAGAATTATTTGAGCTTCTGTGTGGAGTAAAAACCATGGCAGAAAAGGTACAGGCAGCACTTTCATCGTTCATTTTCCAAAAAGGAAATACCCTAAACTAACAATTTTTGAGCTTTTACATAGACAGTCATATGTTAACAGCAGATGGCTAGCCCCATATTTTAAAAAAATATTTGTTTTCTCATATTAGGATAGAAATCACCATTGGATGAAGATGATCACTCAGAATGGCTTTGTATTTATTGGGCGTTAATCTTTCATTCTACGGCGTTGAGTGGACCTAAACCATAACAGGAAAATGCACACCACACCATAACAGAGCCGTCAGAACCCTTCACCGTGAGAAACAAGCACTCGGGCCTGTAGGTTTTCTTTTTTCATCTGCTTGTTGAGAACACACTGAAGAATGACTCATTTGACCATATCATTTTTTCCACTGCTCAGTAGACCATTGCCTGAGTTCTTTGAGCCACTTTACTCACAAATTTGTTTTTTGAGGTGTAATAAGAGATTTATGCACTGCAACCACACCATAGTAGTCCTCTCTGTAAAGTTCTTGATGGACTGTTTTTGATTAAACTGACTGCATTGCAGTCGACTGAGTTGCCTGTCTGTTTTGCCTTGTATTTTGAACCAAAGCACAGACGTCACGGTCAAAGAGTATACCATTTCTATCACAGTTGCTCCTAGTTGATGATGTCTTTCCCTCAGACTTCCATGCCAACATTACCTTAGCCACAGTTCCTTGTGAAACATCAGCAAGTTGAGCAGACTTTGTCACTGAAACTTCTGCCAAAAGTGCCCCAACAATCACCCCTCTTTCAAAGCCCCTCTTTCACCTATCTATTCTTCTAGCCATAATAGCCAAAATAATGAGCCCAGCATTTTGGGATGTTACTTGCTTAAATAACTTCACACCTGTGTGGAAGCCCCTGCTTTCAATATAGTTGTATCCAGTGCTTAATTTGTAAAATAAGGGATGCCCCCCCGCGGAGGAAAAAGGGTAAACTTTTCCGACCTCTGTGTCACTGCATTTCTGTCAGGACAGCCATGCTCCTCGCCTCTCTCTCTATGCTATCCTTCTGCCTCCCTTTACTTTTCACATCGTCTGCTCCTCGGTGCCCTTTGGCAAGCCACATCCGGACATATGGGGTTGGGTTGAAACTTTCCATTGGTGGAGCAACAAGGGTTAAAAACAGGAGCGATGATATGGTTGCTGTTTTTAAAGATGCTCTTGTTGACGTGCAGATTAGATTCATTTGCAAGAAACCTCTCTCGCACTCTGGGCCGGAAATTGCTACGGTGTTAACAGCGGTTAAGAGATCCTTCAAGGGCTGTATAACTTGTTCTCCCGATGTCTCTGTGAACACTCTGAAAGCACAATTGTTTCTCGGCTGTTAAGTCTGTTAAAATACGTGTTGTTGTCGCACTTTAGATATTTATGAGCTCGGGGCTCTGATTCTGAGTAAGACATTTGCCGGGGCGCAAAATTTGATTCTTGGCATTTGCCGGGGCTGTGCCCCAGCACAAATTAAGCACTGGTTGTATCCCTCATTTACACAAGTGTCTCCTTTATTTTGGCAGTTATCTATTTTTTGTGTATATGAGTAACTTTTTGGGTTGGCTTTTTTACAATACAATACAACGCTTTTATCCAAAGCAACTTGCAGAAAGTTGCTTTTTAATGTTGAAAATGTTTTTGTTGAGATATAATATTAGAAGAGAGGAGTAAAATGGGCAAGAGAAGAGACGAGTGAGAGAAGGCTGAAGGAAGAAGAGGGGAATGAGAGTATATGAAAAAGAAGGAAGGAAAAGAGAGAATGTGGATCTACCATAGAAGTGAAACATCCACTTCTTCAATGCAGGAACCCTGCAGTTCAAAACGTGTAAAATAAATCAAATGAAAAATCACTTAAAATATATTGTGGTGTCCCTAGGGGTTGGGCGGCACGCACGGACCTTGCAGAGGGCGTTGGCAGGTTAAATAACGGAGGAGGTAGTATTATAAACAAAACAATAATTTATTAAGTGAATCTTGACAACACAAACACAAAAACAAAAGGGCGGGGTATTCGGGGAATCCAAAACACAAGTCCAAAATCCTACTCGTCGTCGTTATCCGTAATCCAGTGTCCAAGTCCAGTTTCGTTCCGCAATCCAGGTCAGTAGTCGGTACACAAAGGGGGGTCCTATAAACACTCCAAAAACACTTCTCAACACTCTCTTTAGCGCGCGCACTCTCTTTAGCGCGCGCACTCTCTTTAGCGCGCACTCGCTCTTTAGCGCGCACTCTCTCCACCATCACCAACACAACATCCTACTCCTTTCAACGTGTGACATGATTTAGTCCATTAAATAGGCCTCCAAATGGCCCTCAGCTGTTCGTTAGTCCTAATAACTAATGAACTCCGTTCAGGCGCTTGACTGCGGCATGCTGGGAAATGTAGTGTTTCCTTGGCTCCAGTGCCTCCAATGCGTTGAAGGCCAGGCAGCCATTTCCTTGGGCAGCCCCTTGGGCTGCCACAATATACTGTATATATATTTTTTTCAGTCCACTTATGACTCATGCAAGATTGCCTAGAAAATATTTAATGATGTTTGGCATGGTAGTATGGCTGTTCTGGATATTTTCCAGAGAACTTCAGCCACATAACAGAACTTTTATTTAAGTTGCATTTTTCTTTTTCAACATTTACTCATTAGAAGCTCATTGCTCATTCTACTTCTGAGAATTGTTGAGAGCAACTCCTGTTTCTTGTTACTGATGTGCCATTGTTACAGCTCAAGGGAACAGGTCATAAAATGGATGCAAACACACACACACACACACACACACACACACACACAGGAAATTAGGATGACTTCAGTTTCACAAATATATTTATTGAAAATGTGTAGGTCATTGCAGACTTTTTCTCATATTGTTTGATGTGGTTGAGACTGCTTTTAGCCAACACCAGTCCAGCTTCGACAGGAAACTCAAGAGCTGCAGCTGAGAGAGGCTGTAAAGGGCTATGGCTGTGTTTCCTATAACATACCTACAGAAATAGGGGATGATGAGGGCCTCTGGAAAACAAAATGCTTCTGAAAATAAAATATGAAATTAATGTTTACCTCAAAGCAGTCTCTAGTCGCCTCAGTGGGCTTCCAGTCTCTGGCATCTGTCCAGGACAGTTGCATCTACAGGTAACTGCCAAAATAAAGGCAGCACTTTGATAACAGGGGGTGGGCACTCAAACGAGCCTAATCCAGGCTAGGAGAGACCCAGCCAGATAGGGGGGAGTCATTGGGAAGTGGAGGGCTCGGCCCTGCCGTGGTACCCCCTGATGGTAACTTGTGGTACTGCACCCATTTAAATTATCCTCAATTTACTCAAGTGTTGCTCATTTATTCAAGTGTTGCCCTTTTTGGGGGCCACTTACCTGTATACCAGTGGTGTCCAATCTTAACTGAAAAGGGCTGGAGTGGTTGCAGGCTTTTGTTCTAGCCCAGCACCTGATTCAACTAATCAACTAATCATGGCCTTCAATCAAGACCTTCATTAGTTGAATCAGGTGTTTTAGTGCAGAGCGACAACAAAAGCTTGTACCCAGACCAGTTGTCGTCAAGCTCTGTGTACTGTACATGTCTCATAACTCAACAACAAATAAGGTTGGGTCAAATACACATGTGACTAAACCATATTATATTGGTAAATAGCACAAAAAAACGGTTTGTTGTTCCTCAGAATATTTTTTTTTGGATATACACATTTTGTTTGACTCTGATTATTTTCCTGTACAACAATCTGTTGATGTATAAATGAGATAGCAGTCTAAGATTGTAGGAGCAAATAAGCCAACTTTTTCTTTCACAATAACATAGAACAAAACACCAAAACTGTATCAAAAACACTTTTACAACATATAATGCACAGTGTACGTGCAGTTAAAGCAAAATCTGTCAAACACAAATTAGACAGTAAGTTATAACCACTTCCCACCCATGTTTATTGTTTTCTGCACACAGCCAAAAGACAGTTAGCAATCTTGTATGCATGCCAATTTTCCCCATCTCTCCTACCTCCAAAGCTTGTTGTGCACCAACAGTATGCAATAGGTCTATGGCACAGTTTGCTGTAGCAATGAACAATGTTCCGAAAACACAACGCAGACAGTGGGCGGCCCACTGAACAGTTTGACTGTTCCAGAAATTTCCAAGGAAACCCCCCCTGCCCAGAAATGTCAAGTTTTGCATATGAGCCAAACAGCTTTCCAGACCTCAGCGGGGGTCAGTGCAGTGGCGGTCCTGGATCACTTGGTGCCTTAGGTGAGATTAGTTATACCCCCCCAAGCCCCAGGGAGGCCACACGCAAAACGAGTACCTATGTTGTAACAAGGCACAATAAGCACCCCTTTTATTTGAAGAAAATATACTAACAGACAAAGAAATACTGACAAATATTGCACACAAATATTAAATGTACAAACAACACATTTTAATTGAATAATAAATAAAAACAGCATGCTTCTATTAAAAGGAACAAAAATAAGGAGGTGCTGTCCAAGACAACAAATAATGTTACTGAAACATATTACACACTAATTTAAAAATTGAAGAGAGTTGCACCTTTTATTACTACTAGCTAGCATTAACTTTAGTATAGCAATTGATGCAATACCTAGCTAGCACGATTATTTACTAGACTACTTAAAAACGTAACATAATGTTCATGATGAGATGGCATAACACATACCTTTATCTTTGGCCCATTTCTACTCTTCTTCTTTTCTCTTTTTTCTAAACTAAAAATCCAGAAGGCTTTGATCTTTTCATTTTGACAACGTAGCCTACCTCAATGTCTGTGTGACATGACTGTTTGTGTGACTAAACAATTACCCATTAATGCAGGGTCAAGAGACTAAACCATTTCACCTGGGTGGTGTACAGACTCGTTTTCATTTATCATTATATTTTAAACCAGGCAAAATTGAATCTGTATATCAGTAGCTATTGAGATATTATTTCCATTTGCTTGTGTGTGTTATGAGAGCAGGGGCGCATTTGGTTGCAATGTTATTTTGTGATTTCATTGATCGACTGTACAGTGTGAGTTTGAGAGGCGCTATTGACCTCCAACCCCTCCTCCACTTCAGGCTTCTAGCAGGTGAGGACTAGGAGACTTCATAGGCTGACAGACAGCAGAAGCAGTGGGACGAAAAAGTCACATCATGCCTGCCCGATGCTAGCGTAGCGCTGATGTTGTAGGTTATTCCCCAAACACCTGACTAGTCTTTCCCACTTTCCCTACGTAAATTTAAGTAGGAAGTAACTGATGTTAACTAGCTATTTATTAAATTAGCCAATGTTACTATTGTCCAAAGTAAGCTAGCTAACAATAGAGAGGACAGCTCGGCTCTGCTCCAATGGTAACTACTATGCAATAAACTGTTGATTTATTATTATTATTATTATTATTATTATTATTATTATTATTATTATTATCACATTACCTCTTTATTTTTCCCATTTTTCCTCCTCTTCTCTTCTTTTTCTTCCCTGGGCACCAGAGGGCTTTGGTCTTTTTGATATGATATTAAATGTGCCACATTTAATAGGGCATATTATTAATAGGCTAGGGCGGCACGGTGGTGCAGTGGATAGCACTGTCGCCTCACAGCAAGAAGGTCTCAGGTTCGAATCCAGGCCAGGGGCCTTTCTATGTGGAGTTTGCATGTTCTCCCCGTGTCTGCGTGGGTTTCCTCCGGGTACTCCGGTTTCCTCCCACAGTCCAAAGACATGCACGTTAGCCTAATTGGAGAGTCTAAATTGCCCGTAGGTATGAGTGTGTGAGTGAATGGTGTGTGTGCCCTGCGATGGATTGGCAACCTGTCCAGGGTTTATTCCTGCCTTTCGCCCCTATGCATGCTGGGATAGGCTCCAGCGACCCTGACCAGGAATAAGCGGCTTAGACAATGAGATGAGATTAGATTAATAGGCTATGTAAATACGTTGTTGTGGGCTTTTTTGGTAATATTTGGAAAAAATATTTTAATTTAGAACATTTTGTTTAAAGAAGAGCGAAACTGCGTGTTTTGCTTCTCTTTTTCCCTTTTATATTTTTCCCTCTCCCTCATTTGGTGTGCCCCCTATGGATGGATGGCGCCTGTAGCATTCGCCTATATCACCCATGCCACGGGCCTGCTCTGGGTCAGTGGTGGTGTGTGTAACCAGTAGGGTTGGGGTCAGTTCTTTTTTTGAATCTCATTTCTTCTTCCTGAATTGACTAAATTGAAATGGAATAACAACCCCGGTAAGAACCATAGGCCAAATGGGTCCTTTTACTTTGAAGCAGCACTGACTGAATGTGGCCACTAAGCGCAACCCTAATTATATGTAACCATTTTCTAATTATTTTAAGCAAAAATTATTGCTTTAAATATACTTTAAAATGTAATATGAAGTATTTTCTGGGAACACAATGAAGAGCACAATTGCATTGTACATTTCTTTGCTCTTATATATTCATGTTGATGATTGAAGGTAATTAAAACATCTTGATCACTTTCAATTTTATCTTCTGTGCTTTGAGGAGGAGAAGATAACTTCCAGACGAGATCTGAGCTGCAGATTAGGAACTGTGGGCATCATGCAGGGGAACATCAGAAACTGGATAAAAAGCTAAATGGAAAAATACAATTAAAAGTGACAAGAAAATCTAGTCTTTTCAGCAGGGGTGTCAAAGTCATTCCATCGAGGGCTGAGTGTATGCAGGTTTTTGTGCCAACCAATGGAATGCAGCAGTTTATTTTGATTAGTTCCCCTCCCTGATTGAAGAAGTGAGCTAATGAGTGAAATCACCTGGTGTAGTGCATTGGTTGCACTTCAATACACTCGAATTCCGATGGAATGTTTGACACTCCTTGCTTCACAGAATCCCAGAGCAACATCCATTTTGCTAGGATAGCTATCAAAATGGTATGAGACTTTTCTCTTCAAGATATGGGAATCTACTGCAACTGTGAATAACTCTCACTCTCTTAACTGGGTGAAGATTATTACATTATTACAAGGCATTTTCAGTATTTTGGTGTTGTTATTATTTATAGATACTTATTTGTTACCAAGTTACCCAAGAACATTATCACCATTGGCCTGCATCTAAAATAATAACAAATGCATTTTGATAGGTACTTCTTTCCCAGTTGGAATCATAGTTTCATGTTGCAGGTTTAAATCTTGAAAGCTTGTTGAACAGTTTATGTGTAAAATTAATGTCTGTCCCACCCACCAGCACTGACTTTTTAAGGCAGGGGAGGCCAACTCTCTATGGCAGGAGGGGAGGGAGGGAGGGAGGGGGGGGATTCCATTGGTAATGGAAGATTAATAAGACTATGAGTGTTCTGTCTGTCAGTGAATATATATGCCTGAACCTCAAATTCTGCATCTTATAAAGGTCAGAAATTATCAAGAAGAAATACAACAACAGAGAAGAACCTACTGGCATATTAACTGTGAAAATTTGTTTACTGCAGTTGAATATTCAAGGCATGGATTTTCCATGTGTTCAGGGCAGTCTGGTGTTTTGTGTTCAGTTGTGTGTTATAGTACAATTATATTAGGCAGTCTGACTGAACAGGTATCTTTTCCGGAAATATTAGAGGGACTGTACAACATTTTTTTAAAGTTTTTGGTGTAAAAACTCTGAGTTCCACCTTTGTGGTGAATTCTTTGAAGCGCTGGCACAGGAGTAGTGTTATCTCACATGATCTCTGTTTCCTCAATCTCTCTGTTTGCATTTCCTGTTTGGGTAGATGTGTAATACTCTTTCACTGAAATTACAACTGCATAGCTCTACGCTTCAAGGCAAACCTTCACTGAATGATTGTATTCATATTCATCCGTCCACATTGCTATCACTCATATTAGCGAGTACTAGCATGGATTGCACAAGTCCCGCTGCTTTGGGAATTAACACTTGGCAGTGTCAAATAGATAATCTTCCTAGAGTATCTGTGTTGTCTTTAATGAAAAAAAGCTATTGTCAATCCCCTTTAATGGTTGTCAGGAAATAGAATGGAGGGAAACATATTACCGTTTAACCTAGAGGGCTGAACCTGTGTCATGATTTGGAGGCTCCTCCCTCGTTTCCCTTTGTTAGAGGCCCCTTGACAGAACTGGGGTGATCTGTGCATCTGCTTGTAGAAACGGTGGCAGTGACTGCCGTGGCTGCTTGCCGTAAACAAGCCATCGTAATGTCACAGCTCCATTGGTTTCATAATGATTCACAGACTGTATGTACAGTAACCCAAAGAGCTATGTCCTATCACCGCCATTACCGCCCACCACACATGCACCCAGCTCTTTCTCCACTCAGCATATAGCTCTCAAAGCTTGTATAGCCCCCTGAACCGTCTGCTGAGTCATGTCAGTGGTTTTCATTTTAGGACGAATTGTCATACTACGCATAAATGCTGAAAAACAATCAGCTTATCCTTGATATTTTGTTAAATGTATAAAGAATATGTCAATAACATTAAAAGGGTGTGTTCAAATAACAAATGAACAAAATTCCATGTTTATATGCCAAACAGTCAAGAAGAAGATGTTTTTTAAGGACTTTTCCAGGGCTGTTTTTAAGGGCGTTTTAAGGGCTTTTAACAGCAGGAAATCGCTTATGTTTATGGTGTAACAACATAACATGAGAAACATATGCACCAGTTTCATCAGTTTCATACACCAACTTTCATCACTATGCTCTACTGGTAAATGCTGATACATTTTTCAAGACATCTGAAATATCACAATTAAATCCAATACGGCAGCCATGGGGGCCATTTCCCCCTAATACAGTGCATCCGGAAAGTATTCACATCACTTCACTTTTTCCACATTTTGTTATGTTACAGCTTTATTCCAAAATGGATTAAATTAATTTTTTTTCTCAGAATTCTACACACAATACCCCATAATGACAAAGTGAAAAAAGTTTTTAGACATTTTTGCAAATGTATTAAAAATAAAAAATGAAAATATCACATGTACATAAGTATTCATGCTGTTTGCTATGACACTCAAAATTGAGCTCAGGTGCATCCTGTTTCCACTGATCATCCTTGAGATGTTTCTAGAACTTCATTGGAGTCCACCTGTGGTAAATTCAATTGATTGGACATGATTTGGAAAGGCACACACCTGTCTATGTAAGGTCCCACAGTTGACAGTGCATGTCAGAGTAAAAACCAAGCCATGAAGTCCTAGGAACTCTCCATAGACCTCCGAGATAGAATTGTGTTGAGGCATAGATCTGGGGAAGGGAATAAAAACATTGCTAAAGCATTGAAAGCACCCAGGAGAACAGTGGGCTCCATCATTGTGAAATGGAATAAGTTTGGACACAACTCTTCTTAGAGCTGGCCGTCTGGCCAAACTAAGTAACCTGGCAAGAAGGGACATGGTCAAGGAGGTGACCAAGAACCCAATGGCCACTCTAAGAGAGCTTCAGAGTTCCTCTGCAGCAATGGGAGAACCTGGTAGAAGGACAAACAGCTCTGCAGCACTCCATCAATCAGACCTTTATGGTAGTGGCTAGACCAGGGCTACTTCTGAGTGAAAGGCATATGACAGCCCACCTGGAGTTTGCCAAATGGTACTGTAACCACTCTAAGAGCACCAGGAAAAAGATTATCCGGTCTGATGAGACACAAATCCTTAGTGGCCTGAATGAAGTGAGCTAAAAGTAGTGAAATCACCTGGTGTAGTCTACAGTCTTGGATCCCCATGTATGACCTCAGACAGACTGGAAAAAGTATATCTTCCATCTGCTCCTTTTTTATGGAAATAAATAATATGATACTCAACAACCAATAAAGTTGGTGTTTGGTGAGAAGCCTTTTCCCAAATAAGATTCAAGCCCCACAATCATTCTTCATCATCAGTTGCCATTATGGTGAAATTCACTTGGGTACCGGAACCGCTGCTCAATTACAATATACAGGTAACTGCCAAATTGAAGGCAACACTTTGGTAACCTGGGGGGGGTACTCAAACAGCCCTGGCCTGGGCTAGGAGAGTCCTAGCTGGGTGAGTGAGGGGGCTCATTGGAAAAGGGAAGGCCAGGTCTATCTAGGCTGGTACCGGCCCTAGCGCCCCCCAACAGAAATTTGCGGTACTGCACCAATTTAAAGGATCCCTCATTTACTTGAATGTCACCTTTATTTTGGCAGTTACCTATCTATTGTAAGAATCCGATATTATAATGTCCATGTCATTTAACATAAGAGAATGTGTCCTGATTCAAATAAATGGAAAGCTCGCAACACTGAAAAACCCCAAAGCACGCACACCTTTATTGTGTACAACAGACAATGTTTCAATCCCTTAGGATCTGATTCGTCAGGTCTGGGTCCTGATCTCCCATTGGATGGGGGCACAAAACAACCCCCCAAAAAAAAAAAACAAGTTGCAATTTGAATCATGAAGTGAGATGAAACACAAACTCTTTTTAGCCTTTGCACAGACGTTCGTATCTGCATGGCTACCAGGAAGGTTGCTTTGCATTCTGCAAATAAGTAGTCGCCTGCTGGATTTGGGGGCTGGGGTGCGATGAGCATGCTAGGGTTGCAATGCGGGGAGTTATGTGCCGGAACAGTTGCACACTCTGTAGTAATATCAAAAGTTCTCCTCCCCCCACCACCTGCCAGGAGCCCCTGACTGTCAGTTTAACGTTCGCCACTGTGGCTTTCTGCCTGGTATCAGCAGTGAGTCACACTATTAGCAGCGAATGTTGTGTGTGTGTGTGTCGAGCCGAGTGGGGGTATTCAGGGGACGGAATCTCCATTAAGTTTGGCCACCCATGGTCCTGCTCCAGGCTTGATTTTATATCTATCACTAGTTCATATTTTTATATTCACATTTATCTTATGTTCACTGTTTTCCAGGCCTTTTCACCTCTTGCTGGTTTTCAGTAGAGAGAAGTGGAATTGAGGTGTTTCATGACAATACATATGACCAGCTCATTTTTGTTAACATAACATCTACAATTATATAGATCTTTATTTTCCTTTACCTCATTTTAAATAAAATGTGCTCGTCTAAAAATGTGTTTGCTTTCACATCACAGAATGGGGTATTTATACAGTGAAGTTTGAAAAAAAGGGTCTATTCCTTGAATCCTTAACAGTCAAATACAACAGTCAAATACCCTTGTTTAAGGTTCAGCACTCTGAACGGTACATTAGACCGATACACTATCCGAGGCCCCCTTATGCTGAATCTTCATGACTAAATTGTTATTTTCCATCACTTTAAAAGCTGATAGTCTGATAATTCTTGATAATATTAAAAAACAATTACTGGGTAGGTCAACTGAGAACTCAATTCCTGTTTGCAGTGATAACCTGGGGAATCAAATTGGGGAGGAAATGCAAGTGATTGTGCAGCCATTCAGATGTAGGGGGATGATTAAGTAGACCAGGTTTTAGTGGGAATTTGACCGGGACGCTGGGTTTAACTCTGCAGTTACCATCCATTTTATTTAACTGTATACTGCAGTGCTAATTTAACATGATCAATTTTGTTAAAAAATCTAAAATAAGTAAACCACAAATCATATTTATATAGGAGAGATCATTTTTTCATCACTCTCCACCTGCTTAAGACCAGACCGGACAGCTTTTTTAGAGCCAAGTGCTTTTTTTAAATGTTAATAGTCCTTTTAACACTTTTAAACTATGCTATCAACTTTTCATTACAATAAGCAAATGAAAACCTCCATAGGGTATACACTTCTATACATTACCAAGCAATATGTTAAAGCAATTCCAAACAGGTTTAGTGTCAGAGTACACTTTATTCGTGAGCCCCAATATGACAATAGGTTCGCCAAGGGGGAATGGTGAAAAGAAATAAAAGTACACGAGGGTTGGAGATAGTGTTCACCACGGGTCTGGGGGACCACTACCGCTATGACTGTGACACAGAAAATGAATGAATGACAAACCGTCGCCCAAGTAATTTCTGAAACAGAGAATGCCAGCCATTCAAAA
The DNA here is from genome assembly GCA_029706075.1 of Aldrovandia affinis. NCBI lineage: Eukaryota > Metazoa > Chordata > Actinopteri > Notacanthiformes > Halosauridae > Aldrovandia > Aldrovandia affinis. Next base: position 577,514 of record JAINUG010000306.1, on the reverse strand, counting down.
CCTGATGCCTAGTTGTGGTTGGAAGAAATGAATTTGAAAAGAAAAAAAAGGTGTGAAATTCTCTAGAACTTCTGCGCATCCTGGCGATATGCGTTGTAGCCTATATCAGAAAAGTGCTGTCTCCTCTACTGACAATCAGATGACTCAGCGCATGGGAACTGTGTCGGAGGCTGTGACTGAGGGCTCTGTTTAATCTAACCACAATGCACTTTGTCCTTAATTATTTTAAACAAATGCTGCTTTTTTATTTCATGCACGATTTTGTTTGAAGGTAGAATAAGTGATACATGATAAGGTTTTTTTCTGTGTGTAAGAGGCTAACAAATAAATCCACCAACTTCTTTCATTTCTACACCAAGTCGCCACTTGGCTGTTGGTCACATGGTTGCATACATACCATAAATGTTCATATAGATGTTAGCATTCCCACATTTTTTTGGTTGTCATTTTGGTTGAGATGTATTTAAAAATTAAATGTATATAGTGTTGCACATACAGCATTACCACAGATGCCCAGCTACAGAAACAATTTTGTTTTCCATGTTCAGCACATCATTCATTTCAAGACCTTCCGTGACTGCGATTGTGAATTAAGTTGTGTAAATCTTTTTAGTTTGCATTTTATTCTTCTCTCTTACTTTGAAATCACAGGTTTTTTTAAACTTTATAAAGCCTTGTTTGCCAGCCATGTGTCTGGCTTACAACAGAGCTTTGTGAGAGAAACAATGCTTCATAGGGTTCGATTCTAGAAGCTTGCTTGAGACATGCTTGCTTAAAAAGGCAGAGGTAAAGTCAAAAGTTAAATAAAGAGCATCGTAAACACTTTCTTTGAGAGGACAACAAAATCGGAATATTCACACCTATTCACAGAAGACAACGCCTCCACTGCACCCCTGTTGGAATCCGGAAGTGTGGAGGAGAACTGGGAGGTTGAGGAAGAGGGTCTCTGCAAATTATTCCCCAAGGACCCCGTGATGATCCCGCATCCCTAATGGGGCGTTTCGGCACTGTTGGAGGATCCGAACTTGATGAGTGCCTTGCAAAGGTGATGGTGGTGGATGGGAGGCCCATAGAGGGGGTGACCCAGGTAAATTATCCACATTTTGCCATTAAAAATAAACTGTTATATCAGGTGGTCATGAAACAAGATGAAGCGCTAGAATTGTTGTTAGTACCTAAGCAGGTTATACCAGTTGTACTACAGCTGTCACCAGGGGCGGCGCCAGAAAATTTTGGTTGGGGGTGCTAAGGGGGTGCTTTATGGTTGCAAGGGGATGCTCATGAAATTTCAGGTCACGGGCACGCAGACCACGGCTATGAAGGCTACATTACTACGCATAATGTTTAAACCATCTAGTCAGATATTACAGCATGGCTACTACAACAAGCATGCTATGCATTGATTTAGCTTATGTACTGCCATCTCACGCATTCAAAAATGTATACAATGACCCAGACCCTCAATACCAATAGCCAGGAAAACATTGCCACAACATGACAGATAAACACTGCTTAGACCATCTCACTCATTGCAAAATCAACGGGAGCTTGTGTTGACTCGATTTCTTTTTGTTTTTTAGTAAAAGATAATGAGGGACGGAGCCCGAATTTGTTTTTTTACAGCACCTGCACTGATTCAAAGAACTCTGCCGTCGGTTTTTAACACAGTCCGCCAAAACAAGATTTAGACAATGAGACCATTAGACAATGGATATACAGTGCATGTGGGACATCTTTTATGAATGTATCTGCTACACCGTTATGACAGCCTGACATAGCATTGCGCCGTCATAGCATTGAGCAACGCACGTATTGTGGTCAATGTTGCATTTATTAAGTGTCAGTTTGATTGTTTTTAAAAGAAAATCAGCGTCTAATCCATCGGCTGGAGTGAAATGTAGGAATTCTCCCAGTGCAACATCATTGTGCAAATAGATGGTGTCCCACCACAGACACCTGTTCTTTTTTGCTGACGTCCTTGCTTTCGTCCACTATCAATGCAAACAGTCCAGCTTCCTCTATTTCACTACTTATTTGCTCCCTAACCATATTTGCCATAATTTCAATTAACTTGTTCTGTATATCATAGTATATATATCGCATTTCTGGGATTGTCTGATATTTTTTGCACAACAGTTTTGTCGAACTTGCCAATAACGTGTGAAAGATCAATGAAGTTTAATGTTTGAGATGGCAACGTAACGTACGTAGGCTAGTTATAGGTACTCTTGTCGTTCCCCCCTCCCCCTCCCCCCCACACACACACACACACAGGGCCTCTACTATAGAATTATACAATAATTGTCGGCTGGTAGTTATTTTGATTTAAAGTGCTTAATGAACATTTAAAATTGTAAGGAAATGCTTGGGGGGCTGCGCTGGTGCTATGCAAATTCATGACGGGGATACAGCCCCGGCAAGCCCCCCGTGGCGCCGCCACTGGCTGTCACACGCCCATGTGTTATAAGCTCACTTAGGGGTGGAATAAACTATGGAGAGAATCAAAGCCCAGTTTTATTAGCCAGGAATAAAAATCCCCTTGCACACCATGGCAACCAAAAGTATAGCCCGCAAACTACTGATGTTATTTTCTCGAGTAGGCATTCCTGAGGAAATACTGACAGACTCCCTTCATGTCTTACATCATGAACGACTTATGTAAGTTGTTGAAAATGAAACATTTACGTACCTCAGTTTATCACCAACAGATGGATGGACTAGTGGAGCGGTTCAACAGAACCCTGAAAAGCATGTTGCGGAAAGTGATGGAAGCAGATGGGAGGAACTGGGACCAACTGCTCCCCTTCTTGATGTTTTCAATTCAGGAGGTACCGCAGGCTTCTACTGGTTTCTCCCCCTTTTAATTACTATATGGCAGGCGACCGAGAGGACTCCTGGATGTAGCTAAGTAGGCTTGGGTGTACAACTAGGGGGCTCAGCTGCGGGAGTTTCAGCCTTGTGATAAGGTACTGGTGCTCGTCCCCACCCCACCTCAGAGTATAATTTTTTTGCCAGGTGGAAAGGGACCGTATGAGATTATTGAAAAGGTGGGGGAGGTGAATTATCGGGTACGGCAACCCGATCGCTGAAAGGTTAAAAAAATGGAATACCAGTGAGGTGTTGTGTGCTATGTTTTCCAAGGGAACAACTGAGTCCGGCACAGAAACAGGAACTGAAGGAGTTGGTTAACAGCCACCGTCACATTTTCTCTAGAGAGTCCGGACACACTGACCTAATATAACATCACATTGTCACCGAATCAGGGAGAAAGGTAGCCCTTCGTCTGTATTGTATTCCGGAAGCAAGGAGAGAGGCCGTGAGGGCAGAAGTACAGAATATGCTGGCCGTCGGGATTATAGATGAGTCCCAAAATGAGTGGTGCAGTCCGATTGTGCTGGTACCCAAACCGGACGGGACGTTACGGTTTTGCAATGACTTCCGAAAGTTAAATGAGATATTGAAGTTCGATGATTATCCTATGCCCCGAATAGATGAGTTGATTGAAAGGATTGGAAATGCCAGATTTATCAGCACCTCGGATCTAAATAAGGGATACTGGCAGGCTTCTTCAGCTTCGAGAGAGAAGACCGCCATCGCAACTCGACTGTTCCAGTACAGGAAATTACCCTTCGGACTACACGGAACCCCGCCCACGTTCCAACAATTGATAGTCCGGGTTCTGCGACCCCATCGTAAGTATGCGGCGGCATATCTGGATGATATTGTAATCCACAATGATGATTGGGAAATGCATCTGGACAGGGTAAGGAATGTGTTGCATGCGCTAAGGGGAATGGGGCTCACTGCCAACCCAAAGAAATGTATGTTAGGTCTGCAAGAAGCCGAGTATTTGGCGTACAGTAACGGTTGCGGGGCTGTAAAGCCACAGATGCAGAAAGTGGAGGCAACCACTCACTAAAAAACAGGTTTGCACGTTCATTGGGCTTGCTAGCTATTATCGGCGGTTCACAGATCTGACCAAGAACCGGGTGCCAACGCAAGTGAGATGGAACGAAGAGGCGGAAATGGCTTTCCATAACCTAAGGTCAGCGCTATGTTCTGGATCTGTTCTATTAATTCCGGATTTCACTAAACCCTTCCTGGTCCAGACGGATCCCTCCGAAACCAGGGTAGGAGTGGTCTTGTCGCAGCTACAAGAAGGTGAGGAACATCCCATCACGTATATAAACAGGAAACTATAGCCAGAGGGAACAAAGGTCCTCTACCATGGAGAAAGAGTGCCTAGCGATTAAATGGGCATTAGAGACTTTAAAATATTACTTGTTGGGACGACATTTCACCCTCATCACAGACCACGATCCACTTGTGTGGATGTTGCGCAATCGTAATGTTCAAATAACAAGATGGTTTTTGTCACTGCAACCATATGCGTATTCTGTACTTCACAGGTCGGGGGCTGCTAACAGGTACACCAATGCCCTCCCGGTCAGAGCTGAGGGGGAAGGTGTGTGGCAGCCGCCCGGAGGCAACCTGAGGGCTAGTGATTGATGGGAGGTACATGGTGGGACACTGGCTCCACCCCTTTTCCCTATATAGCCAAACCGGAACTGTGGGAACGCACCTGCAGCCCATCCAATCTACGGACAGTTGAAGGCTGTTTGGAGGTCTATTTAAAGGACTGATTCCTGTCACACTAGGAGGGAGAAGATTGGTGGGTTTTGAGAGTGTTTTGGAGAGTGTGTCGCAGAGTGCTTTTGGAGAGTGTTTTTTTAATTTCTGCCTGTGTTTTGAATTGGATTGTTTGAGGACCCTGCTTATGTACCGACTTCCCCCAGGAAAATAAACATAACTGGTTGGCATTTTTCCATGTTCGCTTTTATTATTGATCATTGGCGGAGTTGCAACTCAACACCCCGGGTTCTGCTACAATATATATATATATACAGTACTGTATGTATATATACATATACAGTGCAGTTCGTAAGTATTTGGAGAGTGACACATTTTTTGTTGTTGTGGCTCTGTATTCCAAAAGGGCTGAAATTCATACACGGTTCACCCGATATGGATGCAAATACTCTCAAATTAAGGGTGACAGTCTGCACTTTAACCTTAGTCATTGTCATTTATTTAAAATCCAATTAGCTGGAGTACAGAGCTACAATAAAAAATGTCACTGTCCAAATACACCTTTCTAGTACTGGGTAGGACCTCCCTTTGCCCCCAGAACAGCCTGAATTCTTCATGGCATGGATTCAACAAGGTGCTGGAAACATCTGGTCCACGTTGACATGATAGCATCACGCAGTTGCTACAGATTTGTTGGCTGCACATTCATGTTGTGAATCTTCCGTTCCACCACATCCCAAAGGTGCTCTATTGGACTGAGATCTGATGACTGTGGAGGCCATTGGAATAATTTTCATGTTCTTGAAACCAGTTTGAGATGAGCTTTGTGACATGGCGCATTATCCTGCTGATAGTAGCCATTAGAAGATGGGTAGATTGTGGACATAAAGGGATGCACATGGTCAGCAACAAGACTCAGGTAGGCTGTGGCATTTAACCCTCTGAGGTCGACTGGATCGCCGACGATCCAAGCAGCAATAAAAGTATATTACTATTTCTAACTTCGCAATATTTTATCATACACACGCGGCAAAAACATTGACAGAAACCTTAGAATCGTGACTTTTCGATTTGAGCACTGGATTTTTTTTTATTAGGTTAATTAGACCAAAAGTAAACCTTGCCTTTTACTGTCTGTTTTACCTGGAAGTATCGTCCCCTTTTATTGACATGGTAACTAGGTGCTAGTTTCGGGGAGGGGTGTGGGAAGGGGCGTGGAGCCATGTGTGAAATCGCCGGTGTAAACAACGAATAAAATGTCCTGACAATTTGAAGCACATTTTATTCAAGATGGCAAGATTTTCTGCGCTGGAGTGTTTGAGAGCATTGATGGAAAGTGACGAGGACAACAACTCATCATGTCCCGATACTGAAGAAGATTCAGATGAAGAGAGACAGCATTTTGAATTTAGAATTGATCCAGCTGAGGACCTAACTGATGAAGAGTAAGTAACTATATTTTATTTGTCATGTTATCAAATACTCGTGAAAATATATGAATTCCGCGTCTTGTGACGCAATACACATTCCGTTTGTTGAAACTTTACAAATTGCAATAGGCACTCAAGATCTATGTAAAAATCCTTTTCAAGCAGCCTAAAATGTTATAAAAAAGCGAATTACTGTAATGCTCTGATGTATTGTGTGTCCTTACAACCTTTTGCTTATTATGTTTACAGTCACGACGATGCGGAAGACAAAGCACCTACTGCTCCACCAAAAAAGCCACGCAGGACTCCTACACAAAGGTATGTGTCTTATGTGCATTATTGTTAGGCTGTATGACTTGTAATATGTGGCATTCCTCTGCCAGATGTGATGTTTGTATTCTGTAGAGATTTGTGTATGATGTAAATATCACATTTCCTAAAACCCTATTCACTGTAATGCTCTGATGTATTGTGTGTCCTTACAACCTTTTACTTTTTATGTTTACAGTGACAACGATGTGGAAGACAAAGCACCTACTCCTCCACCAAAAAAGTTGTGCCTGTCTGTTCTACCATCCATGCAGCCTTCGCTGGGGACATAACAAAGCGGAGGGTGAAGCAAGATGGTGTTCTACAGTTGACCAGAAACTGTTTTGAGAAGTGGCACCAAAGACTGTGAAAGAACAGATGTTTTAATGTTTCACCATGTTTTAAATTTGAATTTTTTGTATATAGTTTGTGTGATGTTTTCAATAAATCTTCCAAAATGAAGATTCTGCATGGCTCACTGACTATTGCTTACTCTGATGGATTTTGTCTTTGTCTGATGGCCTTTGAGAGAGAGATGGCCCATCTGACAGATCTTAGAGGTGTGGACAATCCTCAGGTGTCGATCATGAATATTCAGGAAATTAGCATATAGCCTTCCCGCAGTCTGAAATCAATTTGACCAGTTCTGATAAAAACAGGTTTTTAGCTATTTAGATCTCAGATGTGCTAAACTATTTTGACACCTTTACATAACCAAGACCTTGATGAACAAACACATATTGGCAAAACAATTTGTCACTATAGTTTAGTGTGTGCTTTCACAACTTTTGTAACGGCATAAAAATTTATTCTTTATAACTTGTGTGTTTGTAGATTTACAAGTTGCATATGATACTGACCAAACTATTGATGGCATATAAATGTAGCTGTGATTGCCCTTCAAATAAAAATATCAAACACTTTGGAGTAAGTGTGTGTTAAGTTGATGAAATTGAGATAAATATCAGACGACACCAAAAGCACAAAGCTCCTCTGAGCTAAGCACGGACCTCAGGGGGTTAAACAATGCTCAATTGGTATTAAGGGGCCTAATGTGTGCCAAGAAAACATTCCCCACACCATTACACCACCACCACCAGCCTGAACCATTGACACAAGGCACGATGGATGCATGGATTCATGTTGTTTACACCAAATTCTGACCCTACCATCTGCATGTCGCAGCAGAAATCGAGATTCGTCAGACTAAGCAACGTTTTTCCAATCTTCAACTGTTCCGTTTTGGTGAGCCTGTGCCCACTGTAGCCTCACTTTCCTGTTCTTAGCTGACAGGAGTGGCTGCTGTAGCCCATCCACTTCAAGGTTCGATGTGTTGTGCATCCAGAGATGCTCTTCTGCATACCACTGTTGTAACACGTGTTTATTTGAGTTACTGTTGCCTTCCTGTCAGGTTGAACCAGTCTGGCCATTCTGCTCTGACCACTCTCATTAACAAGGCATTTTCTCCCACAGAACTGCCGCTCACTGGATGTTTTTAGTTTTTCGCACCATTCTGTGTAAACTCTAGATACTGTTGCGCATGAAAATCCCATGAGATCATCAGTTTCTGAGATATTCACACCACCCCGACTGGCACTAACAATCATTCCACGGTCAAAGTTACTTAGATCACATTTCCTCCCCATTCCCTATTTTTGGTCTGAACAACAACTGAACCTCTTGACCATGCCTGCATGCTTTTATGCATTGAGTTGCTGCCACACGATTGGTTGATTAGATAAGATAATGAGCAGGTGCATTAATGAGCAGTGTATAAAAGTAAAAAATAATAATTGATTTTAGCAAATGGCTGCACTGACAAAGAGTGTTTATCTGATATAACCCACTGTATATACTGTTTATAAAGAGGTCAATTCCAAACTGATATCAGGACGTTTTTGTCACATAAAGTTGTCAATGCATGGAATAGATTGTCAGGTCATGTAGTAGAGGCAAAGATGCTTCAAGGTATTCAAGTCCTGGCTTGATGCAATGCTGGACATTCTCTAGGCGAGGGGTTCCCAACCTTGGTCCTGGGGACACACTGTATGCTGGTTCTCTTTCCAAACATAATGGCAACCTCTGAATTGTAACTAGCTGTCAATTGTTCTTAGACACTTCATTTCTAATAAAGCATGATTTACGCTCTTACATTATGTCAGACATAACTATGCATGCCATGAACAATAAATATCCCATATTCACATCCCAGGACTTTTAATCAGCCTCTCATGCTTTCAATCATGCTCTCATGTTCTGAAATATGCTATATCACACATGATTCAATTATAGACTGGCGGGTGAAATCAGTGGGGGGCTACTTATTGAAAGTATGGACACCTGTTCACTGAACCTAAACCGTTTGTGGAAACTTAATGGCAGGTTCAATGGGCAAATAGCAACGAACCAAACATGTGTGGCGTTAAAAAAAGTTTAAGGAAAAATTGGTAGAACATACATACATTTAACAACCTTAATTGATCAAGAGACTGACTGTAACTGTCAGGGGTTGTGAGTTCCCTCACACTAACCCATCTACCTTTTCCCCTTTTTCTTGCAGGTGGCCCACCACTCTCCAAACAGCACACCAACACACAAGTAAAAGGATAGAATACAAGGTCTTCATTTGAATAATTCATTTAAAGCACACTGCACAAAAGGACAAATTCAGGGTTCTTCCTCCCCCTCCCGCTGCACAACCTCCCAGGACCCACCAGGCACCCCTACACACCCAATTTACTAGCCTCCCAGGGTGACCTATGGCCCAGCCCACCTCGTCACTCCAAGGGGGAGAACTAAACCCGTATTGGGCACATTCACACTTATGGACTGATGAATCAAAATTTGAAATCTTGAAATTTTGAAAGGTTTTTGTAGGCTGTCGAGTAGGCGAAAGGATGGTTCTTCAGTGTGTGACACCAACTGTCAAACATGGAGGAGGAAGCGTGATGGTCTGGGGCTCTTTTGCTTGATTCAGAGTCGGTGACCCACGTTAACCCATTACTTGTTCCCTGAAAAGGGCCTTTTTTTTATAATTCTGAAATTTACATTCTTTTTCAGTTTTTGGTAACCTACATTTTTTTTTACCTCTGCCAGTTTACCTCTTACCTTTGTACCATTTCAGGTCATTCACTGGACTTGAACTGCTTAAATTTCTGTAAAAATTGGAAAATGGGGTTCTAAAACGTTAGTGTAGTAGTGTATGTCTGGTGGGTTTTTAGTATATCTGCCTCAAAGGAGAGTAAGAAACAAGTGCTGTATGTATTTGTTTCAATTGAGAGGCATTGCCTCCTGGTAGCAAACTCATCTCTCAATTTTCCATTACAGTAAAGCAACTCGGATTGTAATTTCACCAATGGGTTTTTATCCCATCAACCGCAAATCGTCACGTAGAGAAGCACTTTCAGCAAACAAAGTTTCCGTTTCCTATTCACCCTTACAATTGTGCTTTGCACCTGCATGCAAAGCACAATTGTGTTCCCTTGATCTCGGTCACACGGGGAACCGGTGACCCAAAAATGTGCCTTATTATTCTCAAATGAACCAATCTGATGTGTTTGTAACGTGAAGAGCGTGTGGCTCCTTCCTGGGACTGCCCCTCTGCCTGTGGTCATGGCTCTTGAGTGAGAGAATGATTTAAGAACCCTGGTGCAGTTTAGTTGAGTAATGCTATCCACTGACATGAGGGCGAAACATGCTAAACATATATCACTTCTAAATCTACCGTGGGAAGCCATTCATATTTACAACTGTGTGCACTAGTTTCAGCCACACAGAGATTCCATTCCAGTTGCTTCATCCTGAAGCTTTGTCTCTCTTGCTCTGTGTGAATTAACTCTGCCTTTCCTGATTTTAGAGAGGTTGGTTAAAAATAGGCACCAAGGTCTGCACTCTTAAAGATGGGATGTAATGAAAATTAATGAATTTGTGCCTCAGAAGTATTAGTGTGTGTGTGTGTGTGTGTGTGTGTGTGTGTGTGTGTGTGTACTGTACTGTATATGTGTGTGTGTGGGTGCACTTGTGGGAGTGCACAAATACAAATGTGTGTGTGTGTGAAGCATAGCTTTTGTAGTTCCTCAGAAGTGCTGTGCTTCTCTCTTGTCTAGGAAATGTAAGAGTTTACAGAGAAATGACAGAATCAAAAGTGTGGTGAGAGTGAATCATAGCACAAGGACTATCGTTGCTCCTCTCTACCCAAATCGTACAACGTTATGAGAAAATAAGCAGTATAGTATATATATAAGCATTAATGTATCATATATCAACCCCTCTCCATGCCAAATCTCCAACAAATTCTGATAATTGCTGTTGTTACCACACTATCTTTTATCAGTTGACAATAAAGGATCTTCTAAAGATTACTTGTGTTTAACTACTGTATGCTATCACAAATCCAAACTTGAATCCTTTGTGGTTTAAACTCACACTTCAGATATGGGATGTAAAGGCATAATTTTACCTGAAATTCTAAAAATAAAACATTTTTATTTATTTTTTAAATCAATCATTTATTTATGATTTCCTTTTTATTAGTCCAGTCATATATATAGCAGGTGCCAATAGAGATATTCACTAAATAATAAAATAAATAAAAATATATAATAAATGATTGCATTGCATTGCATTGCATTGCAATCTCAAAACTGTACAGTGCCATATATGCCACAGGTCTGGTCATATATGGAGTGCTGTGCAATCAGGTGATCCCAGACGAAAGGGGCTTTTGACATACCAGCTAGGTGGGAGTTTGGCAAAAGACAGACGGTGTCATGTGCCCCTGAATCATGGCCTTGTTTGGGAGGGCAGTAAGCAGGGGGTCTTTCCCAGTCTTAAAAAGGGGAACCACGCACTGCAGTCACCTTCAGGTGCTTGACTTAAGCCTTATGCCGTAAGGTGTACCCCAACCTCGTGCTCTCACTTTCCCCGGTGATTCAATTTATGGTCTCGCCTTCCTGCTTTAGATGTGATGAATTCTGTAATATATTCAGTTTACATTTACATTTGACATTTTAAGCATTTAGCAGACGCTCTTATCCAGAGCGACTTACAAGATGTGCATTAATACATGGTAGGAACAATCATAGTTAGCGCACAAGATCAGTGCAGTAATACAGCAGTTTACTGTAAAATACAGTTTAATGTCATTTTCTTGATATCGTGGTGACGACTTTCTCTAAGGTACCTATGTCTCAGATTATTGTTGTGTTGGTGTCAGCTGGATACATAGCTTAGTCACACTATCAAACTTCTGTATTAATTTGACTGGTGTGATGTCCAATATTGTTTTGAAGATGTATGCAGGGCCGGATCTAGGCATAGGCAAACTAGGCAAGTACCTAGTGCATAATTGCCACAGGGGGGCCCAGACAGAGGGATAAAAAATATATATATATATAAAATATTTTTTAATATTTAAATATTGTTAAATATTTTCAGATAAAAACTCCAATCTAAAATTGTATTTCAATGTATTATTTTTGAAAGCACCTTGCAATGTGCGTGAAAAGTCTTTCCGGTTTAGTGCACATCATGCCTCCTATGTTAGCAGTGTCCTTTCAGCAATGCTTTCGGTTTCAGCAAAACGCAAAAAAAAAAAAAATGAAGAGGAAGAATTATTTTTTAAGCCCTTTTTATATTTTTGTTTTGGGTCACTTACTACCACAAGATATCTTTTCAATGTTGCCATTGATGTGCTCCTCTCATGTTGAGAATTGTGGTGATATCAAACATCACTAGGGCCTGAGCAGGCCGGCTTAGTTTATACCGAGATGTTGATTGAGCTGATATTTGGAGAGGCATAATATTCTCAAGAGCATTGCTACCAAGTGACGAGGCCAATCATACTATGTTGACCTCCGCTTTAATCAGTTTTCCATGATCCATAATTTCCAGCTCATAGGTAGAACCCTGAAGTTGTGGGGTGTGGCACTGGCTCCTACAGCCAAATGCCCCAAGTGCCCTGGCTTCACTCACAAAGCCATAAACCCACCAAAGATGGCCCCACTCTCTCTGCCTGCGCAGGTTTTTCAAAAGGCACCTTCCCAACAGGAGTTTTGCCAGTTCAGCTCAATTGTAAGGGTGAACAATCAGTGATGGGCAATGTACAAGAAGCTAAGAGAGCTAGGTCTGGGCGATGCATCCCCCAACGTGGAAACATACCTTCGCATGTATCTGGCATTACCGATTGCAAATTGCTCAGGAGAAAAGTTGTTTTCTTTATTGAAATGCGTTAAAACGTACCTGAGATCAACAGTGAAGCAAATAAACTGAATGCGTTTGCGCTGCTGGCGATTGAGAACAAATTGACCACTTCCCTGGATTATGATGAAAGACAGGAGAAAGCATCTGTAAATGTGAGTACACTTTCCATTTAAATACCTAACTACGTATGAATAAGTAAAGACAAATAATAAAATCAAATGTAAAATGCAACTAAATAAATGAAACATAATGGTCTATACCCCTACAAATACATGAGTATCATAGTTGCATATAAATACCTAAATATAAATAAACCACAACAAAGTAAAATATATATACCTACCTAAACGAATAAGAATAAGAATAATATGTGGCAGTTAAAAGGTTGTTGGTTTTGTTTACAAAGTATCAAAATGTGCGCATTTGTTGGGTGGGGCCCGAAAAAAATGGTTTGCCTAGTGTAGTCCATCCATTTAATCCTGCCCTGGATGTATGACGTAACTGTGCCCTGAATAAATTAATGAATAGAATGACGTAACTGATTTACACAATGTAAAAACACTACAGCATTAGGGTAAAAATTTGCCAGTTTCAAAGAACCTGTGTTTCTTGATCTGACAGATCAACCCAGATGCTTCCTTGCCTACATCTACGGAGGCACCATCATCATCTGAATCCTTTGACAAAATGTCAAGTATCAGATCCTCATTGTTACACATTTGGTCACCTCATAATGGCTTGTCCATCGAATCTCAGTCACTGAAAGTTAGCTCATAACATTACCGATGTTGTGTGATGTTTAGGCTATAAATGAGAGGTAAGATCTTGTACATTGTCAATCATAAAGATCATGTGCATAATGTATTTAAAATGTTGTGTTGACTGTTTTGTACATTTGTATTACTGAATGATATGGGGAATTTAAAATATATATGTTATAGAGAGAGACACTGTAGTTAATATGCAAATTGCCAGGGTGGGCCAAGCTTGTGATTGGTTGGGCCAGGCCGGGCCTGTTTGGAAATGTGCTAAATGTGCTTTGCTCAAATTGAGTGGTCAACATTGGGGTCATAGTAACATAAAACAAATCTGTGCTGAAGGAGAGACGACAATAATGGCCAACTTCAATTACCCCTCTATTAATTGGGAGATAGTGACAGGTCAGGGCAAATGTGAAGAGGAGTTTTTAGATATGGTCAATGACTGCTTTTTGGTACAGTCTGTTACTCAGCCTCCAAGAGGGAAATCAATACTGGATCTGGTTTTGTGCAACAATCCTGATAGAATTTGCAGAACAGAGGTAGGGGAACCACAAGGGGCAAGTGACCACAGTGCAGTTATTTTTGATATTTTTTGGCAAGTTAAGACATCCTCCTCTAACTCTAGAATTTTACATTTTAGACGAGCTGACTTTAATAAAATGAGAGAGAATTTAAATAATATAGATTGGGTAAAACTTATAGATTGCAGAACTGTGAATGAAAAATTTATTATATTTAAAAGGGTTATTGTAGTACAGTGTAAATTCATCCCAAAAGTAAGGAAAAATAGGATGAAAAAACTGTCTCCGCAGTGGATGACTAAATCTTTACGGGAGATTTTGAGGCAAAAGAAGCGACTGTACATAAAGTATATAAAAAGGTTAATCATTGGCTGCAAGGGGCGAATACAAAGAATAACAGTAGGTAGGGCCATATCTGACTTTGGTGCTGTGGGAAGTGGTGTCCCAATCGGTGCTGGGACCTCTGCTCTTCCTTATTTACATAAATGATTTTGATATGGACGTTAGTAGCAAAATAGTTAAATTAGCAGATTATACTAAACTTGGGGGTTTGGAAAACAGTTTGGAATCAACTAAAGTAATCCAAGATGATTTAAACAAATCCAAGAATGGGCAGATACATGGCAGATGACATTCAATATTGCTAAATGTAAAGTTATGCATGTGGGAAATAAAAACATTAGACAGGAGTATTTTATGGGAGGAGAAGAGTTAGTAGGTGTTCAATTTGAAAAAGACTTAGGAACTGTAGTTGATCAAAGCCTATCTGCATCAAAGCAGTGTGCTACAGCAGTGAAAAAAGCCAACATTCTGTGATACTGGGATACATAGCAAAATGTATTGAGTATAAATCAAAGGAGATTATATTAATGTTATATAATGCCTTTGTCAGACCTCACTTAGAATTATGTGTGCAGTTCTGGGCACCGCACTAGAAGAAAGATATAGAAGCTCTTGAAAAAGTCCAAAGAAGGGCAACTAAACTGATACCTGGTATGAAAGGTAAAAGTTATGATGATAGACCTAAGGCACTCAATATTTTATGTATTCTTATGTTCTTATACATGTTATATATTAGTCGTCATACATTTCAATATTTCAACAACTGTGTTGAATGTCAATCCATCATTCGAGCAAGTCTTTAACTATTTTAAGCCCAATTTTCTTTTCATAATTTGGAACACCCAATTATATTCTTAGGCCTGAAAATGTATCTCATCCGACTCATCCACAAAATGTATGTATAGTGTACCAAATTACAATAAAATCACATGAAATACATTCAAATGTGTGACTCAAATAAGTATTAATAACTTTAAATATTCAATAAATATACTGTCAAGTGCCTGTTTGTCCCATACTATATACAGGAACCTCCATAAAAAAAGACCAAAAGGCTTGTCAGTGCATTGAGAACAAATACACTTTTAAAGGGTTCAGCTCTATATACTAAGTGAACCACATAAGGATGAAAATATTGTGATAGCTCATTTTATTACTGACACACTTAAAATCATTTTCTCTTCTTAAGCCTTCTCCCAATAATGCCCATTAGGCCCTCTAACTTATTTTTATTATTATTCTACTATGCTGACTCTAACCTATCCACTTTGTTCTCTTCCATGGGGCTTCTGCCCCTTCCATCACCCTGAGACCAGACCACTCCAGCACTGACCCTCTCCTGGTTCCTGTCCAGACTGTGGAGGAGGCCTGGATGAATTCTTCAGATGTTAGACCTTCCCTTCTTAGGACATTTAGTTACCACTACTGACAGCAGTGGATGGGTTCTCCCACTAAGATGGGTTCCTCCTGAGATTTCTTCCAAATGGGGAGTTTTTTCTCTTCCCACTGGAGAGTTTTTGCCTCACTTTCTGCTTTTTGGGGGTTCAGGCCTGGTATTTTTTAGTGTCTGTAAAGCATATTTGTGACAGTTCTCTGTCAAAAGAGCTATACAAAATAAAATTGAATTGAATAGTCAGATCCCAGGTCATTTAAAAATCCATTCAGAGCAGGGACTGGTTGGTCTTGTTAACCAAATCCAAAGCAAATGTAATGAACAGGACTGACAAATCAACTTGAAACACGAAAGCAAAGATCATTTCAGTACACTGACAGAGGAATGAATGAAAAATAATATATGGAAACTGTGGACACGTAGCCTATAGCCATTAAGATTTTTATTTATGGTTTATTTGATAGGGACAGATGGCAAATTGCACATTGGCAAATTGAATACACAATTAGATGTGTTGCACCATAGTGTTCGTAGCTTACGCTAATTTTCAACACCCATCCCTAGAAAGGCTTTTATTTTTTTTCAATGATCTTTTTATTGGTTTTTCACAATGGACACATTACAGTTTCCAGTTAATTTTGTACTTTGTTATTTATAAGATGAAATTGGTTTCAGCTAATACCAGACATTGAAATACATAGCTCTGTAGCAGTGTGTTTATTTAACTTTTACAACCTTAAAGCATTGGTTTGGAGAAACAAATTATAGTTTTTGCAATCAGAAAATAATAATAGGAAGCAAGGAACACATTACTGTAGTAATTGTTCAAATTAAAAATGCAGTACAGCTTACTATCAAATTCTGCCTTGATAGTATCTTTTTGATAAACAACTGTGGTTCTATTACAAAAGTAAGCATGACTCATTTAAGTCTAGTGTGCTGTTTTCAGAAGTTATAGTACTTTCGTTAAAACGTTTCACAACCTTACAGTAAAGCAGCAAGCTGTGCAGTTGTTTGTCTTGTTTCACGATATTACAGTCAACTTCCTTGCAAAGCTCATCATAGTAAAAGTGGCTGAGATAAACTAGTTTGAGGCAGGCCAGGTCAAATGGAGACGTTTAGGGCCCATTTCCAGCAGCTGTATAAAATGTCTTCAAACAATTGACATCCTCAAAGCTCGGAAGGGCATAGTTTTGAATGCAATATGGGCAGTGTATCAATTAATCAATCAAAAACCAATCAATCACTCAATCCATCAGTCAGGCAGTCATACAATAACCCTGCTACCTTAATAATTGTACTGCCTTGCCCAGTGCACCACAACGAAAACTAATTTGTGAAGAGATTCAATGAGGTGGCACGGTGGGGCAGTGGATAACACTGTCGCTGCACAGCAAGAAGGTCCTGGGTTCGAATCCCGGAGCTTGCATGTTCTCCCCGTGTCCACGTGGGTTTCCTCTGGGTACTCCGGTTTTCTCCTACAGTCCAAAGACATGCACGTTAGGCTAAATGGAGAGTCTAAATCTCCCTGTGGGTATGAATGTGTGAGTGAATGGTGTATGTGCCCTGCGATGGATTGGAAAGCTGTCCAGGGTGTATTCCTGCCCCTCACCCAATGAATGCAGGTTCCAGCCCCCCCTGCGACCCTGACCAGGAATAAGCAGGTTAGATAATGAATGAATGATTAAATGAAAGTTTCCCATATAGCTGACAGGTGATCTATAGTCTAATCCATCAGATGATTTAGTTCTGAAAGCCTCCACTAAGATAGTCATATTACGTTCTGCACATTCATAGTCCTCGATAGAGCTTTTAATGGCTAAGACTGGCTGAAACTGATTGAGAACAACGCTATCATTAATTCCTAATTTAGTATGTGACAGATCTATGATTGCACTGTCAAAAAAGGGTTAATCATTTTTAAGCTAAAGGTAGCGCTTTACAATCAGTCTGAAACTTTCAATCCACTCAGTGAAGTGACATTGGTTTAATTTAGTCCGTTTTTAGTTTTAATCAAGATCCATGCTCCAGTGCTTCGTACTCCTTTAAGGGAAGTTAGGGCATAGTTCAGGGGCCCTTTAACAGTAAGAAAAATGCATGGGTGATTTTTCAGAGGCAGGTAATTTGTGAATGTAGCTGTACTCTCCAGGTGGAAAAAAGCACTCTTGAAATGACACAGAGTACAAAACTAGGCGTGAAGACACTGAAACAGGGAAATGTAGGTACATAAATCCCCGATGTTTTGAAACTCACAACTTCTGTTTTCCTTTTGTGGCTTTATGTCTTAGTAAAAAGTGTTGTTTTATTGACTGATCAGTGGACTGTAATGAATGCTTCAAATTGTTTTATTCGATCTCTGTTACTAATGGTACCAGAACAGGGGAGACTATGTTGGTATGTTGGAATTAATGGTTAGGTAAGTAACCTTGGATCTCTGAACCTCATCAACAATGCCACACCGCATTGTCACATCATGGGGTACAGTTGCCAAAAAGAAAAAGAGAAAGCTGTTGGTGCACTACAGGGTTTTATGCAGTTGATAGATATTGTGCCAGACTATTTGGGGAAGGGTGGATCATTTGAGATACTGATCCTAGCAATCACCTTCACACAGGGATCAAATCTCATGGGTGTGACATGTTAACTGAAGTCAAATGGTACAAAACTGGTTTTGCTTTTGAAAAATAATTCAATTTGTGATGTGTGGTAAAAACATTAACAATTCAACATGAATCATAAAAAGATTATGCAAAAATATTTCTGGCTTATTACCTAGGATAGTTTCCAAAGGAGTTCCAAGTATCTGTGCAATATTGTGAAAGAAGTACAGAATATGCTAACATGCAATCAGTCATTTATCAGTTATTGTGCATCATTTCAATTAATTCCATTAAAAACTACTGAGTAATTTAACAAACACTAAGAAACAAATTTGCACATTAATTTAAGGGAATGATAAATTACACCTTGAACTGCAGCATGGTAAGATAAGAGAGGGGCTTAAAGGGAATCAGATGTAAATCTGCAGCTCAAAGTGGTGCCAATTTCACAGCGGTATGTGCATTAGGTGGCAGTTGTGACTGTAACGGACTTAGTTCTGCACGCAGCGAGTTTCGAACCGAGGGATCTCGACGCGACAAGAGAATGATTTAGCTCGTCGAGCTAAAGACTCAAGTCCCTAACTCCGTGAACTAATAACACTCTTATCCACGTCACTTTCTGTAGCGGACACTCATGTACCAGAGCACAGCCGATGCATGACCAAACACACTAGCGATGCCAGTGCTTATGAACACTGCTTTTTGTCATCCCTGACACCAGGCTCCACAATTTTCACAGTGGTGCCATATTGTATTTCACACTGCACAGTGTATGAGCGACCTGTGAGGTTGCCACTCCTTATTTTACAATAATCTTAATTAGGGCGGTGCCTCTCGAGGTTGTGGCTTAACCCAGCGCTGAGAAACAAACAATTCAGGCAGGTCTTCCCGGAATGAATCCTGGTAAGAAACCACAGGGAGGGGTTCCTCTGTAACCACAGACTGTAAGGTCAACTGGCACTGGAAACTGGCACTTTACAAAAAAGCTTACCCACACCAATTACTCTGTGTGCCAGCCTGCCAGTTCAACCTTGGGAAGGGCAGCTGGAACTCGAAGTGACTGGTGTCCTGGGACGATGTTAAACCAGCCACACATCCTCATCATAGCTGCTGCAATAACAGGCCTAAAAATGGCTTTGAGGACAATGACACCCATATCCAACCAAGCATGTGCCCTTGGTTAATTTTACAGTAATATACAATAATAATGCTAATGCATCACATTTATCTATCACCTTTCGGGTGCTCTTCATAAGTGCTTTACAGTGAAGGGGGAATCTCACCTCAATCACCTACAGCACAGTGTCACCATCTCTAACTGGGGCATTGGTGGGCCATAGTCAGATTCAATTACCAGATTTAGTCATGAGCAGGACATATTTGCCTTTTGTAGATTTCTGGGTCAGGGTTTCCAGCATTCACCCCAGGCAACATTAGTATTCCCAGCAAAATTATTGCAAAAAAATATACTTATTAATCTCTAGTTTATTGTATTATAATTTCAAAAAATAACAACAATGTATTGTTAAAATGTCCCTTTGTGCAGAAGCCTTTGGTCATTCTAGGTTACTACAGTATAATGCAGTATAGTATTGTTATATTGGTACAATACAGTAAAGGATTGACAGTTATTTTCATTAAGTGAGAAACTCTAGTAGGTATGCTCACTGAGTGGCTGCCTCAGAACCACCAGTAACAAACTCCAATTTGGGGCATGGTGGGGATGTTTTTTGGGGTAACCATTACGTACAAATCTTGAATTTCAAGAGTGAGAAAGCTTCAACATTCTCCGTCACAGTTGATTCATTTGACCTAATAGCTTCTATCTTATATACCAGCCTTGGGTTGTTTGGGTTGATCTTGGTAGGTATATGCACTGCTACAATCAAAATGTTCCCTCTAAAGTTCATTTTCTAATACTTTTGGACTTTCCAATGAAATAAAAATGTGCAGCCAGCTCAGCAGTCACTGACTGTCTTCTGACGCAGACTGGCGACCTGCCTCTTCAGACTGCTTCTAGGCTTCTTCAACCGCAACCTTTTTTTATAGCACTTCTGCAAATATTATTACTTAATTTAACACTAGATATATTTTCATTTTGTCAGCTTACATGTCTATGCTAACAGTACAGCTGATTCTGGAACTTCTAGTTGCACTTTTACTGGCTCTAATAGTGTTAATGATCCTTTTTTATAGTTACTGCTGGTCTTAGTAACCTATTCGAATGCGCTTAGGTATTACTCTGAATATGAGTCTCTGCTAAATGGATGTCATGTAATGTAAAAAAATTATAATAAGAGAGAGAAAAACTGCTGATGCTGATTCAGAGAACAGGCCGAGATGCCCTTCATAACATGAGCATTTCAGAGCTCTGGTGCTCGAGGTGCATGCACTGTCACATTGTGTACACGGGTAATTTACTATAAGTGCCGTGTCAGTAACCATAGGGGCCACGGTGGTCAGGCTGTTTCCTATGAGCTCTTAAAACTACAGACGTGAAATGGTCACAGTCACAGCCGACTTCCTAGCAACATGCGGCGATCGCTGACAACCTCTCCCCTCATTCCGTCCACGCCTGAAAGGTCATGGTTTCCTATGCACGCCACTTACTGGTGACACATGCAATGAGGCCCCCCTGTCCCTCTTCGATCTTGACACATAGTCCCCACTCCTCCTCAACTCCTATGACTATAGTGAAATATGAGTCACTGCACCATGGCCTGGAGGTCCTCTGTGGAAGGGTTCACCATCTACTGACTCAAACACTTTGACATTTGACCACCGAAGAGGGGAGTTTTCAAAGGCAGGGTTGGGACCCATGAACTGGGTCGGTACAAGATTGCCTTATGTGTCATTTCACCTAGTAGCATAATGGCCTAAAAGTGTTTAAACCACGTTAATATTAGGCTACCCCTTGACTGATTATCTTAAATCCTCCTCTGAAATGGTGTCGTCTGAAGAGGCTCAATAATTCAGTCATATTGCTGTGGAACTTTGCCCTTCATTTTGACTTCCTAGCTCAAAAAAGTGTTTTGTTCCTGGCTTCACAGCCCCTGCATTCCCTATCCACTTTGATTCCCCAAGTCATCACTGCAAAAGGGACCTGAGTTCTCAGTTGACCTATCTGGTTAAATAAAGGATAAATAAATGTCTTCAATAGGAAATAAAACAAATTGGAACATGCGGGTCAGTTCAGTTCAGTGGTGGTGGGACTTTTGGAGGAAAAAAAGTATTTAAATTGAATCCAAGAATAAATTCCTTGATTTCAGATTCTACGTTTGCTCTGGATTCAGACGTGAGAAAGATGTCCAGATCCACAAAAATCAGCTGAAATTGTCCTATCAAGCTACACGCAGAATCATTGTCAAATCTATGACACAACAAGAGCGAGCAATCTAGTCCACACGAATGTTAGGAAAACACAAGAAACAATACTCTGAGGTAGACATAGTCAAGGAGTGCATGAGTGAAGTAATGGAGGCCATGCTTGAAGGCATGTTTGGTTCAACATACAGCTGTGAGCCAGCATTTTCAGCAATAAATATGGTGAACAAGAACAAGTACCACAGCAAACTCACCCATGGACATTTGCATCAGTGTCTCCACCTGGCTGATATACCTTTTGTGCCAAAGTTTAAAGCCTTTGTGGCAGACAGAAGATGCCACCTCTCTCATTAAAGCAACAGTGCTTAATAGTTGTATGTATATAGTTCTGGACTTTTTTGGACTTCAATTCATTGGCACGTTTCACCAACCTTTCTCTGGACCTTTGACTTCATGCTGTAACATTCTAGTTGATTGTAATTGATGATGACTGTGTTTTACTGTGATACTTGTCATTACAAGCTATCAAAGTGAGTTGTGTAATGGTATTCACACTCTAACCTGTCACTTCAAGACTTCAGTCATCATCCAAAAATGATTGGATACTCGAGATGAGCAAAATCCACAAGAATTCACATGAACATTTTAGGCACTTATCCAACGCTCTTATTCAGAGCGACTTACAATAAGTGCATTTAAAATGGCTAGAATAATCACAGCTAGAGCAAGAGATCAGTACAGCAACAATACAACAGACGTCATTGTAGGCACCGCACCTATAAAATGGGGAGAAAAAAGTGTGTACATTTTCTTTATTCAATGGACGGGTAATCTTAAGAGGTGGGCCTCTTGCATTCAGCGATTCTGCGGTCCGGTGCATAGGCAGACTTCAGGCATTTCATTGGTGGAGTTGGTGGTGATGAAATGAGAGAGCCCACCATCTAAAACCCTCCTGCCCCGAGAGGCTATGGCCAAATATGTGCCTCACGGCGTGGCTGCCGGCCACAGTCAGCACTGGCACGGTCAGGATTCAATATCAGACTGTGGGGCCTGTCCACTCACTGGAATACTGTCTCAGCAGGATTCGTCACCCAGTGGGCAATACTGTATATTGATGAAATGAAACATTCTCCAACACAACTAATTATAGTTCTAAGTCTTCATAACATTGTTGAACTTGTAATTGCAGATATACTGTAAACTTTAAACAAAGTGTATGTGAATGTGTAATTTTCATACAGCACAGTACAGTACAGCTAGACAAAATACATTTAAAATATACATTACATTTTTAATTGTTTCTTTAGCAGGAACACTTGCCCAGAGCAACTTACAGAGCCTTAGAAAATGCACTGCAAAGTGCAAATATCAAGTAAAACAGGCACAATGCAATCAAAAGTAAATGCAAGTAAACCAGTACCTAAAACGCGACACCGTCTTATACAATTATATAATAATTGAGATGAAATCTCATGTGAAATGAAGAGTACTGACCTGAAAACATTAAAATGACAAATTTCTGTTCATGAGTTATAAAAAATTAAAACAACTGAACTCAAAAACAGCAGTTAACATATAGATACAGTCTATATGTTCCATTAGTACTGTACCATCACTTATCTTACCATAGTATTCCTTTTTTACACAATCTATTTATAAAACATGCAATAAAGATATTCTCAGTTATTCATCTTTTTTGAACAATCAACAATCCTTATTATGGTCAGAAATCATTTAATTATTTTACCATGACCCCTCCCCCCACCCCGATAGCATAGTATGCTTATGACTTTCCCATGTATCACCTATTTTTTGGAAAAAAATTATTTATTAAAAAATACGAAAAGGATTCTGATTGAAAGTTGTGATTCAAGAACTGATTTGGCAAAGCCTGATAGGAGTGGCTAAGGTGTATCCAATAATTCCTATTGGATGCATGGGATGAATGAGATTCTGACCAATCATGCATTGAGGGATCTACAAAGCACCTGAGAGGGACATGGCAAACAGCAGAAGAGTGTACCAGGCATCTAACATCTCTCAACCTCACTACTCGGCACAGCTCAGCCAACAGGATGTGAAACCAGCGCAGCACAAGCTTTGAGTCACCACTGAGCTTCAGCCTTTCTCCACAGAGACACAGCACTGCCCCCTACTGAGAGGAAATATGACATGCGCATACACACATAGCACACACATACACATTTTCACAGACACACAAGCGCTCACACACACATACATGGACACACACACACACACACCAGCACGCACACACACACTCACAGACTCATGCTCATGTGCACACACTCACATACTCAAACACGCGCTCACACGCACATACATGCACACACGCAAGCACACACACCAGCATGCACACACACTCACAGACTCATGCTCATGTGCACACACTCACATACTCAAACATGCGCTCACACGCACTTGCATGCTTGCAAAATCCAATCCACTCCGAGATAAAGTTGTGGATAGGCACAAGTTAGGAGAAGGATATTCAAAGGCTTTAACTATCCCTCTGAGTACCGTTCAGAGTATTATTAAGAAGTGGA
This sequence comes from Aldrovandia affinis, assembly GCA_029706075.1. Lineage (NCBI taxonomy): Eukaryota > Metazoa > Chordata > Actinopteri > Notacanthiformes > Halosauridae > Aldrovandia > Aldrovandia affinis. The sequence goes on along the minus strand of JAINUG010000306.1, from coordinate 553,479 downwards.
AGGCATATGGCACCACCCACACCTTGCCAAGATTGGGCCGTCCCTCCAAACTGGATGACCAAGCCAGGAAAAGATTGATCAGGGAAGCTACCAAGAGGCCAATGGCAACCTTGAAGGAGTTACAAGTCTGTGCATGTGACAACAATCTCACAAGCTTTACACAAAGCTGGCCTGTATGGCAGGGTGGCAAGAAAGAAGCCTCTTCTGAAAAAGTGTCACACTGAGTCTCGTTTACGTTATGCGAAGAAACACACAGAAGATTCTGATGCCATGTGGCAAAAGGTTATATGGTCAGATGAGACCAAGATTGAACTTTTTGGACTGAACTCCAAGCACTATGTTTGGCGGAAACCAAACACAGCACACCACCCAAAACACACCATACCTACAGTGAAGCATGGTGGTGGCAGCATTATGTTTTGGGGGTGTTTCTCTTCAGCGGGGACTGGGCAATTGGTCAGGATTGAAGGGAAAATGGATGCTGCCAAGTACACCCAAATTCTTGAGGAAAACCTGCAGCCCTCTGCTAGACAGCTGAAGATGGGCAGGTGGTTCACCTTCCAGCACAACAACGACCCAAAACACACCGCCAAAAAAACAAAGCAGTGGCTAAAGGACAGGAAGGTGAATGTCCTTGAGTGGCCAAGTCAGAGCCCTGACCTAAATCCGATAGAAAATCTGTGGATGGACTTGAAGAGTGCAGTCCATTGCTGCTCACCATGGAATTTGACTGAACTGGAATAGTTCTGCAAGGAAGAATGGGCAAATATTGCCCAATCTAGGTGCGCAAAGTTGATAGAGACATATCCAAACAGACTGATGGCTGTAATTAAAGCAAAAGGTGCCTCTACAAAGTATTAAATCAGGGGACTGATCACTTTTCCAACCCTGTTATTGTAGTTATTCATTTTTTAATAATTATCAGAAATTGTGCCCTTTTTTTCCACTTGAATGTTGTTAGGCAAAATGTGTAAATAAAGCTGGAAAAAGATGGATTTTATGTATGTACTTTCATTTCAGGCTGTAAGACAAAAAAAAAGTGATGATTTCAAAAGGGTATGATGACTTTCTATATTCACAAAGAGCCAAAATATTAGTATCACAGTTCATCGTTTTGCTTCGGTTGTCTGGAATTCTCTGCATTTAGGCCACAGGTGTACAATTACGTAAATACAATTTAAAAAGGATTTGTTCTTCTAGTTGGCTTGGACTTGGATGTGGAGCCTCTTTCAGAAACAACAATTTGTAGTTCTTTCACAGTGCAAGGTAAACTTAGGAGCGGTTAAGGTTGTTATCGTTTTTTTATGTAAAGAACATGAATATCTGTTTTGCCACCAATGAGCAACTGCAGTGTTTGTCACAGCTATAAGGTAATGATGGCTAACAAACTGTCTCAATTGATGTCAGGTCTTGCTCTTCTCCCAGATCTGAGGTCACATTCCTGATAAACAACATAACATAGCCCTGTATTTTAACAGCACACAAATGCAGGAAACACAATTTCATCCAGTTCTCTGTAGTACTCTCATTTTACCAATAGAGGGGGCCAATCTACAGCACACATCAGATTGTTTTTATTTAAGAACATAAGAACATAAGAATACATAATGATGAGAACAGGCCGTTCGGCCCATCTAGGCTCATCATGTCCTAATCTAAACAGTATCTAGTACTACATCTAGCCTGGACTTGAATAGCCCAAGCGTTTCTGCCTCTACTACCCAACCTGGCAAGCTGTTCCAGGCATTGACAACTCTCTGTGTAAAGTTAAACTGACAGGCCTATATTTCCCTGGGTCAGTCCCCCTTCTTATATATTGGAATTATACTACCCTGCTTCCAGTCATCTGGTATTTCTACGGTAATTATGGATTGAATGAAAATATCTGTCAATGGTTTATATATAATTTCCCCAAGTTCTTTGAGTACTCTGGGATATATGCCATCCGGGCCTGCTGCCTTATTTGTCTTAAGTTTTTGTAGTTTTTGTAGTACTTCTATGTCCCTTATCTATAAGTCCTCCAAAACATTCTGTACCTTGTCTATACATTTAGGCATATTTATAACCTTTTCTCTAGTAAAGCTTTCAACAAAGTAACTGTTTAGTGTGTTAGCAATATCCTTACTATTATAAACCAAAGTTCCTTCCTTATTCTTTATGCACTTAACCTCATCCTTAACTTTAATTTTTCTACTACAATATTGAAAAAACGTTTTAGGATTACTTTTTGCATCTTGGGAAATTTAAATTTCAAACCGCCTTTTAGCTGATCTTATTTCCTTTTTAGCCTTAGCCCGCATATTACAATAATCTAACTTGTTTCTCTCTGAGTTATCCTTTTTATATACTCTGTACAGTTGTTTCTTTTGCCTCAAAATCTCCCGTAAAGATTTAGTCATCCACTGCAGAGACTGTTTTTTCAACCTATTTTTCCTTACTTTGGGGATGAATTTACACTGTACATCTACAATAACCCTTTTAAATATAGTCAATTTTTCATTCACAGTTCTGCAATCTAGAAGTTTTACCCAATCTATATTACTTAAATTCTCTCTCATTTTATTGAAGTCAGCTCATCTAAAATTAAAAATTTGAGAGTTAGAGGAGGCTGTCTTAACTTGCCAAAAAATATCAAAAATAACTGCACTGTGGTCACTTGCTCCTAGTGGTTCTCCTACCTCTGTGCTGCAAATTCTATCAGGATTGTTACACAAAACCAGATCCAGTATTGATCTCCATCTCGTAGGCTGAGTAACAGACTGTACCAAAAAGCAGTCATTGACCATATCTAAAAACTCCTCTTCACATTTGCCCTGACCTGTCCCTATCTCCCAATTAATAGAGAGGTAATTGAAGTCGCCCATTATTATCGTCTCTCCTTCAGCACAGATTTGTTTGATGTTACCAAAGAGCATACTATTTATGTTACTGTCTGAAGCTGGAGGTCTATAGCATACTCCTATATTAAGGCCCTTCTCATGATCTCCCAATAATCCAATCCAGATATCCTCACAAGAAAAAATTTAGTTTATACCTGGAATTTCCTGCACATTAAGATTGTCTTTCACATAAAGGGTCACTCCCCCTCCTCTTTTATTAGTTCTATCCTTCCTAAACAATTTGTACCCCTCTACATTATATTCAGTTCCAAAAATTTATTTTTTATGCTTCATTTACTGTGCTCTATCACCTCTCCATTTACAGGGAGGTTACAGTTGCTTTATTTTTTAAATGCATTAAAATATTATTCACAGCACAGACTGAAACATCTTTATGTTGCAAAAACCCCTGTGTGTCTAGTCTAGAATATTATTAAGACGTGTAATACACATATCCAAAAGCCAGGGCAAGAGGGGAGTCATAAAATGAAAAATTTCCCTCCCATGTTTTAATGTTCCAAAGTGAAATTTACTGGTGGCTGAAAATGTTCTCTCAGTTGTGCAGGTGATAGATTTCACTTTGAAGCATTAAACTCTGTGCAGGACATTCTTCCTTCTAGTCTAGCAGAGAACCGCGAGTGTGTGTTCAGTGACATAATAGAACTGAATCAGCACCATGGCAACTCTGCCTTCATCACAGGTGCATCACTGGCCGCTGACAGGGACAATGCACTTATCTTTTCTGAAGACTCTTGGACCGAATCTTCAATAAAAGCTGTGGGAGACAAGGAAGAAAAGCAGTTACCTACGGGCTCTCAAACTGTAACTCTTTTCCATTGCTGCAGGTGCTGGAAACACCCATCGCTCTTCCCCTGTGTATGAGGTGCCTTTTGCCGACAATGACACAGAAGAATGCAGATTATAGTAGCATGCCTTGCAGGTGTACAGTAGAACTTCCAATCAGGTGGAGCACACTAAGCGCATTCAGTTTATTCCCTCACAACTACTTACTCCATAATTACTAATACTGGTTTAAGAATGAGATGAGGAGCAACACCAACAATGACCTGCGAGAGAGGTGCTCTTATTTCCTACATGGTGCGCTGCTACAGTTTTTAACCGAAAGTTGCTGAATCCATCAATTAAGTCTTTCACCAATCAATAAGCTTGATCAACAAATCAGTCTTGATCATACAAAAAAACTGTTGACCAATCAACCAATCAAATTATATTTGTCTAGCACCCTTCACAATGGTGAGAGTGCAATACATTTTTTACATTTTACATTTACATTTGAAGCATTTAGCAGACGCTCTTATCCAGAGCGACTTACAAAATGTGCATAAATCCATGGTAGGAACAATCATAGTACGCGCAAGAGATCAGTGCAGTAATACAGCGATAGATATCATTGCAGGCAGCTGCGTACCATACCTGTAATACTGGGAAGGAAAAGGTTAGTAATTTTTATTTTTTTATTTTTATATTTTTATTAAATGGAGTAAGCAGGGGTATATAGTGTTGAGCAAGTAGGCAGTGGTGATGACAATTAGCTAGATGTACAGAGTTCAGTGGTAGTGGAGTCTGAAAAGGTGGGTTTTGAGTCTCTTGCGGAAGATCGCAAGTGATTCCGCAGATTGCGGAAGGTCGTTCCACCAGCGAGGGGTCAGGACAGAGAAGAGGCGAGACCGCAAGGAGCGGCTGCCAGGCACCCGGAGGGATGGGGCAGTCAGTTTGCCAGAGGAGGCGGAGCGGAGGGGTCTGGCTGGGGTGTAGGGAGTGATGAGTGACTGGAGGTATGGGGGAGCAGTACCTCTAGCCGTTTGATAAGCTAGCACCAGTGATTTGAATCTGATGCGTGCTGCAATGGGGAGCCAGTGCAAAGAGGAGAGTAGAGGGGTGACGGCTGGTTGAACACCAGACAAGCGGCAGCATTCTGGACTAGTTTCAGTGGCTTGATGGCACAGGCTGGTAGGCCTACCAGCAAGGAATTGTAGACATCCATGCGGAGATGTCAGCCAGGCATGCAGAGATCCGTGCTGGGACCTGGGTCTCAGATGGAGAGAAGGAGAGAAAGAGTTGAGTGTCAACAGTGATAGGAAAAACTGCGAGCAGAGATAACAGAACCAAATTACTTGTACAGGGAGAATAGGACTGGGCCTAGCACCAAGCCCTGCGGGACTCCAGTAGAGAGGGTGTGGGGAGAGGAGAGGGATGCTCTCCAGGCCACCTGGTAGGACCGGTTAGCCAGGTAGGACTCGAACCATGTCAATGCAGATCCAGAGATTCCCATCTCGATGAGAGTTGAGAGCAGGATCTGGTGGTCCATGGTGTCGAATGCAGCTGACAGGTCGAGGAGGAGGAGGACGGAGCTAAGGGATTGGGACTTAGCCATGTGAAGAGCCTCAGTGACCGCAAGGACAGCAGTCTCTGTGGAGTGGACTGCCTTGAACCTAGATTGGTTAGGATCAAGCAGGTCATTCTGTAGGAGATGAGCAGACAGTTGATTATAGACAGTCCGCTCAAGTGTTTTGGAGAGGAATGGGAGGAGAGAGACAGGTCGGTAGTTTGAAATGACAGCAGGATTCAGAGAGGGTTTTGCAAAGTCATCCAGGAGTGTGTGGAAATCAGTCAGAGCCACAAAGGATTTGGATTTTCTCTATTTCTTTTCTGCTGCTCGCAGTTTCAGTCGGTCAGCCTGAATGGAGTCAGTTAGCCAGGGGGTGGGGGGTTGGAGACGAGCAGGTTTAGTGGATAGAGGACAGAGTGAGTCGAAGGAGGAGGTGAGAGAGGAAAGTAGGGTGGATGATGCTTCCTCAGCAAGTAGCTGAGAGAATGCATCAATAGGGGGAAGGGAAGATTCGCCAAGCCCCAACCCTGGACAGTTTCAAAGCCGCCCTCAAAACTCATCTGTTTTCTAAAACCTTTGTTTAGTTTCTGTGGTTCCTGTGTTGTCTCCGTTCTGTTGTGCTTGTATCTGCTTAAATGTATGTTTTATGTAACTTTTATCTACTCCTCCCACTGTACTGCGACCTTGGGTTTCTTGAAAGGCGCATAACAAATAAAATGTATTATTATTATTATTATTAAGGGAAGATAGAACAGTAGCTGTGGGCAGCAGGGGAGAGAGAGTGGAGGTTGAGACGGACAAGGACAGTAGGGGCAGGTGAAGATGGTTTAGGCACAGAGGGGAGGGGGAGGGAAAAAGACAGAAAGTAGTGGTCAGACATATGTAGAGGAGATACCGCAATGATGGGTGAGGTGCAGTTCCTAGTGAAGACCAGGTCCAGTTGGTTACCAGCCTTGTGGATGGATGAGGATTCGGCCACGGTGAAGTCAAAGGACTGAAGCAGTGGGAGAAATGCAGAGGACTGCACTTATTCTCCATCGTAAAGGAATGCTGTCAAACAATTGGGAAATTCCCCAATAAGCGGGTCTTGTTTTGGTTTATACTGTTTCCACTGTGTTTCAACCAAAACTAAAGACTGGTTGGCCCTGTAAACCCCTGCAATAGTCTTCCAAGTTCATGCACACAGCTAAGACAAAAGAGGCAGTTTTAATCTGATATCTGCATTCCCACTGAGGGCTTGTTCTGTCACTCCTGCTCTGTCTGGTCCTGTATGACAGGGGTCTTAAACGTTTTCTTGCCAAAGAACCACCATCTGGGAAAAGGGGAAGACCAGGGACCTCCTACTATATTTTTGCTTATTTGTCTATTTTGTGTAAATGTTATTCAAACAACTGAATGACACTAATAATGGCAATGAAAGCAATAGAAAATAGAATCCATAAAAATAAGGTTATTATTGTATACCATACTTACAAATAAATGTTATTTATTTATTTTTATTCGAAAATGTTGTAGCGCAACCTAAGGCGTGGGGTTTCCACTCTGCCAATAATCGATAACTTAATCAATGTACAACGACCAAATGGAGACAGTTCAAAATCAAAAGAGGTTTTATTGATTACAGCGGATAACTGTGATTCCGTGGACTGAAAAGCCGCTCCCGTGTAGGGATATTCGGCTTGCAACCAATGCCACTGAAAGTTCAACAATGTCCACAAACTTTCACTCTCGTTGTTATCCTTTCGGTGATCCAATTCCGTTGTCGTTGTTCGTTCCAGGGGTAAATTCTTTGTCATCGTAGTCGTCCAATCCGTAGTCGTTTAGGCAAAAAAGAATCCGTCCGATTGCCACAAAATAATAATCACAAACAAAACTTCCAAAAAACAAAGCGGTGTTAACTCAACACGCAGTTTTTCCTCCAAACAAAACTCTCTCTCTCTTTCACCAAACTCTCGCCCACAAAATCACGTATCTACTCCCAACCCCGCACCTGTGTGAGAGCGCTCCTTTTATCATTTTGTAATCACACTTACGCACGTCAGCTGTGGAATTAGCCCCAGGGTTCCCAACACGGCGCGGGGGTGGAGCCAGTGGCCTGAAAGGTATTTCCCCTCCACAATGACGCCATAGAAAGTGCCTACTCGGGCGCTACACAGCCTCTCCCTCAGCTCCAACCCAGAGGGGGGAATGGCCTGGAACCACAGGGCTTCTCTCTGCGAGAGATCGTCCACGTTGCCATGGTTGATGCCGGACCTGTGGAGCACATCAAAATTAAAAGGTTGTAAGGACAGAAACCAGCGGGTCACTCTCACGTTACTCTCACGATTCTTTGACATCCACACCAACGGGGTATGATCCGTTACCAACGTAAATTTTCTCCCTAATAAATAATATCAGAGTGTCTCCAGTGCCCATTTGATAGCGAGGCACTCTTTTTCCACCGTAGAGTACCTCATCTCTCTTGGCAGAAGCTTACAGCTTATGTACATCACGGGGTGTTCCTCACCCCCCTGTACCGGACCCGGACCCGGACAAGCAGCTTTTGGAAGTTAGGAGTGACCTGCACCGGTCCGGAACAGAGCGCCGCCTTGAGGCTCTGGAATGCGGCCTCCTCGGTCTTGGTCCTTCACCTGTTGCGGCAACTGTTTCCGGGTCAGGTCGGTCAACAGGCTAGCCAGGGATGCAAAGTTGGGGATAAATTGCCTGTAATAACTGGCCATTCCGATGAACGTACGCACCTGTTTCTGTGTTGTGGGGCGGGGCCAATTCTGGATCGATTCAATCTTAGCCGCTTGGGGCTTGACCAACCCTCGGCTAATGGTGTAGCCCAGGTACTCTGCCTCCTGTAGCCCAAGGTGGCACTTCTGGGGGTTTGCTGTCAGCCCCGCCCCTCTTAGTGCGTGCAGCACCTCTTGCATCTGCCTGAGATGGGTCCCCCAGTCTTCCCCATGGACGACGATGTCGTCCAGGTACGTGGCGGCATACTTTTGATGGGGACGCAGTATCTGATCCATCATCCGCAGCTCCTTTGTGCCCTCCCCTCCCTCTGTGCCCTCCACTCCCTCCCCTCCCTCTGTGCCCTCCCCCTGCTTCCCCTCTTTTTCTCCCCTCACAGACTCTGATATTTCTCTGCTGAAAAAACCCACTCTAGACCCATCAGTCATCCAGAATTATCACCCAGTATCTCTCCTCCCCTTCCTGTCTAAAACCCTTGAAAGAGCTGTATCTAACCAACTCTCTGCTTTCCTCACAGAAAATAACCTGCTGGACCCCCACCAGTCCGGCTTCAGACCTGGCCACTCGACAGAAACCGCTCTCCTCTCGGTCAATGAGGCACTTCACACCGCACTGATCCTGCTTGGTCTCTCAGCTGCCTTCGACACTGTGGAGCACTCCATCCTCCTGTCCTCCCTGGCAGCAACATGGATCTGCAGTACAGCCCTCGCCTGGATCGATTCCTAGCTCTCCGGTCGCTCCTTCCAGGTCGCCTGGGCTGGTAAAGTATCACCGCCTCGCTCCCTCCCCACCGGGGTTCCACAGGGCTCAGTCCTCGGTCCCCTTCTCTTCTCCCTGTACACCCGCTCCCTTGGCTCTGTAATCTCTGCCCATGGCTTATCTTACCATTGTTATGCTGATGACACTCAACTCTTTCTCTCCTTCTCCCCATCAGACACTCAGGTCTCTACCCGCATCTCTGCTTGCCTGAGCTGGATGGACAGTCAACACCTAAAGCTCAAACCAGGTAAAACAGAACTAATCTTCATTCCTGCCCTAAACTCTCTCCACCTTGATTTCTCAATTTCTCTAGGTGACTCCTTGATGACATCATCACCCTGCGCGAAGACTCTTGGTGTGGTGATAGACAACAGACTGTCCCTATCAATGAACATTGCAGCGGTAAGCCGGGCGTGCAGATTCTTCTTGTATAACATCAGGAGAATCCGTCCCTTCCTTACCACGTACTCTACCCAGCTCCTGGTCCAAGCAATGGTACTGTCCCGCTTGGACTACTGCAACTCGCTCCTGGCTGGCCTTCCCGCATCTGCCATCAGACCCCTGCAACTCTTCCAGAACGCTGCAGCCCGTCTGGTCTACAACCTTCCTAGACACTCCCATGTCACCCCCCTGCTCACTACCCTCCACTGGCTGCCTGTTATAGCTCGCATCAAATTCAAAACATTGGTCCTAGCATACCAGGCAGTCAAGGGATCAGCCCCAACATACCTCCTCAAGATCTTCAAACCCTACACACCTGCCAGACCACTCCGTTCTGCTACCTGAGGACGCCTAGCACCTCCCCATCTGCACCTGCGTCTCCTGACGTTTCTGGCTCCACGATGGTGGAATTACCTTCCTGTGTAAGTCAGAACAGCTGAGACCCTGGCCACCTTCAAGCGACGACTGAAGACTCACCTCTTCAGGGTGCACCTCTCCCTGTAGTCCGTTTTTTGTTAACTTAGGGACGTAGCTGCTTAGTATTACACATGTCTACTTGTTTATGTATTGTATTAGGCTTAGGCATTATTTTCCGCACTGATTGCTTTATTGCTACCTTTGAATTGTGGCTACAGATTTACCTACAGGGTCCTAGTTTAACTATGTGGTTGCTCCTAGCACCTAGGAACTGTACTTCCCGCTAGGGTGACTTTCAGCTAAACTGTTCTTGACTACGGTTAACACTTTGTTGTACGTCGCTCTGGATAAGAGCGTCTGCCAAATGCCTGCAATGTAATGTAATGTAATATTCGCCCTTTTTGTGGGTAGTTATTATTTCGTGATACGCTGGGAGTTTTGTTTTATTTATTTTCTCTCGCGGGTTAACACCCCTTGCTCCCTGTTTTAGTGATATCCTGATTGATCAGGAGTTATCCTGATCCTTTTTCCCCATTGGTCGCACTTGGGCCTCACCCCTACAAGCCCTCACAATAAGAGGGCCTTCCAATGTTATGGTCGCACAGCCAATACCAAACTAAAGTAAAAACCTAAACATAGAAAAAATAATTATTGCCAATCGAAAACTGTTTATAACATAATATAAGTCATTCGTTATTTTCTGCTAACGTCACGCAGATCTCGCCTTCTCTTCTGAAAGCGCTACCTACTCAGTGGCGCGCCATGCATTTCACACCTAGGCCTTCAGTAGTGCTCCGTCTGAATCAATCCACCCCTCAATAACTATTTTAAGGCTATAAAAACCATCTTATTATGCAGAAATGCAGTATAAAGAGCCGTTGCATCGCAGATAGATAACACGTGTAGCCAGAATAAATGCCTTTACTGAAGAAACAAACTCGGGGTGCACAAGTCTCCTTGACACACATAAAAAAGCATCAATAATAACCTCATAAAATTGCAATATTATTTAGGAAAATAGCAACATTTTACTCACCAAAAATCCTTATTATTTGTACACAAAATCCACCCCCCTTTCTTTCCTCAAAAAGAGTTTAATTACTCTGTCGTACAGATTATCCGTGCGTTTCAGTTCCATCAAGAAGTCCTTTTCTATCGCCATCGAAGCTAATGCTGAAAGTTGAGCCTGCCCTGTCGTATTTCTGGCATAAGTTTTAATTCGCTTTAGGGCTGAAAATGTCCGCTCGCTAGCTCTGGCTAGTACACTCTCTGACTATCCAATCAAAGGGTGTGAATACGCTGACGTTACCGTACGCCTGCTAGAAGGCCTTGGTGTCGCCAACTCAAAATCTGATTGGTTGAAGCAACAGTTTGATCGACACATATTTTATGCTACAGGGCCCGCAGAACTGATTGTAAAGGCCTCCAGGCAGATTTCTTTGACCCTGGCAACAAATGATGGCTGAAATGTGATGGTTAAATGCTTTAATATGAAAATACACGTCTGGAAGCAGCGCAACCAGGGGAAAAGCTATGAAAGGAAGTGGACAGACCATTTGGAATTATTTAATAAGTATTCATGGACAAAATATAATTAACATCAGTCTGTCATTCAGATATTTTTTAGGCCAGCAGAGAAGGCCTTGCAGGCCCTGACGGCCCACCACTGTACCTACTAGATCTTCCAGCAACACCAAATACGCCATTTGTCATGTTTTTGAGTTATTGTGGAGCCTTTGATATACATTTTCTTATACAAACTTATCTGAATGTTAATTAAGCAATTTACTTACTTACTGTAAATTGAGAAATGATGTGACTAAAATCAACAAAAATAAGAACTTCTCATTTGTCATTTGTAATAGTCAACTCTCATGGTCGAGACAAGATCTTGTCACATTGACATCTGCATTTTTAACACCACACGCACATCTGTTCAAGTAATTCAGGTCTTCAGGTCTTAGTCCGCCTTAACTACTGTCCAGCGATATGGTCAGGTGCAGAAAAGACTCAGAAAAGTTACAGCTGGCTCAAAACAGAGCAAGATGCCTTGCCCTTCACTGCACAAAAAGAGCATGCAAGTCTCTCTTGGTTAAGGGTAGAAGAGAGATTAACTGCCTTTCTTCTTGTTTTTATGAGAAATATCTCCATGTTAAAACATACAAACTACTTGTACAATCAATTTACATACACCTCTGACAGACACACTTACCTCACTATACATGTAGCCAAGGGTTTTGTACTAAGTCATGTATTTAGTGTTCTGTGTGGACCCCAGGAAGAATAGCTGCTGAGTGAGCAACAGCTAATGGGGATCCAAATAAATACATTCCAGAGTGGCGCCTGAGACAGCATTTTCCACTATCATCAACAAAACACCAAATGATGGAATTTCTTGTGGAAGAATGGTGTTGCATCCCTACAACAGGGTTCCAGACATTTGTAGAATATATATCAAGGTGCATTGAAGCTATTCTGGTAGCTCGTGGTGGCCCAGCACCCTATTAAGACACTATATCAGAGCATAGTTTTATCCTGGATGTTTCCATGTTAGAAATCCTTTTTAGAAATAGCTTTTCCTTCATATTGGCAGTTACCTGCGTAATGAGTGTATCCCTTCCTTTCTCTTTGACAGAAGAAGAAGCATCTGTATCCTGGCTCAGCTATTTTCTCTTTGCGATTGTTCCATCTCTTTCCATTGTTTGCGATCTCTGTTTCGACAGCACATTTACACCTTTCGCAACATATATCATTTCTTTCTTTTTTGCCAGTATGGAGCTGATTGTTGATGTCGACTTGCCATACATCCTAGCAAGATCAGCTACGTGAACACCACTTTCATATGTCGATACGAGTTCCTTTTTAAATTCTATCGTGGTTCTCACTTTCTTTTTCTTTGGGCTGGCACTCGGAACTTTCTTTGGACTCATGGTGGCTTATTTAACAGTAAAACTAAATAAAAAACACAAAAATACTATTTAAAACGAAAATGTTTCGGACTAATGCTAGGGGAGATGCTCACTTAGCGAGAGATAAAGGCAGACTGAGTCATGCACTCACATGATGCTTTGTGTGGGAGCTTGGCTTGGGGAAATCATGTGGCAGCAAGCGAACAGGAATGTACAGGTTCGTAACGGATGGATTTCCTTGCTCGATAACCGAGGAGATGTACGATTTGCGAGACATATTTTCGCCGAAAAAAGTGAACGATAACCGAATCGTACGATAACGGAGGTGCTCGATAACTGAGGTTCCACTGTACATTGTTGGTTGCCTTGACTCCTGTAAACTTTGTGAATTGTAATAAATGTTTGAATCTTACTGACTCTCTGATTGCTTGGGAGGGGAAGAGAAGGAAAGAGCCTTCATGGCGGCCATTTTCTGAGGGTGTGCGGAAGGAATTTCAGCCTGTTACATGCCCACTACAGTGTTTAACCTGTCGGAACACTCCCAATTTTATCATTCCAGACAATACATTTTAAGTGACAGCTAGAGTGACAGCTACGGCACTCTTATCTGACTTATGTTATGACCGTGTTTTCCAACACATACTGCTTGTCAAAATGGTACTGTACCATACCTGGCTCCATTTTAGGCTAAATGTGCTCACCACTCGGTAGGTTGGGGCCGAGTCAGGTGGATTTCTAAAGATTAAAACGTTCTCTCAAACAGCCTAAAATATGAAACCAAAAAGTGAAAGGCTGCCAAGCAGGGCTGGGAGTGAGTATAGAACAAATTATTAATGGACAAAGCTTTCTATTACTATTACTCCTGGCACTTCTAATCATTACTAATATTAATAATGTATTAGTAGGTATTATTGGCTACTGATGCTGTAGTTGTGATAGTGTGGGGGGGAAAAATGAAGGAAAGCTTTGCATTTATGCATTGTCCCTATGTTGTCTAATAGAGCACTCAGAATACAATAAGTGCAGGATGCTGGGCCACACAACAGCACAATGGAAGCAAACATAAAACTCAGATCGAGAGTCAAAGGGCAGTGAATTATCTGTCTGAGGAGGTTATGGTCATGAGTAGAGGAGGGGGTCGGGCTGGTTTCCCATCCTGAAAACCAATGGCCAGATGCCGCTCACATCCTTAAAACCGATAACCAGATGCTGCTTACATCCTGAAAGCCAATAACCAGGCCGCACTCCCGGATGTAACTTAATAAGGGTGCTTCCCCTTCGGCCAGGGCCACAATGGGAAGAATATCGGTGGCTTGGTCCACCCTGTCACTAAGATTTATGAGCCCAGTTCGGGCTCCGCAGCACGAGGGGTGATAGGACATGGATTAAGCAAGTGAATCCCGCCACACTTTAGACTTTTCAATTTGTATTAGGGATCCCGCAAATTTTACTGCCAGCATTCTTAGGTTGCGCGGTGGGTATACTGTATTATAAACCACTGGAATTTGACTATCTGCAGAAGTCATGTGGCAATGATGTAGCCACTTATCAAATAAAATGATTAATAAGCTACATAATACAGGTAAATACATAGTACACAGTTGGGTCAGCTGAAGTGTTTGTTTATGTCTGTTTATGTCTGTTTATTTCTTTTCATTAATCTTTTAATTAATACGAACAGAGGAAAGTAAAAAATTGGTCATGATGGGGAGGGATTGAGCTAGGTGGGAGTGGTTATGACATCAAGCTCCAAGGCAGGAGGAGTTATGCCATGTTAAAAGGTTGATGCACGGAAAGGAGGCCAGAGCTGCTTTCGCTAACAGCCTGGTTTTCTTGTAGGTGATTTCGCATTGCATACAATAAAACCCGATTACATCTGACTCTGAAGAAATGTGTTGTTTTTAAGAAGTATTAAATGTGGTTTCGGATCACTCAGTCTATCTGGCCCTGGCTGAGATCTGATTCTCCCACAATAGCACTTGTACTTTTCTAGTGTAAATAATGAAATACTATACTAACCGCTCTTATCCATGTCCTTAACTTTCAGGCTTTTGAAATCTTAATGTATTGCCTGATTACAAATTGTCATTATGTGGCCATAGCCATTCATTCTCCTCAAGGTCTTACAATTATCAATCAAGATAACTTAATTCATAGAGCTATGATTTACATGCAATACAGTGCCATTAAGAAATTAAAGACTGCAGAGAAGTTCATTTGTGTTTTTGAAAGGACTGTTAATGAAATGTAGTCCTTTTCCATCCTGTTTTGTATTCAGTTGGATGTACTTTAGACCCATTGTGCAATCAATGTTGTTGCAGGACCAAGGGATGGGCAATGAAGTAATAGGTCCTGCCACCAGATAGTTTGCAATAAAAGTATGAGACCAAAAGACAAAGAAATGCAGTAAACAATAAATGTATATTTTTTAAATGTGGCCATGGTTACCACACTTGGCTGTGTAAATAAAAAATAAATTAAATAAAATGCTATGTCCAACTACACTTTGGGTGAGGGACCGTCTCAGTTATGCTGCTTCCCAACCAAATGAACTTGCCAAATCGATGTGCCACTGCCAATTGTTGTCACAAAGACAGTTTTCAAAACATACGCTGTTGCAAAACATACGCTGTTCACCCTCATCGTTTTTCAGACACCAGGTGAAGCCTTTATCCAGTCTTAACAATTCTGATGTTCTCCCTGTGTGTCTTTGGGACCGGCTGTACCCAGCCAATCAACAGAGTGAATCCAGATTGCAGGAATGGACCTGTCTTAACAGTACTGTTCCTCGTGGTCGTGTAGTGTTTTGATTGGTCCACATTTACATTTATATTATGTATTGTCTGGCATTGTGTCTTATCTGGAATTGATGTCTGGCATTTTTCAGCTTGTACACGTTACGTTTTTTGAGCAATGTTCAAGACGCCTCTGCAATGACCCTGAAACAAACCGCTGTACCTTAACCACATGGGTGTTCTGCAAGAAGGACTGAGTCAAAAAGACTTCATAAACTGCACTAAGCCCAATCATAGGACCCCCTTGCAATTACTGAGGGTAATTACCTGTGTATTGTCAGTGTTGAAGGAACAAAGCATCTTAGAGACACAAAATACATTTCTGTAAAACAATAAAGTATTATCTAATCTAATCTAAAAAATATACAAAATGTGATCTGCTCAATTGGACATATCAGCAAAGTATGAAAATACAATAATGTTGTCATTTTCAAATACATCATCATTGTTCTGAGTTTAAATCCCAACAAAATCATGATTATCACAGCCCAGACTAATGTCAGTGGTGTTTGCGAACTGATATAGCAGGTTTTTCTATTTCCATGCCACAATGGGGTCATCTATCACATGTAACCTGCCACACAAGTGCGAACAAAGAGCAAAAATTTATTCAACAAGGAAACAAAAAGAAAGCATTTCACTCATTAAAACCAACCATCCAAGTTCTGAAAATCATTTTACCATTAATAAGACACACTGCAGTGTTTGGCCTGGAGAATGTAAAGATGTCGTAAATAACTGAGGTGGAATACACACTACAAGTATACGGTAGCAAAACTGCCACCAAATAAAAAATAAGGAATACAAATTATATTAAAATTTTCTTTCTCCTTGTTTATTCATGTTGGCTATCAAGGGGAAATGCATTTATGGTGTGATGCGATTTCAAAAATAGCTCAGTTTGCATAATGCCGCCTCTGAAATGAATGAAAATTCCAAAGTGAAGAGAATACAGCAGATAACTTTAAAGTGTCGCTGAGAAGAAGCTCACATCCCACGATAAACAGATGAAAAGGTGAACAGAAAGAAAGACACTGAAGACATGGGTGTATTTTAAAAGACAGTTTCATATATATTAGTTTCTCTTAGTTTTTTTGGTTAACTTTTTGTCTCACTCAATTTACTGTTGTCATTAACAAATAAAAGTCTCAGGTACCCATGCGTAACCGGGATGAACAGGAAGAACAGGTGGGTGTAGACACAACACACATCTTCAGGTAGAGGGGGAATGAAAGCCACAAAATGCTCATGGATGGTAGTGCAGCCTGCATTAGAATCACTGCGTTTCCAACTTAACACA
Source organism: Aldrovandia affinis (assembly GCA_029706075.1). Classification (NCBI taxonomy): domain Eukaryota; kingdom Metazoa; phylum Chordata; class Actinopteri; order Notacanthiformes; family Halosauridae; genus Aldrovandia; species Aldrovandia affinis. The sequence goes on along the minus strand of JAINUG010000306.1, from coordinate 536,893 downwards.
AATCAGCTCCAATGTGTACAGTGTAATAGGTCAGAGTAAGTCTGGACCTAACTGCCAAAATAGAGTCAACACTTGAGTAAATTAGGGATTATTTAAACTGGTGCAGTACCACGAGTGTCCGTCGGGTGGTTCCAGGGCTGGTACCGGTGGATAGTACTGTATCTCCCCTTTCTGGCAGGCCCCCCAGGCCAGGCCAGGGCTGTTTGAGTGTCCTCCCCTGAAGAAATTGGCAGTATTTCAAATACATATATTTGAAGTATGTATTTGAATGTATGTATTTCATATGCAATACAAGGTTATCACCTCTTTTTTGCATGGTTTCTACCTCTGTGCCACCTGCAAAGCAACCAACACCTACACCATCTTTATTGTAGTCAGGGATGGGCAAAACTACATGAAAATGTATCTTGTTACAAAATTCAAAACACCTCCAAAAGAAGTATAGGCTATATGTAAACTACAATCACAATGGTGGAGGCATCGGTTGCTTTGCAGGTGGCACAGTGGTAAAAAGCATTCAAAAAAAGGAGAGAAACCCATATTACATATGAAATACATAAATGCAAATACATGTTTCAAATACATGTATTTGAAATACTGCCCATCCCCGCTCACTTACCAAAGTGTTGCCTTTATTTTGGCAGCTACCTGTAGTTTCAAAATTCAAAATGGTAAATGGAAGGTTTTAAATAACTCCAGTGTGAAAGTCACAGCTTGTCGCTCATTAGCTTTCCAAGTTTCCAAGCTGTGTCAACCTTACCCTCAGAGGCCACATGGAAACAAGTAGTTTCCATCTGTCAATCCAGTCACAGACATTTGTTTCCCCCCCTAGGAGAACCATTTCCACAATTATCCTAACCTAGGTAGGGCTGACTCGGCGAAGCCTTTCTGACTGTATGATTAGAGAGGATCCATTTCTTGACTGCTCCTTGATCCAGTGCCCTTTTCCCACACTTATTGGACTGCCAGATCTTAACTAGGTGTTGCAGCATTGGCGATCAAAAGTCTGCCTTCTCCACTTCACCCTTCACTTCACTTCATCAAAATTAGCGCAGGCACTTTGACAAGTTAGCTTTTCAAATTGCATTGTACAGTATTCCTGTCTGTCCATAGTTGTTCACAGGCATTAGTCACATAGCCTATCATTTGTGGTATTGTGGTTTGAGTGGCAACAAGGCACAAATCAGAGGAGTCTAAATCCAGATCTCAACCTTAGAGTGTGGTGTCTGTTCAAACAACACTGCAGTGACACCCAATTACTGTTTACACTCTCCACATCCCATTGCAAGAAGTGTTTTTTCTTTTCTTTTTCTTTTGTTAAACACACCACCTCTACAGTGGACTTCACATACCTTTTTGAAATATCATGACCAGAAATGGGAGGGGAGTCTGACCTCACAGACCATCTGACATGCACCTGGCCCCCTACAGGTAACAAAGAATAATCTACCCAATCAGGGTTATCGAGTTCTCTCAGCAGGCACAGAAGTAGATGGCAAGGTCACAAGAAAACAGGTTTCAGTGCTTCATTTGGTCATTTGTCATTTTATTACTATTTGAAATCGATAAATACGTTTACTTTCTCAGATGGCTGGCTCATATAATACACTTGGACATTGTTCAACAAAATCAGGCAAATTAGACAGACTTTTCCAATAGCGCCAAGAGCAAATCTTTGGTCAAATTCCAAATAAAACCAAAGATCAACTTGCTTAGGTAGTTTAACCAGCTTATGTATAATGCTACCAGCTGTAATGATACTGGACTCATAGTTCATGCCAATTAGAAGAACTTGCCTTCTGTAAAAACCCTGGCAAAAAGAATACCATTTGGTCGCAGTTCTGCTTGGTATTATGTGTCACCACATGATGGTCAATTGGTCAAGCAACGGCCTTATATTCTGCTTTTGAGGTGATATCAGGATTTTTCTGTGTCAACCTCTCACGATTTCAAAGAGAGAGAAGCCTAACGATGTTGTCCGATGAATAACAAATTGATACTCAGAACACACAGCATGGGAACGGGCAATAATAACAGCAAATAAAAAGGCATTAATAATTCAATTGAAAGGGTCATTTGAAAACTCAAAACAATGAGCTACCTCGGCCAAATGCTGGTGCATGGGATAGTTTTGGGAGGCCAATGTGGACAAATCGCCAACTCTCGTCTGTGGTTCTTGAACTTTAAATCCAAATATCAGTACGTGGTCAAGATGAAATATGCTAAGACACGTCCATGAATGTCCTGTGCGGTCATTCACTAACTACGCTGTACAAACGTATATAAATTAACTGAACTTTCACCTCTCTACGTTGTTTGCGCATTTCCAACCAGTGAATTGATTAAGCTGGCACATTACAAGAGTATTTGAACAACACATATAAAAGTAGAGAAACATGTATCTCAGTATGAAGGAGGTTTTGATTATTTTTGATCTGATCAAAAAACTTTACTAAGATGTGTTTGAAAGTGTGGTTCCTGTCAATAAGTGAACTGTATGAAGGATGCAGTGGGGAAAATAGAGATTGATTGGGGTTGGTCACATGTAAGTGCAACACAGACTGGTATATCTATACAGAAGTGACAGTATGGGTCTGTGTTGATAGCCAACTTCACCTGTATTTTTTGTCTTTTCACACAAGAGTTGAACCTGACACCAAAAAAATGTCTAAAGCCCCCTCTGAAAAGCTTACGATTGACCTGGACCATTGATTTTTATTTACAAAGACGGAATATTAGTAATAGTAATCATGACAGACTCAAGTTTTCCCTTGTCAATATGTAACCAATTTTCCCTTGAGGGGATTATAAATTAAAAAAGTAGTATCTATAGTAGACAAAAAACATTCCACATCATTGCTGCTAAGATTTTAAATGGATATTATTTTGAACTAACTGACGGCACATGAAAACGCATTAAGACTTACTGAGCTACAGTGTGCCAGAATTAAGATGTGTTTAACAGTTAACATCTAAAAATACTTGACACATTTTTTAGTTTTTTTTAGTTTGCTTTACATATGCGTCACCTACTCTAGGCTACAGGATCTACTGTGGCCCCAGGCTTTGACATTGCTAGGCCTCTCTGTGTAGCAAGTGCTTCCTATCAGGATAAACATAACATTGCCTTGATTTGTTGTATTCACTTCAAATCTGCACCAAAATTAATTTTGAGTGAATATATATTTCACTGTCTTTGTACATGTCACTGACCCAAAAACAAGAAACAACAAGTGGTGCGTTACCATTGTAAAATATAAACAAAGGTATTTCTATAATGGGTTGGCTAATGAAGTGTGTAGCTTTTTGTGAAAGGGATTACTATGACAGTGGTGCACATATGAAAGAAACGTAGTTCTATAGGTCTACCTAAAATACATTCAGTCAGAAGTTAATGTAATGTTGTCTTTGTTGTGCTGGTTTTTATTTATTCTTTTTTTTTTTTTCTTTTCTTTTTTTTTTTTTTTTTTACAACAGTCCGTTTTCAATCAGCCATGTTTTAAAAATGTTCCCTCTCTGAGCAGCACAAGATAAGATGTTTTATTCTGCACGGTGCATTGATACAAATTAAAAATTAAAAGGTTACATTTTTCCCCATTTAAGTTGTTTGTATCTACACTGTCAATTAAACTGCAACATTTTTGTTTTATCAAAAGCAAAAACAGGAACAACACAAATACGGTAGCGTACACCAAATTTGCATGCTTTCTTTAAATAAAGGACTTCTGATTATTATTCCATCTTTTTTTAGGTAGTGGTACAGTTAATGAGTATTCAGTACTGAGCCATAGGGTTACCTCAGTAACACATTTAGCAAGATATACATTTGTGGTAGGCAGCTACAGCATGTTACTCTTGAAGTGCCACTGTCTAAAAGAGACAGGAGTTTGACTCAACAAATTTGTAGATGTATCGAAAGGTTTTATGGACCTCCGCCACTGTCATAAACATATAGGCATATTTTGTCTTGCCAAATATAAACCAGAAAGACAAATTTGATAAATGAATACAATAAATAAATAAATAAATAAAGAACTAGCTATCCAAGTATTCTCCTTACTGTGTGTGTGTGTGTGTGTGTGTGTGTGTGTGTGTGTGTGTGTGTGTGTGTGTGTGTGTGTGTGTGTGTGTGTGTGTGTGTGCATGTGCACATATATGTGCATGTATCATGAAAATGGACAATCATTTGGGGTCATCCATATAAAGATGTGAGAATGTTCTAGTGCTTTTCCAGTCAGTCCAATGCACTGATGCCTCTTCAAACAAATTGAGCAAAATGCCCACTTCAGCCTCAACCTCCCCCTCATCTCCCGTGTATAAAAACAATAACGTCCTATTTCAAAACAAATTGCTTACAGATGACGTGTGTTTGGGGGATCACAGTGGTTGTTAAGTAGTTCTAAATTTAAGTCTGTCTGTTTTTAACAGCGACAACAAATGAAAAGTGGGTGTCAGTTGTTCTTATAGAATTGGGCCATGATTCCAGTTTAAATTCCAATTCTTCTCCAATTCTCCAATATTTAAGTGAAAAAATAATGCAGTTCAGCTACATCATATTAAAATAATGAAAACAATAACAATAGTATACTCTAAAATAAGAAAATGAAATATTTCCATTTATCACCTACAACAAAACAATACATCATTTAAAGCATAAAATTCCATCATTAACATTATACCAAATCAGGGTATTCTTCTAAAGCCTCTCCATCCATTAATGAACCCCACAACAAACCCTTGTGTTCAGAAATGGAGTTTGAAAAGGTGCAATTCCTTAAAAGGAACATAAAGAAATTATGGAAGAAAGAGAGAAGGGGTGATTTACAATCCTAAGGGTATCTGAGAATGGTCAGGGTATGGGGGGGGTTTGAGAAGCAGGGAGGGGGGGATACTCCATTTTTGCTTGTCATGTTGTTGTTGGTTTTACGGTACATTTACATTTCTGGGAGGGGCGGGGGGAGCATTCCCTAAAGCGGGACAAAGAGAGGGCGGATCTTATGCTGTGGATGTGACCCAGTGGCTCCGCCCGTCTCCTCAGTTCATTTGCTCGAAGAATTTGTAGGTGGGGTTTTCGTAGCCGTGGTTCTGCATCTTGTTCAGCTGCCGCTCCTCGGGAGTTAGCATGGGATCGACCTGCTGTAATGCGTGAGGGCGGGGAGGGAGGACGTGAAGGAGGAAAAATGAGGAGCAGGAAGAGAGACAGTGGTGGTAATTTAACAATCTTTTTCATTACTTATTTGCTTTGAAGACATCACATGTCACCAGTGGGGGGGGGTGTCAATGGAAAGTTGTATAACGCATATTACAAAACCTTTGTCACAATACGCTTTACAACAGACCCTGACCCGGCCTCAACCCACACAAAGGCAAGCCTAAGGCAACGGTGGCAAGAAAAAACTCTTTAAGTCGAACAGTGGTCAATGTAACTTTAGGGAGGAAGTCCATGTTTCGATGCAGATAGTTATGGAAGTCAAAGGAAATTGTAGTTGTGATCCTGATGATAACTATGCAAAATAAAACAGACCTTTCTTGGAGGTAAGTAAACATCTGAATCATGAGAAAGAATGTGAATAAATATCTCAAGAGTTCAAGAATTGTATTTAATCGTTACAGAAAATATTAGACATTTTACAACCTGAAAATTAGAACTTTTAAATGCATTTCAGGGTTATACCTCAGATCTGAAACTCCTGAGTGGTCTTTGCATACGGCACCCAGTTCCAGTTGTGTGTGCGAAACCTGAATGTCACACGCACCCATGACAGAGTGTGCAACCGGAATACCTGTATGATCTGGGATTGCACTGTCTCACCTCCACAATACCATGGCTGATGGTGCCATACGGCTTCCTACGAACCAGCAGCAGGCTGATCACCATCACCATGGCGATCGCCACGGCAACCACCAGCAATCCCACCATGGCCCCGCGGTTGAATGTCTCCAGGGCGTCCGGTTGCTAGGTGACAGAGGGGATGGGGGGAGAGGGAGGTAAAGGACAGAATGGGAGATGAAAAGGAGACGAAAAGGAGTGATGAGATAGGTCAGAAGAGGAGAGGCAGAGAAGACGCAGGCCTGTGGATATGGATGCCCGTCGTCCTGCGAGATGTTTAACCCAGACAGGACTTACCAGCTCATCTCTTTGGATTCCTGTCGACTTGTACACCACCTGCTTGAGTTCCACAGAAGTGTTCACCTAAAGAGAGGAAAAGAGTGGCGTCCGTTAAAGAGTTTTCCATGTTTTGAGTTAGCCTGGATTTCTAAAATGAAAACATCCAGGATAAAACTATTCTCTGAAATTGAAGACATACAGGTGACTGCCAAATAAAGTCCTATTAAGAAACTTTATGTCGGTGTCCTTTATTTTGGACTAATTTCGATTAATATATTGGGCCACCATGAGCCACCAGAACAGCGTCAATGCACCTTGGCATAGATTTTATAAGTGTCTGGAAATATTTTGGAGGGAAGCAACACCATTCTTCCACGAGAAATTCAATCATTTGGTGTTTTGTTGATAATGGTGAAAAACACTGTCTCAGGTACTGCTCCAGAATCTCCCATAAGTGTTCAATTTGGTTGAGATCTGGTGACTGAGATGGCCATGGCATCTGATTTACATTGTTTTTGTGCTCATCAAACCATTCAGTGACCACTCGCGCCCTGTGGATTGGGTATTGTCATCCTGGAAGAGACCACTTCCATCAGGATAGAAATGCTTCACCATAGGATGAAGGTGATCAAACCAGAATGGCTTTTTATTTATTGTCAATTACCTTGCCCTCGCTCGAAGAGGTTGAGTGGACTGAAATCATGCTAGGAAAATCCACCCCACATCATAACAAAGCCACTAGAACCCTTCATTTGCTCAAGTGTTTCCATTATTCTGGCAGTTACCTGTATTTTGTTAGGAGAGAATCAAAAATAAGAATTTTTAGGCTTTGTGATTTTGCTGTTATGTTTTTATTTTCGCTATTCCTTTCAGCCCATCTACTGTACTTCTGGTTTTTCTGCACCTACTATTGTTGTTGTGCTATGAATGTAATGTTTCATGTCATATTAGCCTTGTGAGTCACTCTGGATAAGAACATCTGCCAAATAAAAAAAAGTTGTGACCTCACCTTTTCTTCATATTCCACTGTCGCATAGTCATACTCATCTATTCCTGAGCCTACGGAGAGAAACACATTTCACACACAACGTCCGCATAAAATGACAAAAGACAAATCACAATTTGTCATAATATGAAAAACACTGCACACATTATATCCTCAATATAAGAATGACTTCATTCATGACAGCCTAGATAAATATACGTTTATAGCATTTTTATATTATATATACACATAACACTGCATCAATACCATTTCCCCCAAAAAAACTTGGATTTGAATTGAGTTGCACATAGTAATAATAATAATAATAATAATAATAATAATAAAATAAAGCCATACTACTTGTTGTACTTTTCTCATTCTAATCACAGCCAACTTGCTTTAGCACTAGTGTTATATATGTCTGCTCACTTGAGGAAGGGATGTGCTTGAAGTTGTAGTGACAAGTGATTGTTCTTTACCTATTTAAGATGAATGCACCTTCTGCACCAAGTCACTTTGGATAAAAGTGTCTGCCAAACGACAGTCATGTGATGTAATCTTCAAAATTGTCAATTTCAAAAATGAGCCTTTTTCTATTATAAACATGACTGAGCAACTCCTTGTTTGGGGATTAGGGTCTTAGGTGATAGAATTCAAATAGCAGAATTCAATCAACTTCTTCCCCCGTTCCCCTCCTCTCCCCCATTCCACAACTCACCTTTCTTATTGTTGGGCTGAGAATCTATGAAAGTGTGACAGGAAAGAGAGAAATAGAGAATAAAATGAGCATTCACTTCATCTGTACAGCACTGAATATGTGTCAATGATTCCACAAGCGGCCATTATTCACTTTTCCTAAAGTGACAACCTTTCAGCTTAAATCGGCCAAGGCTTCTACCAATCAGGCACTGACATGACATATTGGTGATATGTCAATAGTGGTGATCAAATAGTGGTGAGTCAATGTCAGTCAATAAACTGGCCAGTGTGACAATCGGCAAGAGTGAAATAGGGAAAGGATCGATGACAGTTCAGGGTGATTTGCTTGTAAAATTGAGACATGTGTGTCTATGCATCGGCCAACCATTCAGAGCCTAGTCTCATTTTCAGCCTCAGGATTTCTGAAGCAATTTTCATTGGTTGCCCCACCCCACTTCTCGAAGGTTCATCCATTTTTACTTGATGGTGATTTATCATATTCAATCGCTGACTGGAGGATCAGCAGGGCTGATGTGGGCAGACTTATCACCAAACACACTGCTTTTATGGCCAGGTGTCTGCAAGGATATATTTAAAAAGTCTAGTTTGAGAGAATAGAGGTTATAAAATAAAAAAATTTAAACAGAGAGTTGTCAATGTGTGGAACAGTTTGCCAGGTCAGATAGTGAAGGCAGTAACACTTGTGGTATTCATGTCCAGGCTTGATGCAGTACTGGATATTCTTTAGACTAGGAAATGACGATCCCAGACGGGCCGAGCAGCCTGTCCTCATCCCTATGTATTCGTATGTTCTTATGTAATGTAGTCAGTAATGTGAGACACTCACTCAGTAAAGTAGCCAATCTGTGTGTGGTCTGAGTCACTGCAGTGCACCGTATGGTGTCGGTACATGAATGTCAGTGTGTGTGGAGTAGCGGCTTTGCCACCATACCGATGCGGGGTGGGTAGGGCCTGTTCTGGAAGGCTCGCTCCTCCTCTTCCTCGTCATCTTTCTCTTCCTCACTCTCGGCCGGCAGGAGCTCCTCTGTGGTGCGGGTCTCAGAGAAGGAGGTGGTCATGAGTTCACTGATGTCACCTCTCTCCCCTTTCACCAGCTCCTCTGCAGAGGGAGAGAGAGAGGGAGAGAGACGGAAATGCTATTAATAATAATAATAATAATAATAATAATGTATTTATAAAGGTTAATCTATGTTCCATTGCTATCTTAATGTAATAATATCTTTATATTTTATATTACATTTTATATTACATTTCAGAAATCTATTTGGAAACATAAGTGTGTATCATACCAATAAAGTTAATTTTAAACAGACAGAGAGAGAGAGAGAGAGAGAGAGAGAGAGAGAGAGAGAGAGAGAGAGAGATGGAGAAATGTGGGGTAAAGTGGAGAGAGAGAGAGAGAGATGAAGGGGTGTGGGGTAAAGTGGAGAGAGAGAGAGAGAGATGAAGGGTGTGGGGTAAAGTGGAGAGAGAGAAAGATGTAGAGAGATGGAGGGGTGTGGGGTGAAGTGGAGAGAGAGAATGGTGGGGTGTGGGATGAAGTGGACAGAGAGATAAAGAGAGAGAGAGATGGAGGGGCGTGGGGTAAGGGGTAAAGTGGAGAGAGAGAGAGAGAGAGAGAGAGAGAGGTGAAGGGTGTGGGGTAAAGTGGAGAGAGAGAGAGAGATGTAGAGAGATGGAGGGGTGTGGGGTGAAGTGCAGAGAGAGAGAGAATGGAGGGGTATGGGATGAAGTGGACAGAGTGATAAAGAGAGAGAGGGAGAGGTACGTGGTAAAGTGGACAGATAGATAAAGAGAGAGATATGCAGGGGTGTGGGGTAAAGTGGAGAGAGAGAGAGAAAAGAGAGAGAAAGTGTGGAGGGGTGTGGGATGAAGTGGACAGAGCGATAAAGAGAGAGAGGGAGAGGTACGTGGGAAAGTGGACAGATAGATAAAGAGAGAGAGATATGCAGGGGTGTGGGGTAAAGTGGAGAGAGAGAGAGAGAGAGAGAGAGAGAGTGTGGAGGGCTGTGGGATGAAGTGGACAGAGCGATAAAGAAAGAGGGAGGGTGTGGGGTAAAATATATATATATAGAGAGAGAGATGGAGAGGTGTAGGAGAAACGTACGGATCTCGTCGTGGAGCTCCTCGGCCAGGGAGGGGACCTTATAGAGCAAACCTAAGCTCTGGTTCATTCGCTCCTCAATCACATGCAGATGAGTGTACACCTGTGAACGGATATCAAGGACATCAGGTACCTCCCTGTCCCCCATCCCCTCTGTCACTCAGTCCTCTCATCTGACTCAGCACCAAAGAACGCATATATTTCTCTCATGTGCCCCCACATTCCTCACCTCCTCACATTTAATTTGCCCAAATGACTTTATCTATTTTATTACACATGCTGTTTTTACTGCAGTTGTTTTATCATGTGCGACTGTGTTTATTGTTTTCATATCCTTTTACTGTTCTTTGTTGGAAAGGACTTTGAGTGCCCTGTTTGGGAAGCAATGTATAAATAAAGTTGACCATTCTTGTTATTATTACTGTCATCGCCCGTTGTGAAGGCTTATTTTGTCTGAGAATCCTTCCCCCTCCCTCCCTTCCTCTTCCTGTTCAGTCCTCCATGTTCACATTGTTGTCTGTTTGGAGGCTGTGATGGAGATGGCATCTCACCGCCCATGGATTTGCATGTGTCTTATCTACGCTCACCTCTCTCCATCTGTACACCAATCCCTTTCATATCTCATATCTGATCATCCGCATTCTTTCATTTGCAAAGTCATTATCCAGCACGATCATTTCAGACGCCAGCAAAAAAAAAAAAATAAACAAGCTGGGCTTCCTGTTTTACAAAACTAAAGAATGTTGGAAAAAATGTAACTTCTGTAAGAGGAGATGACTAGGGATGAAATATTTCACGATTTCTATGTTCTGGAGGAAAAAGAACAGTAACCTACATCAAAACGTCGGTGGCAGACCATAAAATAAATGTGTGTCTTTTGTTTTACGCTTCCATGCCCATCGGTGATAGAAATGTCTGACAGGAGCACAAATGAAAGAGTTGGATAAAGCTCTGTTTAAACAGTTTTTAAAAGCCCATACGGGACCAAAGTAATCCAATTTTAAGAGCAACAGCACATGAGACGGCCAAGGAAATCAACTAGTTGTCGGATGGGGAAAAGGTTCAGTGCCCAAAGCTCATCTGGCATACCATTCTGGCTTGCAGTGGCAGATCAAATCCATTAGGAAAATTTCCAACAGATCCACTACATTGACATGAGCAAAGTATAATAGATAGTGGATATGACAACAGTTTCCGCTAAGCTATATGTGTTTTTATTGAAGTTTGCAGGATGAACAATACAAAAACTGCTATGGTTTGTTTGTTTTTTGGGGGGTGGGGGAGCAACAGGGCACAATTCATTATAGTAGTGACAATTAATATCATTTGTCATAAAAGGAAAGGAAACAAAAAAATTATCATTGTAAAACTGTATTGTTAACATGCAGTAACTACAACATTGCTAAATGGTTCCACAAACTAATTTGATGTACAATACTAGCCAGTGTTATTTTTTTTGTTGTTGGTTTTTAATTCCATGCCTAGATTGAATGCTGGACTAAAACAGAATACTATATGCTCTCTGAAATGAACATATAACAAAAGTATGCACTTAATGTTATTGAAGTGTTTTTCGTTCACTGAATTCTTAATATGAATTTTTTTTATAGGTACTGTGAATGAAAATATATCACATTTGAAGTGTGGTGAGTGTTCTGGCACAAAATGGCTGCCGTGCATCACCCAGGTGGGTGCTAAGCATTGGTGCTGATTGAGGTGAGTTTCCACGCTTCACTGTAAGTCCAAATCTATATAAGTACAATTCATCTTCATCATCATCATAATCATCGTCATATACAGATTAAAATAGAGCAAGTGCTTTTAAAAACTATATATAATACACAGCACAGTACATACAGTACTTATTAAAAATTGAGAGAGCACTTTCAATCGAGGCACATTTCTCAATTTTGTAGCATTGCATCTGTAAACTGTGCATCAGCTACTTATTTTATCTTTCCCCCTTCATGTGTTTGAGTGTGATGAGTGGGCAATCGCTGCTCTTTGTCTCCCTCTCTCTGACTCACCTGGAACTTCATCTGCTCGGCCTTCTGGGGGTCCACGGCCTCGATGTGCTGGTAGTGTCTGAGTGTGTGCCTGCGGTCCTTCTGCTCAGCCGCCATGTAGCGCTTCAGGGCCTGAAGCACGCGCTCTGGCTGTGGAAGGAAACACAACGGGCGCGGGGCAAGGCTCAGTAATGGCTCAGTTACGGCTCGCTGACAGCTCACAAGTGTCTCACGCCACCACGTGCTCTGACTGAGGTGGATTTGCATGTGCAGAGCATCCGCCACAGCAAAAACAGCCAAAAAACAAGCACAGATGGCTCTTATTCTCAGCAATCAGTCTGATCTCTTTGTTGCCTTTATTTCACATTACTGTATTTGTTTAGCGGACATCCGAACCAGAGAAAATAAAATAACCTACAATTTACATGCAGGTTTATACAGCGTTTACCTACAGGCTGAGGAATGCCTCGCTCACTGGGACAACAGTATTTACCTGCCCATTAAGGATTAAAACTCACACCCTTCTGGTTCCACGCCCATGGTGGCTCATTGGCTCACAACTCCCCCCCAGTCCTCCCTCGCTCACCTGTGGGGGTTCGCTCTGCACGGCTGTCAGGTAGCTCTCCAGGGCTAGCCGCCGGTTGTTGTTGAGGGTGGCCACCACCCGGGCCAGGTGAGTCTCCACCAGCCTCTGCCGTTCCCCGGCAATCTGCTCCTCCAGGGTCTGCAGCACAGACTGGAAGTGCTGCAGGAAAGGTTATGAGGGCGCTCACACACAGTGGAGCGGCATGTGACACACACACACACACACACACACACACACACACACATATATATATATATATATATGCGTGGGTATATAATAAAATAAGAGTGTATTTGAAACTCTTTAGATGCTGATAAGAATTTGAGAGCACTCCTGTAGATCTCGGAGCTATTTTTTCAACAAAACATGTTATTGATCAAAATGTACAATCGTATGAAATAAGAATTTTGTCCCGAATATTGGTGCAAATGGATGTATCTTTTAAAATTGTCAGTAATCTGCAGGGATTTTACTGGTGTCTAAAGGGTTTGAGTATTACAAATAATCATTGGCCCAGATCTCATATCTACAGACCCTTAAACCAGACTCCAACATGTTGCCAACATAACTACAAACCCTTAAACTACAGAACCCAAGAGACACATAACTACAAACTCCAACAGACACATAACTACAGACCCCTACAGACACATAACTACAGACACATAACCCCATGCCCCTTCTCATCCCCCTTTACCTCATTGAGCGCCTGGCGGTCTGACTTGGGCAGGTTCTTAGACTGGTTATCAGCCTCCGCCCATTCTTTCATGATCTGAAAGAGGGAGAGAGAGGTGAGACGGTCCCGTTGCATTTTGCTCTGTCTCACATGAGTAAAGAGTTTAGCCCCCTATATAGACACAGGGCCAATGCTGTAATCCTTGTTAATCTTTTTAATATTCTAATCTGCAGCTGGTCTTTCATAGATTTGCATATGACTCGATTTGCTTGCAGACTAAGACATTTTAAATAAATGCTTTAACTGTAAGGAACTGAATTTCACACAGATGTCTACTACAGGGGAATTCAGCTCTGCCCCTCCCCCTTTGAACCTTATTGGCTGCCCTTGTCCTGCCCACTCACCTCATTGATGCGCTTCATTCGCCGCTCTTCCAGGTCCGTTTTGGCACGTAAGAAATTGGCATGTTCACTGTCCTCGCCTGGCATCTCGAAATAAACGTCCACCCCATCTGTAGGACGAGGTGTGGGCACTGTGAGAAAGAGAAAGAGAAAGAGGATGAGAGGGAGGAGAGAGAGAAAGAAAGAGAGAGAGAAGAGAGAAGGAGAGAGAAAGAGAGAGACGGATGGTATAGAGAGGGAAAGCAAAAAGGGGAAAGCGGTACAAGAGAGGGTACATGAAGCAGGGTGAAGAGAAGGAAGGAAAGTAGGAAGAGATCAAAAGAAGGAGAAACAGAGCAAAATAAATAGAGAGAGAGATAGAGAGAGAGAGAGGTGGACAGAGAATGAAAGAGGGACAGCAGGAGAGGGTGGTGAATATCAGAAGACTGACTCGAGGGCGTAGCTAATTTCCCAGTAAATGAGAGTAAAAGTGAGGGACAGCGCCTCCAACTGCTCGGAGTCAGCATTAACCTCTGCAAGATGCAACTACACACATGGGACCGGGGTGGGTGGGGAGCTAAAACACCTCTGAACAGACAAGAGCACAGACACACAAAGATGGACGGGGGCAGGGGCAGAGATAAAGAGGGCTGGTAGACAGGGGAGGGGCAGGGCGTGGCACTCACAGCTGTCCCCCCTGGTTTGGGGAGGGGGTGTCGGGGGGCTGCGGCTGGCCTGGGCCCCTTTCTCGTAGTAGAAGGAGTCCAGGTAGTCCGAGGCCTGGTAGGGGCCCGAGTCGATGGAGTACTCATACTCCTCCACGTCCTTCGTTCCCTCCTCCTCCACCTCCCCCTCCTCCACCTCTTCCTCCTCCTCCTCCTCCACCTCCTCCTCCTCTTCCTCAGCAATCTCGGCCGCGTCTGTGTCGGTGCCGGGGGAGGGGGAGGGGCTCAGGGTGGGGGGCGTCACCTTGACGCTGTCGGGGAGAGAAAGACGGACGATCACTATCGCTGGAATCAGCAGTCTCTCCCATGTTTCGGGAAGGATCCTGGCACAACACTGTAACTGCAGTCACACCCGGTCCGTGATTATTGGCAGCTAAACTCAGAGCGAGCGTGGGCATCGCATATTAGTCACAAATTACAAAGAACAAACACAAGAACATGACAATAGTCACTGCTGAGAACAGCCCATTCAGCCTAGCGTTTCATTGGGAGGGACTAATTTAGCAGTCACACAAGGGACGCTGGCCTATTTAAACCCCACCCTATCCCTAATCACAGCTGGTTGGTGATGTAGCTTGAGGAACAAATCTAGGCTTGTTGATGAGATGCCATCTGAAGTAATGGGTGGCACAATTGTATTTGGACTGTGTGTCTCCAGCCAGCTGTTGCTATGTACATTACCTTATTGTTGATTCTGTGGGGCTCAGTAGGTAGAGAATGGCATTGACAATGCTTAGGTTGTGGGTTTCGATTCCAATTGGGACCACATATACTGAAAAATGTATGCACTCATGTCAGGAGACGCTTTGGACAAAAGCATCTCCTAAATGGCACGATATGTTAAATTGGGTGAATTGGTGGCCTGGCCCTCACACAGGTTAAAGTCCCTGGTGTGTCTCAGAGGGGCAGACCCATGGTGGCTCACCTGCTGCTGGCCTTGGTGTCCACCAGTGGGGCCAGGGTCTGGGTGCTCCCCTGGGGGGCATCCCCTCCATCGCTGTCACCCCTGCCGCTGGAGCCCCCCCTGCCTGGGCAACATACGTACTCCACACCGCGGAAATTATCTCCACACGGCAACAGCATCCCATAACTATGCAGTTCCAGACTGTCTGCTGTACAGGCCTGAGAGAGAGAACGAGAGAAAGAGAGAGATGGGGGGAGAGGGGAAGAGAGAGAGAGAGAGGGGGAGAGGGGAGAAGGGGAGTAGGTAGAGAGAGAGAGAGAAATAGGAGGGAGAGAGGGAGGGGGTAAAGGGAGGAGAGAGAGAAAGGGGGATAAGGAGAAAGAGTGAGAGGGAGAGAGGGAGGGGAAGAAGGGGTGAGACATAGGAAAAGCAGAGACAGAAGGGGAAAGAGATGGAGGATGAGGGGGGGAAGACAAACAGGAAGGGAGAGTGGGGGAGGAAGGACAGAGAGCGTTCTCATTGTTATTCTGTTGACTTGATAATATCGTATGAACTTGAACTTGTGTAATTGTTTTACAATATTTGTGTTGTAACTGCTTATACGATTAGGCACCGTACAGCCCTCCCAATACAGGGTGTCTGAATTGAAAGTGACAGAGATGTGTGAGGTGTGTGGGAGGAGAGACAGAGCCAGCACCAGGGAGAGGAGGAATGTGTATGAAGGAAGAGTACGTAAAAAAGCAAGGGGCGAAGAAAGCCCTGATATGAACAGACACAATTACAGCTCCCTCCTGTACTTTAACGCACACAGAACATGGGTGCGTTAAAGTACAGCGAACATGTTGGGACAGGGACATGTTGAGCAAACATAAAATTGTCCCCCTCAATAATTTCTGTCCATTTCTAAAAAGGTCACAAGGTTTTAAGGTCACAGCTGTATAAAAAAAGAAAGAAAAAAAAGGCCAATGGGATGCTGGGATATATGGCAAAAAGAATTTTGTTAATGAGCTAACAAGCTAAATTGCAAACTGATGTACCCATGCAAGATAACTTAACCTTGAACACTGGGGGTGACAACAAACTGAAAAACAGACTGAAACCTACGCCCTCTACCGAGGCGGCTCTTTTCCGCCAGCCAATCAGCTCTGTTCTCTGAGTGCCATGGTCGTGCTCTGCCACACTCTCACCTCCTTGGCGATGTTGTGCCAGTACACATAGCTCTCACAGGCATCCATCTGCTCCTGGTGCAGGAAACGACAACGGTCAGGAACCAGCAAGGCTTCACTCACATACTCCCCTACTACGAGAGAGACAGAGAGAGAGAGAGAGAGAGAGAGAGAGAGAGAGAGAGAGAGAGAGAGAGAGAGAGAGAGAGAGAGAGAGAGAGAGAGAGAGAGAGAGAGAGAGAGCAATTTAAAACCACCTTCATTGGCACAATTTAGACATATCACATGTCATAGATAGAGAGAGAGAGAGAGAAAGAGAGAGAGAGAGAGCATAATACCATCTCACTGTACCATTCATTTTACGATTCATTCATTGGTATAGTGTTATAATGTGTTGCGTTACAATGTATAGTCATGCATATCTAAAGCATAGCTGAATCTGAGAGAGAGAGAGAGGGTAAGAGAGAAGATTGAGAGTGAGAAGCAGTGAGGAAGTGCTATTTAATGTCTGGTGGGCACTCTGCCAGTGAGATGCAGTACCACCAGAGTCAGACAGAGGGCGATAGAGAGGACTACTGACTCTGAGCTCCAGAATGATGCAAGATCACCATGCCTGGCTGACATTCACTGCACCGCGGTACACCGAGACAAAGCGGGTGTGAGCCACCACATTACATTTTCATCTAAGGCATTTAGCAGACGCTTTTATCCAGAGCAACTTACACAGTTGACTTTTTTTTAAAATACAATCCATTTATACAGCTGGATATTTACTGAAGCAATTCAGGTACCTTGCTCAAGGGTTTAATGGCAGTGCCTGGGAATCAAACCTGCAATTTCTGAGTTACAAGCCCAGCTTTCTAACCATTATACTACACTGCCAGCACCCTGACAACACCACACAGGTCAGGGGTTCTCAAACCGAGTGTCATGGGAGAGGTTGAAGGTTGGTCGTAAGATAGACATGACAATAATAGCTTGTGTATAACTGTATATAACACACTGTCCAGTGACATTCACACCACTCAAATGAAACACTCCACTTCTTATGTTGCACTGCAGTATCTAGAGTGTACATGCAGTTGTTGTTGACATATCGTAAAAACATTTTGATTCCATATTTTAACATATGACAGACTACATTTGTATAAGAGCTGGGTCACAATAAATGTATTTGCTCATTAATTAGGTGGGCTCAGAACCCTGATAATATTAATGTTATTTCTGTCCCTCCCTGATCTAAAGGCCACACAGAGCTTTAGACCTCTGATATGACATCTATTGATATTCTTTTCATTAACATTGACACAACCTAAAATATGTTTTCAAGCTTACAAAAGTGCAAAGTTGAGTTTCACCGTAAAACGCTTTGAGATCATGAGGTGAAAGGTGCTATATAACGAGTTAACGAGTGTGTACGTCTCACCCAGGCAGCGGTATGGCAGGACGATGAAGGGCCGTATCTGGCAGTGGCGCCAGCCCTTCTTGCACCAGGCCGGGATGGTGACGGGGCTGGAGGACTCCTCCACCCGCGAGATCTGCAGGGCTGGGTACATCTGGACGGACACACGGACAATACAGACGGGGGGACGCGATTAAGACAGGAGAAGAGGGAAGAAAGGAGAGAGGGAGGAATGTGGTGGGAAAAGACAAAGGAGGAAGGGAAGAGAGCAAGACAGAGTGAAAGAGGGAGAGAAAGAGACAGAGAGAGAGAGCAGAGAGATAAACAGAGAGAGGGAGCAGACAGAGAAAGAGAGAGAGCAGGCACACAGAGCAGACAGCAAGAGAGAGAGAGAGAGAGAGAGAGAAGAGAGGAAGATGTACAGGGAGGGGAAGCCATGCAATAGACTAGAAAACACAGTTCAACAAAAGCCCAGGAGGGGAACCATTTAGGAAACAGCGGACCATTGACATGTGAACAGAGTTCATCCCCATACACCAATGGTTCTACCTTATGCTGAAATAGCCTTGGGCTTTGTATTGACTGTTTATTTGACACAATAACCGTCAATGAGCATTTGATAAGCATTAAATGAATATATAACGTATTGAAATATCCTTGAAATAAAACTGTTAACAAGATTTCTTCATATCTGTATGAAAACAAATATATATTTTAATTGAAGAAAATAAATGTACGCATTACAAAGGTTCTGAAAAATTAATGGTTTTGTGGAAAAGCAATCATGGAAATACAATGAGTAATTGCTTTACAGCAATCTTGTCCATGACTGCTGTATTTCTTCTCATGCGCAGTACCTTCTATTGCCTCTAGATGGTGCAGGTTTCCCTTATTAAATACAAAGCTCCTCTACTATTGTTAAGACAGACAGGAGTAATTTCAAACCAGGATTCTGGGCATCTTTGACATTGATAGCAGCAGCCACACTTCAGATGATATGTGGCACAGTGTGGCATACAGGTTTCCGGCGGGAGATATCAATGTCAGGCAGGAAGGGGAATGGAGGGATGGGGGAGGGAAAATTTAGCAAAGAAATATTTCGAAATATTTCCTCTCGAGCCCCATCGCTCTTTTATATATACAAACGGACAAGACATACCCTGCCAGGAAAAAAGAAAAAAAGAAAATAGAATGAAGGTTGCTGTCAAAAACTAAATGTTCATCTCATTTGTTCCCTGGCAGTTGGGTTCCTTCACAAACAAACCCTTCAGTTGACAAAATAAAAACTATGACAGGAATGTGCTGGGTTAAAGTATTTTGACTGTACCCACAGCTGTTGTTGGAGCAATCTTTTTTTAAATTGTTGTAACTGCGTAATGAACTGCATGCTGTCATCCTGTTTGGCTGTAGGGTGCGTCACATCCATTGAATGCCATGTGCTCCCACTGAAAGATAATTATTGTGTCACGTATAATGTTGACTTTAGTCAGACAATGCAAGCTATGAATATGAATAGTGGCTGTCAGTGTAACCAGCTGAATGTAAGCCATTATTTATTCAGTGTGTGTACAGTACAACATAAAGTTCCGTCCCCAGGCTAGGACAGTATCTGGCATAACATAAGGTATCCTGCAGGATACATAGCCATTGGCAGAGAAGCAGTATTTGGTAAGGCGCTGCTGATATGTCTACTGTTCGGTTGTGCCACGGGAATAGCAGAAATGAGAGGGAGATTTGTGTAAACCACAATGTTTGGCAGTCAGCACGTACATCTTTCAGCACCTCCTGGCCAGAGATAGTATGTGGCAGAGAGCCAGTATGTATGTGCGTTTGTGTGTGTGTGTGTGTATGTGTGTACATGTCTATGAATGTATGTATACGTGTGTCTGGTGTGCATATATGTATGTGTCTATATACGTTATTTGTGCATGTATGCCTGTATGCAAGCATGCATGTAAGTCTGTATGTATGCAGGTATGTATATACATTATTCATACATGTATATATGTATGAATGCATGCATGTATGTATGAATGTATGTATATATGTGTCTATGTATGTACATAGGTGTTGCATTCCTCCAATAGAGTACCAGTTCCACTTGTAGAATCTATGCCAAGGCGCATTGAAGCTGTTCTGGGGGCTCTTGGTGGTCCAGTGCCCTATTAACTTTATGTTGGCGTTTCCTTTATTTTGGCAGTTACCTGTATGTATGTACGTACGACCACTGTGTGTGTATGTATGCATGTATGTATGTGTGGATGTATACAATGTACATATGTAAGCATTAATATTGGGGTGGGCTGGTTGCTGGAGCAGTACCTCCTGGCAGTATGACAAGATCTGTCTGGGATCAGTGAAGCAGCCCTGCCGGCCCTGAGGATCAGGCTCCCACTGCCCGCTCTCCGGGTTCATGTGCAGGATCTGGCGCCCGCAGAACATGGCAATCTGAGGCTCGGCCACCAGGGGGCCCGGCCCATTCACCTCACTCATCGCCAAGGCCTGGAAAGAGGGAGAGGGGGTAGGAGGGAGACAGAGAGAGAGAGAGAGAAAGAGAGGGAGAGAGAGAAAGAGAGAAAGAGAGAGAGAGAGTGAGAGAGAGAGGAAAAAAGAGAGATAATACATGTTATCATCGTACAGTAAGGGACAGAGAGGAGTCTTCAAAGATATCGGCCACGATAGCCGTCGCCATTATTGACTTTGACCAGAGAAGCAGTGCTGCAGATTACACCAGATGCACCAGCCAGACACCCCGTATTTACCTCCCACAATCCAACCAATAGGGAGTGGCCGGGCAATGGGGAGGGGAGGGGGCAGCTACCCTAATGTACAGACCGATCGCACACCTCTTGCGCAAACAGAGATCAAACAGATCCGCGACCCGTCTATGCTGAAGTGTGCAGCATGTTAGCCCAGCAGTGAGCGCCAAATCAAACAAGAAATCAAGCCCAAGCACATTATCTTTGCACTCAGGAGGATATGGGTAGAAACCTGGTAGACAGACACAGGGAGAACACCAGAGAAACACTCTAATGTCTGCTGGTGGGCTCCTACCTCTCCCCACCAGCAGCTAGTTTTAGCTGCTAGTATGCTGGTATTGATCGGAGGATCTATTCACTACACTCGGTGGAGGCCTCTGGGGGCCCAGTTTGGAACAAACACCAGCAGGCCAGTGTGAGTCAGCTGTTAATACAAGCCCATTGACCGGTGGGGCACTTGAGTACATTAACACTGCACTGGGTGGGAGAGGGAGAGAGCGGGAGCAAGGGAAGGAGGGAGAGAGGGGGAGAGGGGGAGGGGAAAGGAGAAGGTTACACTGGCCGGGCTCCGTATGAAGAAGGGAGACTAGCTTAGCGACCATTAAACAGTGAAATATCACCTCACTGGATGCCTGGGCTTATTTTCCCACGATTTATACACCATCTCTGAATGCCCAACCGAAACGTGTGGGCCGTCCCATTGCTGCAACATCCTGGGTCAACTCAGGAGGGTGCAGACTAGCGTACACGCATCCTCCAAAATGCATACAGTTAGCCGACTGCTTCTGTAGAATCTGGCAGTTGAGCTGCCTCAGCTACTATGCTGAAGAACTGTGCAGCTGATGCAGCTGATGCCTGCAGATTCCAGGCGCCAGACTGACCACAAGAGGTGCTAGTGAGCTATGAGGCACAGGGTTGCCAACCAGCTCAGTTGTGCGTCTCCCCACAGGACTCCCAACCACACTCGGCACTGACAGTCCGGGTCCAATTTGGGACTTGGGATGCATTACTGCACCTCACACAACAGCATTAGCTGGATGCAGAACTAAACCAAATATTTGGAGAAGGTGATTATTTAAGTGTGACTTAGTCTTTTATTCTGACTAATTAGGCTATGTGAGATGCCCATACAATAGCAATACAAATAGCAATAATAATAATAATAATAATAATAATAATAACAATAAATAGCTTTTAGATAGCAAGTTTCATACATTTCAAGGATCTCAAAGTACTTTACAGAGAGAGGGTGACTCACCTCAATCACCACCAATGAGCAGCATTGACCTTGGTGATACACTGCAGATATTTCGCACCAGAGAGCTCACCACACATCATTCGAGGGGCAGGGGAGGCTATTTTTCAGCCAATTACACCGCAGGGTGATTACATGACCAGATTGAGAGAGCCAAATTGGGAATTTGGCTTGGGACATGGGGGAACCCCCTTACCCTTTGCAAGACACACCATGACATCTGTACTGACCACAGTGAGTCCTGACCTCAGTTTAAGATCTCATCCAAAAGACAGCATGTCCTATAGCACAGTGTCCCCATCACTGCATATTGGTTTTCTATTCGGTCCAAAGGGAAGACTGCCCCCTACTCCTCCTTAGAAACCTGGAGACCCCAGGTATAGTCATGCACAACGGCGCCAATCAATATTACATGTAATTGGTCATTCGTGGGTACAAACAAAGGAAGTAAAGCAGATTTCTGTTGCACTGCCAAACGCAATTCTGTCTTTAAATTCATGCATGTTCCACACAGTGGTGGCACGAGCAAAATGATCCAGCGCTCAGACACACACTTTAATCTTCGACGACTGATGGAGAGAAACACAAACAGACACGCGTACCGAGGCAGCCAATTAGATTCATGACGCCCCGGAGGGAGAAAGGGGGAAAAAGGAATACAAGTGACGCATGATCAAAGGGAATCCTGTCTCCGTTGGCCATTGTAGAAGCGTTTGAAGTCCTAATTAAAATTTATGAGGAAAATAAATATATTTAACGTGCGGTCGTAAATATACAATAAATATACCAGCCCTAGAGGGGTTCTGCTATTAGGGTTGCCTTGGATATTTAAGAACCTATGTATAATGAGTACAGTGGTTAAACCCTAAATCTATCTACAGCCTTGACAAATGGGTTAGCTCCATCGGAGCAGTGGTAGTCCACGTGCTTGGCATTCACGTCGAGCCTGGAGCAATGACCTTGTTACTGTGCATAACCGTGTCGGAAGTTCTGCAGATTTGGAGAATTTTGTAGGTGAGAAGCAAGCTGGTGCACATCAACCTCATTGTAGCTGATGCTGAATGCTCTGCGGAATCCTTCAGGCTGTCCTGCCTTTCTTGCGAGGAGCAGGAAGAGGCTGAGGTTACGCAAGCTGACCGTACTGAAAACCAGATTCCCCGTGCTGCAATACATGCTGGGAAAAGACACAGATTCTTTAAAAGGCTTTTGGTCAGCTCGTAAAAACTGATCTGGTTGCTGAGGCGATGACTAAATAAATAAACTTTGACTTGGGAAGGTCACAAAAAAGGACTTCCGGATATTTGAGAAGATAACCTGCCAGTTCTCTCCCCCCACTGCTCTCTGTCCCCCCCAACCCTCCCCTCCTCTCCTCACTGGTAAAAAAAAGAAAAATCAATGTTGTATGCTTGCAACTGTATCACCACGCTTCTGGGATCAATAAAGAATCCATTTGGAACCGGAGGCCCAGACCTCCAGGGTAGACGTGGGGAATAGCAGAAGCTGAGACTCAGATTTAGGCCAAGATTAGATCAAATCCCAGCCCCCTGTGATAACAGCAAATTACACGCGCAGGCCTTGAGTTTGCTGTTTAAGCTGCATAGTTCCACTGGCAATATAACTCATGCTGTCTTTGACCCAGTTTTGGATTCTCTCCTCCTCGCACACTATCCCACGGCTAGCACCAATGGCCGGCCGCAGAGAGAATCGTCAGCCACCTTCATTAGCGCCTCGTCCTATGCCACCGCAGCCTGCCATTACCTCAATGCTGCTGAGGCCTACAAAATATGATTTCTCCAGTGTCTGAGCTACAGGGGTCACCAGTACATTGTGAGCTTTTATATTTGTCGTTTTTTTTCTCCTAAATACCTTCACAGCACTTTCCAGAACACTGCGACAGCATTGCCCTGCTTGGGGAGGAAGCAGGCCCCATGCTATGGTCGCATTATACACAAATTTCAGGTGGTACTGTGCTCTTCCCTCCCTCTCAACACCTGGCTGAGCACCACTGGTTTCAAGGTCACTGAAACCTTGCATTAAAATTCTCCCAGAGGCCTGCAAATGCACTGCTCTCGGTCAAGGAAAATTAAAAGTTGGCAAAAGCGGGGACATGACATTAAAATGGAAATGCCATCCTCTCCGTGCTGCTGTCATGCCAACAGAATTTCCTTGGGGGGGAGACAAGTGGAAGAGGAAAGAGGAAGAGGGAAGTGGGAAGAGGACACATGGAGAGAATTGCCAGTACAAAACATGCACAAGAAGAGGATAAGCTAATGAGAAGGGGCGGGGCGAGGGGACCTGGCTGAGGTGATGGGTGGCAACAAGAGTTTTCAAACCCTTGAAATAAAAAGACAACGGGATAGTCTTGACCTGACCAGCCGTGACCCCATCCAGCATGTGAAACTGTGAAACACAGCCATCTGAGTAATCATTCAGGTATTTTGAGCTACTGTAAGTGACCTAATCTTTATAGGTCACCAACTGCAGGAGTTTAGCCATAAGCATGTGGATTGGATTCCTGACGCTACAGAAAGTAGCAGGAGCAGGGAGCCAAGCAGGAAGAGTAGCGCTTTGTGTTAATATTTTCTATAAATATAGGATAACATAAATAGGAAATTCAAGTTTTTGCATGTACAGTAGAACCTCAACACAGTAGAATGAATTGGGAATGGAGGTCATTTGGAATTCCCATTCTGAATGTTTGGAACTCTGACACTTTAAAATACACATTTATACAATTTGAATCCTTTATTGATTGCAATTGTTTCCTTACATTACCTTAGCCTTATTTTTGTAAATAAGCTACTGTTATTTTGTCACTGTAATCTTTAGTTTAAAAAAGATAATAAAAGCAATAATAAAACCTACGGTAATCAGGTTCACATGAGAACATGAGAAAGGGTCACTGAAAAACAGTGACCGTTTATTTTTGTCTCTCTTCTAGCCTTGATCAATAGATTCCATCTGAATTCCATTAGTAAATATGCTGCTGTATACATTTGTGGATAAAAA
The DNA here is from genome assembly GCA_029706075.1 of Aldrovandia affinis. NCBI lineage: Eukaryota > Metazoa > Chordata > Actinopteri > Notacanthiformes > Halosauridae > Aldrovandia > Aldrovandia affinis. Next base: position 512,107 of record JAINUG010000306.1, on the reverse strand, counting down.
ATGTAAGCTATGTTCATTGAATTTCAGCACCTCAACCTAAACCTGCTAATATACGCCATAGAAGACACATTTCCCATTGCCTCCCTCCAGACTACAATAAGAGGCCAGACTAAGGCAATTACACTGAAGACGGCTAAGGCTACTCAAGTGTGACCACACTGGCCAAGGGGTTAAGGACTCCCGATCTTCATTTAGCTCGGGCCAGAAAATATGAGGCGATTTAGAAGTTCTCAAAAATCCTCAAAATCGGTCAACAATTACAGGGCCCTTTAAGCAAGGCTGGCTCTCCCACAAGTTTAGTTTAATTGGACCGCCAAGCCAAACATCCATAAACCGCGCGCTGCGAACCTAGCACTGTGGGCACAAAGGTGCATGCTAACCCCCACTTATCCACCGAGCGTAGTCAATAGATCCTCCGATCAATACCAGCATACTAGCAGCTAAAACTAGCTGCCCAGGGGAGGGGAGGAGCCCACCAGCAGACATTAGAGTGTGTCTCTGGGGTTCTCGCTGTGTCTGTCTACCGGGTTTCTACCCACATCCTCTGCACTAAATAAAAGGCTGACCCTGTCAAGCCACGGTGTTGAGAGAGTGAAGCCAGTGCACCAGAGAGGCCTTGACAGCCACGGCGCCGGCTGCTGACACCCCACCACGAGACATTGATTGGATTGTGCCTTCAACGCAGCCCTCCGTCCATCCACCACTGATTGGGGCTCTGTTTGTTCTTTTGCAAGGATTCATTCCTTCCCGCCACGATCGGCAGTACAGAAAAGCACGACGGGCCCTGAGCGACCAAACAAAAGACAACAGGGAGCACAAAAGGCAAGGCCTTGCTATTCAGTGTGACTGCGACGGGCGCGAGGGGACGGGTGGGTAACAGTCGAACGCGCTGCATTTTCTGGTTCACTTCCTACAATGGTGCTACTGTTCAGATGAAGCATCACTCAGTCAGATACATCTCTTTAAAAAAACGGTCCTTTATTCTCCTTAAGTCTTTCATAAACACCCCTCGCAGGCACGGACCTGACGCTCACGCCCCGGATTCCATTTACATATTCCTCCAGCATAATCCAGGCGGCACTGAATGAAATATTCAACACCTGCTCCCTTTTGTTGCAGGATGACCTCATACTATGTAATGATGCAACCTCCAGACCCTGCAAAGCGAGTGACAGTGCCAAACTGGGAGGGGCCTCCACTGCCGTTTGTCACTTTTATAAGGCAACCGCGCGGATACCTGTGGGGGCGGAGGCGAGCGTCGGTCCGTACTGTAAAACATCACCCCCTCCGTCTCCCCCCCCCCCCCCTCCCATCAGGTCCTACGATCCTCCTCTGTGCGCCGGGCTCCAGATGCCCAATGGGTTAAGTTGGCTTTGGCAGCCGGGATCTGGGTTATTTCACCTGCTTATTTATAACCAGGCTCCGCTGGCTTTCCGCCGGGCTATGTGCTCAGCCTAGCTGTGTCTGTCTGTGCTTTCTGTTGCAGCACAGATGGCCGTGTAGTGGGTGGGCTGCTGCCTGTATCCGGCCCCACCTCTCCATCCCCCCTTCCACCCCGCCCTGCTCACCACCCCCCCCGCCCCCTCTGTTACCCCACCCCCGGAAGCCGCTCTTCCTACCGCCAGTGCTCCTAATGCTGCAATTTTTGTTTTCAGGGGCCGGGGGACGACGACTTGGGACTTGAGAAAGTTCAGGAGCATTAATCACCCTAATCACTTTCATTATTTATTCATTCATTTAGCTATCATTACTTTTCATCTGCTTAGGCGAGGGGGATTGTGAGAGGCACACCATGTCGCTGGGTTCGCAGATGCATCAATCTAATGGTGCTTATTGCCTGGGTTCAATCAAAACAATTGGCTCACCCACTCCCGGCTAATTACAAATCCATTTCCTAAAGGCACATTATGATTGGTGCTTTCACACTGGCCTCTGAAAGTATGTTTGCATTAGGTTCATAATGACTCTAGCAGGTCAGGAGATGGAATCTGCTTCCAGCTAATGTTTCTATCACACTGTGCCCATAATTGACTCTACAATGCAGGATTCAAACTATTTTGGTGTTGTTGGCTCCTGACCCGTGATCAAGTGGCCTGAATCCTAATAGATTTACTTTACCCAAATTTCCCCAGTAAAGTACCAACTGTGAAAATCTGCAGCAGATGGCCAATAACTGCGACCCCCCCTCTCCCTACCCCCCTCTGCTAAGCCCAAAACTAGAGTGTATACAAATAGGACAGGAAGAGAAGGAGGCCTATTTGGCATATGCTTCAGTTAATTTCAGTTTGTAAATAAACGAACACACACTGCACAGTAGTGACATATTTGTTGTCTCCTGTGCAGGCTTGCAAAAAGAAACTTGGCAACGTATTTATATGAAACTATTTAAGAACCGTGCTGCTTGGAAACCTCCCCTCGGACAAAACAAACAAAGTAATCTTCTTCTATGTACCATGTTCTGTATCATTAACACAATGCATCATTTCATGGTTATACAGTCAGGCTTTCTTACTGCAGATAGTATTGTCTTCATCAAACTTTTGAGGAGAAAAGTTGTGACCAACACAGTGGGCATTTTTGTTTTGTAAGAAGACCTCTTTCTCCCGTGGCCACGGAGCTGCCAGATTTCTCCCACCTTCCATGACTCCTTTCTTAATATCGCCTACCTCTTCTCCATAGCTCCCACCTTCAGACAGATGGGAACCCAGGCGTGACTCAACTTCAATCCATACTCACATGGCGCAAAGCACCCTGGGAGTTGTGCGTGACTGCCGGCCCTGCTGTCTAATGTAGTACACCTCTCTAGTACACCGGTCTCCTGTAACCACGGAGACGGCCCGTCTCCTTTCTTCGTTTCTTGACGGAGCACCAATTTCACACAGAAAAGTGTGAGTCAGACCCGTTTGACAAGAGATACAATGAACCTTTTAAAAGTTTGATAAATGTGATCAACATCTCCTTCAAATCTCTTCCGGCATCGCTTGGAGCGCAAACGTGCAAAGCCGGGGGTGCGGGAAGGGAGGGGGGTGGAGGAAATCTCCAGCCCTTCTGGAGAGCGTCAGCCCTCTCTCTTCGACTCCCACGTCCCTGACAGAAGGTGTTGGGTGAGTCATGTGCCTCCGACGCATGTGAAGTGGGCTCCCTGACGCCGGTAGTGTGAAACCAAGGAAACAGCCTGTCCTTCTCAAACACATCCGCCTCTCCTGACTCCAAAGTGTACAGTCATCCTATCCCCCCCCCCCATCCCCAGCACACACATACCTTCCTGCACCTGGGCCTGTAGCCATTAGTGGCTGAATTCAGAAGCTTGCTCCAGAACCCTGTGGGTAGGATCGAGATCCGCCCTTAATCTCCAAACCAACTACAACTCAACCAGTGGTGGCCTTGATTAAAACGAGTGGATTCGTGGCCCACTGACATCTGAGTATTGCACAGGATGTGATCTGAAGGTTCACAGTTCAAATTGTTACATATGGGGGTGTCCTAGGAGGGGGGGCATCGGTGTGAAGCAATGGGTCCCCTGACGGAGCCGTGGCTGTCTACATCCAGAATCGGGCCTAATGGTGATAATCAACTGACACTGTACAGTACACCCACAGAACTGGCAACAAAGAGGAACCCCCTGTTCTTTTCCAAGTACCCACGGGAGACCAAGACACGGGAACACAGAAGCCTTGATCCGTATTGTACCAGGTCGTCCCGTCTATGGTGGTGGAAGGAGCAGGCCGTTACCCTTTTCAATTTGGGCATCGTCAAACTGAAGTCTTCAAATGTCCTTGCCTCACGTACAGCTGACCCTTTGAACTTGGCCGGTAACCAGTGTGAAATTGTTATTCCCTCCGTGGGAGTCAGGCGCCTTCCTTCACAGGTTGTTAAGAGATTAGACGATCGTGTGAAATTGGATTTCAGTGGATAAGGTCAATACCAAGACATTTCTTTCGTTTTCTCCTTCTGCAGAAATAGGTGTTCCATGTCACACGGTACATCTAAGGGGGAGGATTTTAGTGTGCCCGACCCCAGCGGACAAGGGTTTGAAAATCCATTAAATCAATTCCCGTTTTAAAACGAATCACTGCATAATTTCTGATCCAATCCACTGCATTGTGCCTGTTCTGAAATACATCTGTATTCACCACAACTGCTACGAAACTTGTGGATGTGGTTTATACTGCAAATGTCGATTTTATTTTGTATGGGATGTCGTTTTTTGTTCTTTGATATCAACAATGCTTCACCCTATGCAGCAGCTCCAGTTTCTGTCCTCCTCTCTCTCGCTCGCTCTCTCCCTCTTTAACTTTGCTTTTTGTGTATTCTGGGCCTACTGAAGTCACTCTCGGGGTGGATCTCTGGAGAATGAGATCAAAATGTTATGGTCTCTCTTAAAACTGCTCATCATGTCATGTTTTCAATCATGAGCCCTCCCGCCTTCTCTTTTTGAGTGATATTATTTAATATTTCACTAATATTCTTTGTGGCTTGTTCTGTCTCCTGGGCCTCCGAGGCTGCGGTGCACCTGAGTTTTTAATATCCCAGCCAGGCAGCATCGCGATGTGCTCCCGCCCAGCTCTCTAACAACGGACACGTGCATGAGCCGCAGCCTCTCCGCGGCTTCACACACTTCACACCTTCGCATTTCTTTTGGGATATTTTGGTACCATATATCAACCTGGCTGGACAGAGCAATCAACCAATCAAAGCTCTGAGCATAGAAAAAAGAACTGAGCACTTAACTGCATTTCCTTCCAGCCTAATTGGTGCCTGTAAGCTTCATAACCAGTGCACAGGGTTTATGCAGTGTTTTCCTTCATCACAAGAGGGCCGCTAATGCCATTTTAATGAAGGTGAGGGCCACAGCTGATGCAGTGCAGGTGTAAAGTCCTGGGGTTCCCTGCGCTGTTCTTTGTTAGACTGACAGATATTGCCACCAGGAATGGTACCATTGATAAAGGGCTAATTAATGATGCACAGCTTCATGGCTCTCCCCGTGTCTTCTTCATACGTTTTTCTTCAGCTCCCTCGGTCTCATCACCTTACGCCCATGCACACACACATGCACACACACACACACACACACGCGCGCACATTCATGAATACATTTTTCACCCCTCCCATCTTTCGCTGCCGTCTTCTCTTTCTCACTCGGCAGCATCACTTGGCTACTGAGGCTGGTTGCCGTGGAAACACCTCCCACAGGAGCCCGGTTACCTTCCTTGTTTCCGTAGCAACCCGCTCCCTGCAGAATTTCAAGTGTACCACTCTCTCTCTCGCTCTCCCTCTCTCTCTTTGCTCCTGTTAATTAAGCAACCATATGTTTTGTTTTGTGCTTCAGTCTCACTTCAGTCAATAATGGTTATTCTTGTTTATTTTTGTGGTATGAACAATGCACACTAACGAGCAACCTTTATTGGATGAAAAATTACAATCCAACAGAATCTCATAATTATTGTAACTAAATACTTGATAGCATATACTTTCAAGGCACTGACTGTTCTTACAGAAAAATAGTACCCTCTGACCACACATGTCTTGTATTTTCTGAGGTGTAAGAGAGGGCAAATGTCACAATATTTTACTACCTGAACACAGAATAAAATACTGACACTGATTAATAATATAGTCTGAACTGGATTGATGGAAAGATGGTAATACAATACAATACAGTACAATTTGACTTTATATAGCACTCTACATGCAAACATCTCAGAATAGGGCAATATATGGCTTTAATTACACAAACAGCCATTCCTTATATGCAACTGACCTCGCTCCCAAGACCCAGACCACGCGAGTGCATTAATGCGGCAGGTCTATCCGCAATCTGTGCCGGGGCGTGAGACACAGCTGAGGCTTATCAACCGGACACAGCCCAGGCCTCTCGCAGTGAAAAGAAATTGAGAACTTTTCTCCGGAAATTTCCACGCAATTTGCAAAATGCTTATTCCAGGCTGTAGAACTGGGTCAAGGGCTGACACTCTTGCGACGGCGCGCGCTCGCAAAAGGAAAGATGCAAAACGGGAACGCGAAGCACCAATTTCAACATGGGCCAGCCACCCGTAAACATTTCGGACACGCCTCTGCTCTCATTATTTAAGACTAGAACCAACGTACTATGAGCCGTGCGTCGGCAAGGAGCTGGGCTTCATTTCTGACTCATTTTCAGCTGATTCAACATCAATGTTATTTAATTTCACAAGGCTATAATGCCTTCATGGACTGTCATGCGGGGAAGAAATGACTGTCATACACTGTATCTACAACTCCTTTCTCTGGGAGCACATGTCTGGACTGTCCAATTAGCCTTTAAGTCTTCAGCACTTTATGAATATCAGCCGGTATCTGATGGTGCTGGTTAGGAAATAAAAGAATATGAATTATTTAGTAACTAATTTTCTGGCTGAACTTTGCTGAACACATCTCACATCACCAATTAATATTTGTGCTGATCAACACTTATTAAAGATGCTTATCAATACCAGGCACTGCCTTTTACTGTGATACAGACAGTAGCTGTTCAGACATTGTTTGGTACCCACATGCCAACTGGACACCACTGCCATGGTAACAGGGTGGGGGAACAATGGAAATGTCTGCTGTGGTAATGGGTGTGTTTTGGGAGTGGGGTGCGCGTGGCCGGGGTGGTGGAGACGGCACTGGCGGAGCAGTGAGAGACTCCGGCAGAGCAACACGATACCCCCCCTGGAGACTCAGCTCCAAAACAAAGCTGTACCTGGCCTGATGAGCCGAGTGATTCAGAGTGGGGGATGCGCAGGGGGAAGGAGGGAGGGAGGGAGGTGGGTGTGGAGGATTAATAATTAAAGGCACCAAGAGCAAACAAAGTATGTGAAAAAAAGCAGAGAAGAGAAGTAGTAGGACTGGTAGAGATATGTGTGGCAGTGTGTGTGTGTGTGTGTGGGGGGGGGGTAGCACTGGAGGAGTGCGTGACAAGATTGGCAGAGCTGCTCCGGCAAAGAGAGCTAGACCTTTCCAGGGCCCTCAATAATTGATGGAGCTGCCGCAGAGCACGCCCATCCCCCGCCATGTGACGTGTCACTCAGGGAGCAGGGGCGGGCCAACACCACGCTCGTCATCTGCCTGTCACCGCTGATGGAAACAAACGGGGCACCCCCCAAAAAAACAGGGCGCCTGTGGAAGGCGACGATTAGCGGCCACGCCTACTGGCAGAGCAGTAAGCGCACACACCGGTCCTGTGTATAATAATTACATCTGTGTGCTTTAAGACTGCTCTGCTCCCTTCAGTAGGTGGCTGGAACCAGGAGGGAGAGGCGTTTGAGACCGAGGAGCGAGAAGAAAAGCGAAAGAAAAGCAAAAGAAAAGCAAAAGAAAAGCAAAAGAAAAGCAAAAGAAAAGCGAAAGTTAAAATATCGAACAAACTGAAAAGTGCTGGTTTGATATTGCTTAATTTGGTTTTGTTATTTTCAGTTAGTTACCCGAAAGCTTCGCGGCAACTAGGGTAAAGTGTTTGTTTGTGTTTATTTTATTGTACGCTCCCGGTGCTCGTTCTCTGCCCAGTGTGGGAACAGAGAACTCTCCGTTGATAAATTAATCAAATTCGGTCCGTAGACCGGCAAACTCCACTCCGTGTCTGGACTGCTCTATTCCCATCCAGGGTTTGTCACGTGGCGTGTGACAGCACCCAAAACGGAACATGCAATCCTCGCTGGTGCTTTTTTGATATTTCTGCCGCTTACAATGTTTTTCTACGTGTGCTTATTCCTGTTGAGTAATATTGGCGAATGACGAAGAGCCACCCCCACGAAGCAACATCCCCAACCCCCGAGCCCAGCTAGGACTTCTGCCCGCATTCCGTAGATCCGCCATGACGCTCGCTTACTTCACAGTGGCCGTCTTATTTTGATTGTATCAGTCGTCGGTGGCGGTTTCATCGGTCGCTGCACGTGATCTGAGCCCAGGGCTCTGGTTTTCATCAGGCCCACGCTAGTACCACACTCGACTCACGCCGCGGGACTCCTGAAGTCTACTCTCAGACTGGTAATGTCTGCGCTTCACCCAGGGCCATGGTGTGAGTGTCCTTCTCCGGCTGCCTCCTGCCCACCTGCAAATGTGCGTATGTGCCGGAGATGAATTTCCCTGCTCTCCCGCTGCTCCCGCCTGCAGCCATGTGGGTTTTAATTTCCCTCTCCCGCTCCACCAGAGAAAGAGAAGATTTTTTCCAGCTGACTCGGAGGAGGGGCTTTATCAACGCGCTGCAGCCACGCCATTCCAGGAGCCCCCCCCCCCCCGCTGGTGCTGGCCGGGGGTGGCGGGCCACTCGCCTTCCCTGGAATGAGTCTTTTCACGGAAAAATTGCCAATTATGCTCACCCCCCCTATCACCCCAGCTTGAGCGGACCTTGGATTTCGAGCGTGTTCACTGGTGGAGGCCGGCATGCATCGCAGACGTTCACCCTACACTCCCCTGCTCTGCTCCCCCTCTCACACCAAAATCTCACTCACCCTCTCTGCTCTCCTTCTCGCAATAAACACTCACACTCACCCTCTCTGTTCCCCCTTGCACACTAAACTCTCACACTCACCCTCTCTGTTTCCCCTCTCACACTAAACACTCACACTCACCCTCTCTGTTCTCTCTCACACTAAACACTCACATTCTCCCTCTCTGTTTCCCCTCTCACACTAAACACTCACACTCACCCTCTCTGTTTCCCCTCTCACACTAAACACTCACACTCACCCTCTCTGTTCCCCTTGCACACTAAACACTCACACTCACCCTCTCTGTTTCCCCTCTCACACTAAACACTCACACTCCGCCTCTGTTTCCCCTCTCACACTAAACACTCACACTCACCCTCACCCTCTCTGTTCTCTCTCGCACACTAAACTCTCACACTCACCCTCTGTTTCCCCTCGCACACTAAACTCTCACACTCACCCTCGCTGTTCCCTCTCTCACACTAAACACTCACACTCACCCTCTCTGTTTCCCCTCTCACACTAAACTCTCACACTCTCCCTCTCTGATCCCCCTCTCACACTAAACTCTCACACTCTCCCTCTCTGGTCCCCCTCTCACACTAAACACACTCTACTTCCTTTAAATGTGATACTGCATCACAGACAATATGACACAAAGGACAACATCAGACTTACAGTCTAACCTCCAGACCTGCAGTGCTGTCCCAGCCACTCTGCACTCACAAGTCCATCGATAGGTGGTACGTGAAGTGTTTTGTGGCCGGGAGATGGTAACCAACATCTACAATGACAACACAAAGATTTCATCCAGAGCTCCTGAAACCGAGCCCTGCCCATAGCAATCTGGCAAATAAAATACAGCAAAATGGTACATTTCGCCCTTGGCACATGCACATGTTGCGGCACGAAGCGCATTTTGAAACCATTAGCGAAAACTGATTATCTCTATGCCCCAAAATGAATTAAATAGGGCCCTGGCGCCTCTGAGTTTGAACAGATCTGGTGCCTCGCAGACAGGGGTGCACGTAGGGGTGCTGAGCTGATGCTTTAGTGCAGTGGACCCACTGAGAACGCTGAACGGGAAGCTTACTCAGCATTCTGCTTATTCGAATGAATCCTCCTTGATTTGTGAGTACGGGTACATGAGAGACCTTGGGCACATGCTGCCACATATATCTCTGCTTATCCTGGACTAATTCCTTTCTTGCAACAGCTTGATGGATGTCTAAAGAGGTTAAGATTTACTTACTGCGCAGCAGCTGTTGATTTTACATTACCTTCTATGCGCTGTATATTGTTGCCATCATTTTATAATCCTAATAATAAAGACTTTATTATTACTATTACTTGGACAAAATGATATTTGATAGCCTCTCAGCAATGATAAGTCCTACAAATATGACCATGTGTTCATAGTATGCTGCGATGCACACATCTGCCAAATTGTAAATCAGGTGTCTTCACATGCGATTACATATGCGTCTTTATGGATCCAATATTTAGTGTGCTGCTATAGCCTGGATTTTTCCATTTCATATTGTAAACATATATCATACTATACTATGCTTATTATGTTTCATATTTCATATAAAATATAGAATTATTTGGGAAGCAAAAAGGTCCTTAATTTGCTGCATTTAGTGGTGGTGTCGTGTTTTGTTGTGTTTACGTTATCTCCAAGTACATCTTTGCCCGGACTGAGAGCAGTATCTGCTGGTGCCTTTCTTTCCATATGATACTCCATCAGGCTAAATAGGGCCGAAGCAGCTGCTGAAGCAGGTGCAACGTTTTTTGTGGAATTTTGTTTTATCTTCCTTCACACGTCTCTCATATATGAACATCATTTTTAAGATGTTAAAACCACAAAGTAGTTACAAAGTGGGGAAACAGTATAAAATATTTTTTAGTGCTATGTTACTATTTCGTATTGTGCAAATATACCATACTATATAATGTTTATTATGTTTCATATTTCAAATACCATATTCAATTATTTAAGAGTTGTATTGTAATGCAAATCACTTGGGAATGCAAAGAGGTCCTTAATTAGCTACATTAGTGGTGTGGATGTACTGTTGTAGGGCGGGCATATAGAAAACCAAGCTAGACTTGCACAGAGCAGCTTAATAGATGCACATGGATGTTACCAATGACCAAATACTAAATTTCTGGTTTCCTCATGCCAAGAAATGACAATGTAACTACTAGATTCCTATTTAGAAACTAGAATCAACTTGAACTTGTGTATGGCAATATGTCAATTTTCAGGTTTTGGTTGAAACCACACACCCCACGGCACTAAAACCATATTCAACAGAACAAGAAAAGGCTCGTAATTTCCAGAGAGTAATTTCAACATATCGCACAGTGCACTTGGCATAAAAAGCTCCAAATGCTAAAACCTGCACTTTTGTGACTGAAATCCACATTAATGTTACAGCCATACTGCCATGCTCTCAAAATAACTCCCTAAAAGTTAAACTTCTTTTTTTACTTGTTCCTTAATATTTACATTTAAGAAATCCCACCGTTTTAGGTCTAAATGGGTTAATGCTACCTAGCTTCCAAAATAACTGTACAGTTGCTAGTAAGTCACTTTTCATGCTCAAAAAGATATTGGATGAGAAAAGTGGTGATTGTTTAGGCTCAGCACACCAGAGTCCTTCCCTTCATTTACATTTTTTTAATATTTGGTCATTTAGCAGATGCTCTTATCCAGAGCAACTTACAAAAATCCATACAAAAGAGGTCAGCCAACGAGCAGCAACGATTCTGAGACATTGGTTACACAACCGATAGCATGTGTCATCACATAGCTCATCACACATCATTAAATGCCATAGTACACGAAAGGGGAGTTTGAGGGAATGGAAAGTCTGAGTCAACTTCTCATAACTTGAACAATAGTTCATTTTTGTCTTCCCCAATGCAGTTTGGGGAGTTCAGCAAAGACCGAAATAAACTCACCAAACTGTGTTTGTGAAGAAAGATACTAACAGTTGAATTTATTCATCCTGGCCATAGTCACTCAAATCAAAGATAACAAAAACAAAATATTTTACTTTTCAATGATTGCTTCAAAAACCTTCCATGTACAGTGTATCTCTATGCTCTTGAGTAGAAACCCTATTTTTTCATACAGTGAGTCAGGAAGCTGGGAGCTCATAAAACCAAACACTCCAACACTACCTGTTTCTATAAAACCAGATACAACTCTGGTACAAATTGCTCCAATCCTTTAGATGCATTTTCTATTATTCAGGTATTATTTTCTGTCTGTGTTTGCAATATACAATTTTTCAGAAAGATGCAAATGAGTCACTTCAAGCTGGCAGTTGCAAAAAAATACATATACATAATTTACGGAATAATTGCCAGAATTTGGATAATTGTACCTTGTTTTGAAGGTAAGACATAGCCATCTAATTTTAATAAATACTTTGGCTTTAGCTTTGTGTGGCAGTTGGCTTTGATTAGCACCCAGTTCTTAAGTGGTCTGTGCTGTGGATTGGTGGCAACCATTTTATGGTTAGCTTTGCTGGTTATGAGGTTACAGTTTCGAACATAACAAATATCAGAGAAGTAGACCCTCCCAAAGTATTTATGCCACACTCAGTCAGTACTAGTGCCGTAGTCTTTCATTGAACATTTTCAGGCATTTAGCAGACGCTCTTATCCAGTGCAACTTACACACTTTACATACAATCCATATATACCGCTGGATATTTTACTGAAGCAATTCAGGTTAAGTGCCTTGCTCACAGGTACAACAGCAGTTGTATTCTCCTTCTGGGAATCAAACCTGCAACTTTTGCATTACAAGCCCAGTTCCCTAACCACTATACTGCACTGCCACCCCCCTATTGTCCATTGTGTGATGACAGTAAGTGCTCACTGTTTTAGACAGCATTCAGTAAATCACCACTGGGCCTCGCATTACCCTTAGCACAAGGGCCAATACAGAGAGGGAAGATCTGACAGCTTGCCAGGTCAGGTAGTAGAAGCAGAAACCCTTGGGGTGTTCAAGTCCAGGCTCAGCCCAGTGATCAACATTCTCTAGATGGCAAACATGTTCTATTGTTCTTTAAATAAATGGAAATACCCTGCTGCATATTAAATTGAACTCTGTGGAAATCGGGTTATCTTTATTTTGTGGTTGACTTCCTGATGTTACCCTCTCGACTTGGTGTAAGATAGGACATCACCCCTTGATTTTACCAAAAATTCTGATTCTGTTTATGCTTTTCATGTTTTTTTAACTGCTTTCTGCAATATATTCATTTTTTAACATCTTTAGCAGAGTAAGATCAAGTAAAATACTTGTTTCAAAGGCACCAAGGCTAATAAATCAGTCGTGTAAGGCTCATACAGCTAAACGTTTTCTTTTTTTTACTTAAAATGTGAAATTAATTTAAAATACAAATTAAATATACCTGTTAAATAACAACTGTGAAATTAACAACTGACCATTTTTCAGAGAACATTCCTACATGTCATGGACAATGGACAATGGACGAATGGGAAATTAACAATTAAAGTTAAATTAATTCATTTTTATATCAACAGCATGCTGCACAGCATGAAATGTGTTTATTTGGTAGTTTCTACAGCACCAATCCAGGTAATTACTTCGTGTTCTTTAATTTGTACACTGACCATAGGCTGCTAAGGGTATTGAGTCAACAGAAGAGGGTGAAGTACAGTATATTTGAAGTAAAGGTGTGTCTATTATTATGTACAATGCCTAACTTGACCTCTTTCCTTTTGTCATTTATTAGTTAGTACTGATTGTGAGCGTAGCTCGTGTACCACTACTATGCATGGATGACACTCCCTGGACTGCTCATAAGCATGTGGGGGGTTAACCCCAGACACTAGTTAATTCATTAGTTAATTGTGTGATATTTTAGGTAAGTGTCAGTTAAAAGCGTGGAGCCACCCACTCCTTCATTTTCCTGGGCACAGTAGGTGAGTGGCAGTTCCCAACAACTCTCAAGGCATCACACGACCAGTAGCACTGTGCAGCACTGTGTGTTGCTTGGTTTTGAAATGTCTAATTCCATTTTCGAGTGGAAATGCCATTCCCAGCGGCCATCTGTGCGTATCTCTGAGTGATTTTGCCATTGCAGAGAACAAAAGGGCCCTTATAGCGTAATTTAATCTGCTAACGATTAAACAAATTTCCAAAGACAACTGTGCATCAAAACAGGATATGGGTACGGGTTAATGCCAAGGTATTGGCTCTGCGTTATCACAGCCTGTTAGAGCTAGCAGTATATTTGCCATCTGTAGCAGTCCACTGAGACACTCTGCATGACCTTTGGTGTGAGTAGAAAAAAAGTCGAGTTAATCCTCAAAACAGCCCTTAAGACAAAAACAAAACATAAACATAAACAAAAGGCCCATGATGCAACACGTATCCAAGGGTTACAAGTAAACACTCAAAGCATATATATGTAACGATCCAAGATGTGTTACTTTCTGGAGAGAGGTGTTGCTGTTAACCTTGTTCTATTAGCCCCATTTATTTATGCTCACATAATCTCATATGGTGCAACCACTCGATATTTGAAACTGAAGGGCATTGACCTGTGGGCATCAAGGGCATTGAACTGTGGCATGACATCACAACTCTGTGTAGCCTGCTCTGTACCTACATGATTTCACCATTAAAAATGAATATTTCCTTCAAAAGCGTTAATAAATGCTCCTGTTGGACAGAGAGGATTATCTTTGACCAGAATAAAATAATATAACGTTAACATGACCATTTAGAGAGTTCCACATTCAGATGAGGAAGCATCAGTAACATGATCTTGATAAAAGTGCAATCACCAAGCAGAAGTTGCATACAGTGATTTCAATTTCTTTCTTTTTGTACCTAATACAAAATTTATATCATGTTCTTATTTGGCAGGACAATAATGCTGCCACACCACACCTTACAATATTTTTGGTTGGATTGCACAAAAAAGCAATGCAATCCAAGTTCTCTGACTATAGTACTATATGACACCATTTTATACCAGAGAAGCAGTGGCTTTTCGCACGAAATACGGCTGAGTTAACACATTTGTACTCACTTTAACAATACAGTACTACAATATCTGCCCAAAGTACAGAAGAAAGCAGTGGGCTAAGGTAACATAATACTACCTTGGTTCCCTTTGATAAAGCACACAAAAGAATACCACTGATGTTAATGGCTGTTTTTACTACAGTCAGTATCCGAGTGTAAGCCAGCCCCTTTCAATGTGTAATCCTGACAATAAACCTGCACGTCTGTGCTATTTCCCAGCACAACATAAAGTTCTTAAGCAGAGCAGTAATCCCCATAATGCTCTTACACTGTGGAATCACTTCAGAAAGGAAATCCGTTCATGGCTAATAAACTTCAGCAACCGCTGCTGATATTTAGAAAAATATAAATAACTTATGGGGAAGTCCTTTCTCCTGTCCCAAAAGCATGATATCGCGATTCTTACTTGGCTTTACTGTGACCACAGAGATGCAGTATAGTCCCTTGAACAGTTCCCCATGAGGGCTCAACCATTTCTGCAGGCTTAGCATTGCCACTGTGAGACAACTATTGCTTGAACATGGACCCCATTGCAGCTAGGTTTCAGGAGCTTCTGGCATCTTATCTGCCCAGACTTGTGATTTACCCTGGCAGGAAACCTATGGTGGCCCTAGAGGACAGCAAAAGTACACAGCAAAAGTAACATTATTCAATAAATCAGTCTTGTGGCACCCATTGTTTTTGTTAGTGGTCGATACTTTCCCTAGGGTTCCATTTTAAGCACGCATTGACATAAAATTTCGGAATCAGAGCTCCAATCAGATACACATGTTAAATTATGATTTCCAGGTAACTTCTTTTTTTTAAAATTGCTCATAAATAGATATGTATTACAACATATCTGTATTGCAACACATTGTCAAAACATCTGCAGAGTTTTTTTCTGAGAAAGAAACCATTTCAAATGCTATGAGTAACAATGAGTAATGTGCTGTATTGGCTAACCTTGGTGACAGGGTTTAAGACGACAATATACTGGCAGCATTGGCATGCAGCACACAACAGAATACAATGGAACAGTAGTTCTTCGAAGGAACACACTTTCAAGAAACGTTAGTCAAACTTCACAATTCACTAACGTTACTGCTGCCATGGCTACTTTTCACAGCAGATCTCCCATCTGGAGCATTACTAAGATATGACGGGTAGCATAATCAAGTTTACCACTCACAGATTTACAAACAGATTTAAATGGTGCACTCCTGATGTATTTAGAAATGTTATGCTGGCTTCATTTCAGGCTTCTTGAGATCTGATGTTGGCCATGTTCCCCAAAAATAAAAAAAGATAAATCTGAATGACCTTTTCATGTCAATCCAAAACACTCCAATTCTAATTTACACAGATGGTACTGCAATTACCTCTTAATCAAAAACAGTAAAAGGCAAATGAAATGTAAATATTGTTTCCTGCAAATACTCACAATGAACAAATTCCATATACTACAAATACTTGTGTTAAGCAGCGTGCAAATTGTAATTGTTTTCATTATCCCTGATGCACACTTGGACAAGTTATTTCAGCATTGTCCAAAACTGCTGATTTATAAAACATGCTACTAAAGGTCCAATGTTTTTTGTTTTTTTAAAAGTCTACCTTTCAAGGCCTGCTTCCATGAGGTATGGTGCATAATTTTAACACTTATGGAAACATAGCTATCGATTGCTTATATCAGGGGTTTAAGACATACCCAGTTATTCTCTCTCTCTCTCTCTCTCTCTCTCTCTCTCTCTCTCTCTCTCTCTCTCTCTCTCTCTCTCTCTCTCTCTCTCTCTCTCTCTCTCTCTCTCTCTCTCTCTCTCTCTCTCTCTCTCTCTCTCTCTCTCTCTCTCTCTCTCTCTCTCTCTCTCTCTCTCTCTCTCTCTCTCTCTCTCTCTCTCTCTCTCTCTCTCTCTCCTGATGAAAAGCACTAAACAAATGCAATTACTTTATAATATTGAAGTTATCCAATTGATCCGGTGAGTATAAAGACAGTTTGGATGAATGTGCCAACCAAATAATGTCATGTGAGTCAAGTACTGACATGCAAGGTATTGCTGTGTTTGCAAGTGGAGATACGTGGATGGAACTGATGCTGCAGTCAGCAAGACTGCAGCAAGTGTCAGGCAGTCAACCCGGCCACACGCATACACCAAGAGTCATGTCTGGGGCTTAACTCTGAAGGCCCTGTGTAGCAAAATAACAAATCCAGACCTGCTGACCTTCTAAAATAATTTTGAGCACCACTCCGACATGTGAGCCCCGAATTATTCAGCTGGGGGGGGGGGGGTGGGAGGGTAATAGTCGTTTCGTTCTTCAATATTTGCAGAAAAAAGCAGAAGTCACCTCGCTTTCATTTTGATGTGTGGGAAATGCTAGTTTACCAGAGCCACTGAGACTCCTCTTCTCTCCTTGTTCTGTCTTTGATTGTTTCAGGTCCAAAGTACACGAGTTATGTCTCATAACTAACAATGTAGCTATGAAGGCTCCTTTTCACTTAGTTCAAAGTTCAGGTACAGGTTGGCAGGTCAGCAAAACATCTCTGTGCAAGAGGCCGCTGTTCAATGACTGATAGGCATGAATCCCCTCGCTCCCTTCCCCACAAACCCCCCTCATTATCCTGAGGCCTGTGGCTCTGCCACTTGCCAAGATCGCTACGGAGCGGTAGGCAGAGGTCACTGGCTGACGCATTGGCACAGCCGGCGGGGAGTGGTGTGAGCCAGGAGCTCAGCTGGAGGCTGAGGCCTTTCATTTGGCCCTGTCATGAGCGAAGCATCACCGTTCATGTGGCCTCCTTCAAAGCTCTTTCACAGGTGTGCCCAGACACACGGGGACACTGTGGAGCATGCGCCCCTCTGTCTTGTTTCTTTGGCCACATGAGGCGAGAGGCCTTCAGGCTTGGGTGGGTACCCCTAGCTTTTCAATGTTAGAGGGGCTACAGTTTCGTACTTGAAATAAACTCTCCTTTACCAATTAAATCGTTTGAAGTATGTGGCCTACCACACCTTGCATTGGTTCTGCAGTAGTAACTTGGGGGCGGGTAACAGAAGTCGCACACACACATCCTGCTCATTTGGCAGCCTTAACCGAACCCCTCCGTGCCAGGAATAGCCATGAGGAGGAAACTGGACACCTTGTGCCGATCTGATGAGGAGCAGTTCCGGTCCCAAGCCTCCGTGTTCTGGTTTCGTAAAAAGCGGGAGACTGCCGTTCGGCAGTGCCCGTGGGAAAGCCCAATGACTCACTGTATGGTCGTGATCAATCCCGCCTCGGTCCTCAGATCAGGAGTTCACTGTAAACGGACGACTCTCCTGGCCCGTGATTTAACGGGGATGGACAAATTATGCCACTGCTGATATCAGACAAGCACCACGGATTTAACTCCATGGTAACGGCGCTTAGCGAATGTGCATAGATCATTCAACATCTGGCTCTCCTGCAAAAAACGTGCCTTTTCTCCCACTAGCGTGCTCATGATTGTCTTTCCTGGATTATGCGAGAGAAAAATTAAGGGATTCGAAAAGCAATCAGATGCACTGGATAACCAAACCGCAGTAATTCACCCACAATCCTTTGCAGTTGGTGCGGCCTGTCTCTAGGTACCTGCATCGAAGGCTCCTTGCGGTAGTGGCAAATGTCAAGGTCCTGTCCTAAAACACAATCCACACTGTAATAATAGGCCCTGCAGTATTGCAGCACAGCTGCTATTTAAGGTAATGTTTGTAGGACTTTTTGGTCATGCCCAAAAACAAGCACTAAACCAAACCTGAATGCGCATACAAGTAACTGTTTAATTACAAAAGACACCCTGTCTTTTGAACTCCAGTTATGCGAATATCATTTTCACTTCATCAAGAACAAGCCTGCTGCAAAGGCCAGTGAGCCCACCATTTTGGTCATAGTGGTACTTTTCCGTTTTCCTCCCTGATCCTGAGAAATGTATCATCTTTAAATCCATGCAGAGATTTAGTCTGATCCAGATCCTATGCATTTTTATTAACTTAGGATAAACTGAAACGGTACACTGACAAAAGGTGAAATGCTACTCTTTTTCCTCAGGGAGATGAAGGGCCTACACCAGCCCAAACCCCCATCTAGCCTCAACATCTGTCTCTCCCACCTCTGGTAGCACTACATACTGTATAGGACTCAGATTGGTTCACATTATCGTTGTGTGTCTGTATTGTCAAAATAGTGAGGGCCTTGTGAAATAGACTGTGATTTGTGTAAATCATTTGTTAGATACTATCAATTATTCATCCATAAACAAACATACAAGCACATTTCTCCATGATACATTGGAGAAATACCAGTTTTGCCCGAAAACGGCTTACAAAATGTTAGCCTCCAATTTGTAGGCTACATATACTTTATAAACAAATTACATATTAGCCGATTGTGGATTTATGTAGACGCATGTTCGCCCTCATTCTAGCACAATATCATTCTCTGGATGAACAATATTAAATAGTGGCCTGTTACAGGATCCAAATCATTTTTTCAATTAGTCTTTTGGAACCATCCCCCTATGGAAAAAGCGGGACCCGCCTACTGCAATAAAGACGTTCGGCAAATTTATCTGTCCATTTATCAAAGCGACGTCCCAGATGGTACCACCCCCAACCCCCCTTCCTCCCTCCCTCTCGCTAGCGCCAGCAAAACAGGGCAGATCGAGCAAGAGCTAATTATAATAACTATATATTATGCAATACCAGTCAAATCGAAATAACTGCAATGAATATATAAATTCGTATCATCTTGGGATATCATTTTTTTAAGCCAACAATGAATGGATGCGATATAGGAGCGTAGATTAAATGCGTTTTATTCGCAGTGACACGAGTTATTTATCAGATGCCAGTGCCTACGCAGTCATTTGCAAATACAGGGTGCACAAGATAATGGTACACTACATATCAGTAGAAAGATACAAATTATTACGGTTATTTGTGACGTACATTACATAAACCTTCTTATTTATTCAAACATCGAATGCGCACTTCACAGCAGACCGGCAAAAATAACCACAAATATAAATCATATTTAAAATACAAGCTTTTCAGTCCTTACCTCGACGTTTCCATAAACGCAGACGGACAATAGAGTCATTAAAATACAAAGCACCGTATGGGCCATTTTCTCTTTCTCCTTCTCGTTTTTTTCCCCGAAACGAGCTTTTATTGTTTTAATCTAATCTGTGCCAGAAAACCGGGTTATCTTGACAGCAGCTACCGCAATGGTGCCAGTCGGAGTCGGTGCCTGTCTCCAATATCTCTTGTCCTACAAGTGCGTCTAGTTGCTTGTTCGCAGAGACTTCCCTCTGAGCTCCAATCGCAGCTCGCGCTGTTATGTGGCTGCTGTCACGCTGGAGAAAACCAAGCCCTTTTCTGGTCGCTTCAACCACAATCGCACAATGGGCTCGTTTCACCCGAGAATATTGCACAGTGTGTTTACGACAGCCAGAATGCGGTTCGACGAGGTGGAAGAAGAGGGACGCCTACCGGAGATGGAGAGGAAAAGGAGGGTGGAATTAAAAAAAAGATTAAATGATTAGTCGTTAGAACACTGCACTGTCTTGAGAGAACGTTTGCTTTGAGAATATAAATTTGGCGCTTAAATACAGTACTAGTAGCCTACTATTCTTTGTCAATTTTGTTCATCAGTGCATTGCTGAGGCAAGGGCCTTTTCGCACTTTAATCACTCTGTCATGTTTTAAAATGATAAATGACAACTACATTAGTTAATTAATTAAATAATCAATTAGAACAAATTCAACTCCAGCTCAACTATTTTTTATTATTTTATTCGAAATGTTTTCTCCTCTACAATGCACTTTCTTGATAAACCGAGGGAGAGCAATTGTCTCCACTAGATGGCGCCACGCGTTTTCAGATTGTTCTTCCCCTATAGATGACAACTTTGTTCAGGTTAGGCATTACAGTTTTTTTCAACTGCTAACATGCATTGGTCAAAACTGAAGTCACATTTTCAAAACTCTTCACACAGTCAGCGAACCAGAAGTCTATGTGGACCAAACAATTAATCATTTTTCATTGCTTTCACACAAAATGCATTCAATGACCACATTTTCCAAAATCCATGAACTCTTTTCTCATTCATACTCCACCACCCGCAAAACACTATATATTTGCAGCACATTTTTCAAATGCAAAACACTGTTTTCAAAACTGTTAAAAACGCATTCAAAACAGAATTACGTCACAATGTGTGCAGCACTGTCCAATGATGGTTTGCTGTTACACAAACCACTCATTGGCCCCTACAATACAGAGAGGCTCATTTCTTTTCTGGATGACCTGCATAAATGACTTGTGCCAGCGGAGGAGAGAGGGGCAGGAAACTCCCCTACCTTCATTGTTGTGTGGGATAATGTGGCATTCCACCACTCTGCTGCAGTCACAGACTGGTTTGCTGCACATCCCAGGATGTTAGTACTATTCCTGCCTCCATACTCCCCCTTCCTAAGCCCCATAGAATAGTTTTTCTCTGCGTGGAGGTGGAAGGTGTATGACCACCGTCCACATGACCAGATGTCCTTACTGGATGCCATGAATGCGGGGTGTGGAGACATTTATCCTAAAGACTGCCAGGGTTGGATTAGACATTCCAAAAGATACTTTCCAAGATGCATCGCCAGAGAAGACATAAGATGTGATGTTGATGAGAACTTGTGGCCAAATGCAGGAGAGAGGGAGAACTAGAACCCTCACAGTACTGTACAGTATGAGTGATTATACTATACATGTTGTTTTTTGGTGATTATTATTGCAGCCCTGGAATTTCAGGAAATTGCTATTTTTTGTTTCAACTTTTTATTTTTCACAAGTAAATTACTATATGCAGAGATATAGAAAAAATAAACAATATTGAAGCAAATTTCTGCATTTCTGATTCATTGTTGTTACATATACTTTAGTACTGTCAATAAAGTGAAAAGGTGTTATTCTTATTCTATAATGAAATACTGATTTATGTGAAAAATCATTCAAACTTCAAAGATAAAAGTTCATAATTTATCTAATGCTCCCTGTCGTTAGTGTTTTTTAGGTCAGTGTGTTATGAGTGACAATGTATGCTTTCTGAGTGAGAATTGTTGCCTTATTTTGAGACATGTATGAAGTGTTTTGGTGGTTTGAGTGAGTTTTGGAAGTGAGATGAACTGTTTGGCCAAGATGCATGTTGGCACCCAGATTTTCAAGAGTTTTGAAAAAGTGTCTTCAGTATTGACCGATGCTTGTTAGCAATTGAAAAAAACTGTAATGTAGATATACTAGGGCGATATGCAGGTTCGATTCTCAGGTAGGGCACTGCCACTGTACCCTTGATCAAGGTACTTAACCTGAATTGCTTAAGTAAATAATAAGCTGCATAAATGTAAAGAAAATATAAAGAAATGTAAACAGTAAGTTGCTCTGGACAAGAGCATTTTATATCATCTTAAGAGAAAATATACTTTGTGATGAAGGTCAACCATCTGTTCAAGTTTGAAATATTTCAATAACTAACTCTGAATAGACTTACTATGATCTTTTCTACAAGTAACAGTCAATGAAGCCTTACAAAATTGAGTTCCATCGTCACTGTAAACACTCAAATATTATCAGAAGTCAAGCACTGCCAAAAACAAGCTGCTTTGTGTACGTTTTTTAGTGTAGCAGTTATTTGTTCAATGACAACTTGCCGTAGTCAACAGTGTATGTTCAAACAGTGAGATAGATATTTCTTCAGATAAAAGTTAAAAGTTAAAGTGGTCTGATGTGTGCAGTGCTGTGTTAGTGACATGGGCTGTGTGTGTGTGTGATTCAAAATCCCGGGAAGGCCAACAAAAGAAACAATGAACTGTGTGTTCACTTCTAGGCAGATGAACCCCTTAACCGTTCCAGGGGCACCGTAAACCCTGACAAATATCCAATCTGTGTGTGTGTGTGTGTGTGTATCTAGGAGAGATATGCAAAAAGACAAATTCCAATTACCTTGTGTAACATGGCAGAAAAAGCATATTCCTATTCCTATAACTTGTGGAACTGAATGTCATTTTCATGTCTGCGTGGCTCAGTAGGTATAGCGTGGCGCTGACAAAGCTTAGGTTGTGGGTTCGTTTCTCACTGGGACCACATATAATGAAAAATATATGCATTCACTACTGTAAGTCGCTTGGATAAAAGCGTCTGTTAAACGGCATATATTATATGATATTATGTCCAAATAGCTTATACCTGTAGTTTGGTTTTGTAATTATGTGTTTATAAATCACTGCACTAGGTGTAAGAGAGTATAAGTGCCCTTTGTATGACATGGAAAAGGGGGAAGTCTTGGACATAAATATATTTCTAGACAACTGGATCCCAGTTTGTTTGGCTCCTTCTTGTGATTAGTCTTGATTACTAATAATGAACTATTTATGTTTGTGTAAGTTAAAAAATATCCAAAGTACTTTATATCCACAGTTATGTGATTTCAACACAATTTCCATACCATGTAATTTGATGTACAGGATGTGTCAAAATTATAATTGGTTATGACAAGTTGAAACTCCTGCTTTGAAGTCACAACTGGGTATTCTATTCTAAAAACTTCATATTAATTCATGGAAAAGGGGGGGTGGCCAATGAATGGAAAAGGGGGGGTAACAGGTAGGTATTGCAGGTTTCCCATTAAATATGAGGATAAACTGTTTTTAACTGAGCCAAATATACAAGTAACGGTCCAAATAAAGGAAACAGAAGTAAATTCCACGTAACCCCTTACAGGGCAAGGTAAATGCCAATAAATACAAAGCCATTGTGAGTGATCACCTTCATCCTATGGTGAAGCATTTCTATCCTAATGGGAGTGGTCTCTTCCATGATGACAATGCCCCATCCACATGGCACAAGTGGTCACTGAATGGCTAGATGAGCACAAAAACTATGTAAACCACATGCCATTAACATCTCAGTCACCAGATCTCAACCCAGTTGAACACTTATGGAAGATTCTGGAGTGGTGCCTGACACAGCATTTTTCACCACCATCAACAAAACACCAAATTATGAAATTTCTCATGTAAGAATGATGGTGCATTCCTCCAATAGGGTCTCCTACACTTGTAGAATCTATGCCAAGGTGCGTTGAAGCTGTTTTGGTGGCTCCTGGTGGCCAATTGCCCTATTACAGTTTTTCTCAATCGTTTAAACACGTTTTCTGAAACTATAGCTCAATTTCTCAAAACTCTAAACACAAAACTGAAAAGAGTTAACCATTTTGGCAAAACTCCACAAATCTCTTGCAAAATGAAACACTGCACTCAAAACCATGTTCTCTCTTCTCAAAACTGATTCTTTCCACCAAAACGATACACACAGCTATCATATGAATATTTCTTACAGAGCATCAATTAAACACTGGTGTAATAAATTTAAAACACAACCATCAAAATACTGTTTATATATGTTTTGGCTTCATGAGGCCATGTTACATATTCAATTGTATAAAATTGTTTCCTTTTTCTCCTTTAAGGTTTAAGGCTTTTTTTGTCTCAAAATAGGTAGCAATTTTATGGTACAGTATAAAGACTGTTGCCATATTGTAATACAATACTGTGAATATATCATATAAATATTGCATTGACACAATCATTGTATCAGAATAGGATACAATGCACATTTGTCTATCCAATGAGCTCCAATTGGACTAAACTCACAACCCTGCTTCCCAGAGTCATACTGTAAACTTATAGTTGATACTGCAATATTGATAGAGTTCTGAGAATACACAAATGTTACCTATTTTGGCAAAACTCTGTGAAATCAGTGCACAAATACAAAAAGGTAACAAAGCAAATATTTATTTGTTACTGTAAAATACAGTAAAATGTTCAAACAGGTCAATGTAAATGCAAACAGGTGTACATGTAAATCAGTCATCCCGCCTCTGATCCTGATCAGGCCAGAGGACCTCATCTACATCGCATGCAATGTTCTCCCTGGCCAAGCAGCGGGGAAAAAGCACCTGGCGTGGCGGATCCACCCCTGGCATGCATCTGCGTGGATGTCGTCACACTGCCCAAATTGGGCATGGTGATGGATGACCCCACGGTGACCAATGGCTGCGCACATGGTCACATTTCCCCCACACAGGCCAGGGACATCGACGATGGCACGGTTGCCAATGATGTTCCTCCCCCGCCGCCTGGTCCTGGTCAGGTTGAACCCTGCCTCGTCAATGAATATGTATTCAGGTGGAGCAGCACTGGCATCAAGTTCAAGCACTCTGAAAAAGAGAAAATCACCATATCAGACAGTAGGCCTACATACAGGAATACTGAGGTGCATAGTGACATGTCTATACAGAGTACTGAAAGGATATGGTCAGTTACAGTAACCTGCTGTACTCACTTGCACATATTGGTAACGTAGCTCCTTCACTCTGTCAGCGTTGCGCTCAAAAGGTACGCAATATACCTGTTTCATTCGAAGCTGGTGTTTCTTCAGGACACAATCTATTGTGGACAGGCTGACCTGGTCAATGTTTGGGAAGAGGACATTGTCTTGTATGACTCTGTCTTTACGTAATTTCCCTCAGTGTAATGACATTAGCCAACACCATGTTGATTATGGTGGTCTCTTGCTCATCTGTAAATTTCCAGCCTCTGCCACCTCTTGCTGGTCGTCCTTCTATTCTGTGAAAAGCATATATGTTTCTGCCAGTATAGGTGGAGTTTGCTATCAAATCAATGTATTTCATAAATGTAAAAAGTATATACAAAGGCTACAATATTTCATTAAGACAAAACAACATTATACATTTCTCTAAGCACTGTATATATCCATAGAAACCATAAAGTTACATTACTGAAATTACTGTAGAGAGTATAGAAGGCCTCTTTTATGCTCTGACACATGATTGAAGTGTTTTGCCAATTGAGTTTGAACAGGTAAGAAGTGAGTGTGACCAATTGGTATTTCAGGTGTGGCATTTTGAAGGCCAGTGTTTTCCAGGTGAACAAAGTGTGCTAAATGATGAGCTTTGTGCTTAGAGTTTTGCAAACATGTGATTTAGAATTGCTATTTGAGTGAAAACAATAGAATTGTGCTTAGAGTTTAGCAGTCTGGAGTCTTGTTGTTGATACATGAGCTTCAAGTTTTCAAAACTGTGTGCATAGTTCCATTTTTTGTGTGTATGCAATGGAGAAAACTGTAACTTTATGTTGGTGTTCTCTTTATATGTTGCTGTTTAAGTTGCATTTTGGTAAAATTATAAATGAACAGCAAATTTGCAGTACTGTATTTTCAAAATGGTTATTGAAAATGGAGTTTGTTTATTATTTGCAGAAGGGTGAATGGTGCGCCCTCACCTACATACTCTCATGTGTATCCATGACTTCCCCTAAATTTGAATATATATTATATTAAAATGAATGGTAAAAACCCTTGCCATGAATATTTCACTGGACTGAGTGACCTTCTCCACAATGGTTTAGTTATCTGTTCATTGTTGGGAAAACATAACACATTATAAAAACTACAAATATATATGATATTAATTACCTTTCTGTATTCTAAATATCTTTCTGTATTCTATTTGTGCAATTAATAATTATAATACATCATATTTCTATAGCACTTTCCTAAATACTCAAAGACGCTTTACAAACACAGGATAAAAAATTTAAAAGTAAATGATTAAAAGAAGGGAAATATAAAATTTGAGCAGTGAAGTGAAAGGGAGGGAAGGGGGAGAGGAGAGGGGTAGAAGGTTAAGTGTCAAAAGCAATAGTGAAAAGGTGGGTTGTGAGGGTTTACTTGAAGGATGGCAAAGTGTTGGACTTTCGGATGTGACTGGAGAGAGTGCTCCAAAGGGAGTGGGCGGTTGCAGCAAAGGCCCTGTCGCCCCAGGTCCAGTGCTTTGTCCTGGTGGTTTGGAGTAAGTTTGCGTCTGCAGACCTGAGGCGACAAAATGTTTCCTGTATTTGATCGGGAGCCAGTGGAGGTCATGGAGGACAGGGGTGATGTGATCAGTGTGGCAGGTGGAGCTCAGCAGGAGGGCAGCAGAGTTTTGAACATAATATTTGAACACAATTGAAACATTAAGGAGCATACTACTGTAGGAATTAGAGTAATAAATTGTGTGTTGGATACAGTAAGCAACAGACATGGTAACAATACAACAGTCAAATACAGTAATAAGCAAAATCTCATTGTTGAAAAATATACAATGAGAATATTATGAGATATTCTGTTATGAGAATTACAGTATTATATGGTAGAGTTATAGTAGGACAATGGTGGCAATGTTAGCATAATGGTTAAGGAACTGGGTTTGTAACGCAAAGGTTGCAGGTTTGATCCCAGGTGGGGCACTGCCGTTGTACCCTTGAGCAAGGTACTTAACCTGGATTGCTTCAGTAAAATATCCAGCTGTATAAATGGATTGTACGTAAAGAAATGTGAAACTGTGTAAGTCGCTCTGGATAAGAGCGTCTGCTAAAAGCCTGTAATGTAATGTAATGACTAGTTAGTGACTCTCCTCGCAGTAATTTCTATGGATTTGAAATTAGCAGTGAAAGCAACAAGTTTGTAAACCTCTTTGGTATAACCCTTGCTTGCCACAATATATTTTCCTAAACTTGCACTTGCACTGCCTTGAGGTATCGTGTTATTTAGACACGAACTAAAATTAAATTGGCAAAAGCATGACTGTTGATTTCCGGAGTATTGATGGTTATATCAGTGCCCTGAGATGGATTTCTGTGTGGAGTTTGCATGTTCTCCCGTGTTTCCTCCGGGTACCTTTCCTCCCACAGTCCAAAGGTGTATTGGAGAGTCTAAATTGCCCGTGGTATGAGTGTGTGAGTGAATGGTGTATGTAGTGCCCTCGATGGATTGGCGCCCCAGGGTGTATTCCTGCCTCTCGCCCCATGCATGCTGGGATAGGCTCCAGCCCCCCCCGTGACCCTAACTAGGAATAAGCGGCTGAAGATGAGAGAGAGATGGTTATATCGCTCAGCACTCTTTGCATATAGGAGGATGGACCAAAATTGTCATCAATAATATTTTCTTATGGCCAATTTTAATTTTTAGATTCTAATAATGACCATTCGAAACTATCAATGTAATATTCTAAATACGCCTCTTAATTTCAACAATGCATAATTCGCAGGTCAGGAGAATTCGTTGTATCTGGGCCACCACATGCGAACACTTGAGGGCGCCCGACAGCTAAATATATATCAACTCTATATCATCCATGTGTTGCGAGCATAAACACATTGGTGTACCTAAAAATGGAGCGTTTTTTGTCACTCGTGATAACCCGAGCTTATGTATACATAGTAACGCTTTCGATAATGAATGTGAATATCTTGTAATACAAATGAAATAATCATACCGTTAAAGTGTCAACCATACATAAGGCCTTCAACCTATGCTCAAGGGAGAAGTTGTCCGTAAGCAATGGCACAGGACCAGCTAACTCCATTATGGAGAAAAACGCTAGACTGACTTCAGACCAGCGCTCACGAACAACTTCTACCTACACCACAAACATTACAGCCTCTGGTAATCGGACGGTAATTCCCGGTACAGGGAAACCAGATGCGATTTTACTGGGTTGCTCAGTTTTAAGTTTTCACGTCACTCAATTCCGCATTGCTGTAATTACTGTAGAGACAACTGTTAGTAAATCAAAATCTCAACGCAGAATCACGGGGCACACCTACATACCATTATAATAAAACAAAGGAACACTTTCGAAGTATTGATTCTTGTGATCTGCTTGTGATGATCCACCGGCCCTCCCTTATCGGTCTTCAAATTCTGATATTTTGGAGAACGGTTAAAACATTACTTGTACATTGCATAATAATTTGTATATTTGGCAAGTCAGAGCATAATTATACTTCCCGATGACAACAATGGCTTCAAGACCATCAGTGACTACATGCATACCTGACGCAACATTCCACAAAACAATCACATGACACTTTGGCCGTTTTCTGTACGGATATGAGACAGCGAATGATTACACAAAGGCATAAATATACAATATAGCTCCTTATTATAATGCGTGTCAATTGACAATAGCCTAATCGCAAGTATCCTACGGCCTGCTCAGCGGTGGACCTTGAGCTCTTTCAGTTGTACGCGTCTCAAAGCCTCAAGCTGGAAGTCCGCCCAGGCTTTGTAAACGTTACGCACACGCACCGGTGGCAAGGGGCTACATTTCCGGGGGAAACCACCCATGACGCAATAAGATATTCAAACTAATACTAATATGGTCAGGTTATGGACATTTTGTATGGAATTTGCTACTCTTTTGAGCAGATTTAATGTATGTGCCCATGTTTAGCTGCAGCACTAGTTGCCCCTCCCAATCGATTTCATGCTTTAGTCCTGACACCTGTCTCAACCTTATTATTTAGTTGACGTCACAGCACCCAGCTGGGTGTGGGAAGGTAGTCGGTTCGGTTTGGTTAAGTAATAATTATTCGCAAACACGTTTACCTGTCTAACAACAAGAACGCTCAACAAACAAGATTTCGACGAGAGACATGGAATAATTTATGGGAACAAGTTTGAACTAGAATCTTTCTTCCACCGGACTGTCTCTTAACTATGCACCTGTTCTTTGCTTCCGAATATACTTTTTGATCTAATTGGGTGCTTCATATAGACATTTCCTCCTCTTAGTAAAGGATTGAGTTTTCTCATTGCAGTTTACTTTCCCAACGTACAAGTTTTAACGAGGAAAAATGAGCTCCGTCGCGTTTGACCATGGGGTAAGTTGTTATTTTATTTGTTTACAGGGTTTGGTTAGTGAACACGGTGTTTTGACCACAACGCAAAAATGTAACTTATTATTTGACCAAAATAGTAAATGTGTTAGACCATTGAGTATTTATTACAATTGCCCATTTAAAATGCATTAAAATCCAACATTAACATATTTGTATAACTTGTTTAGTCGATTTTGACATGTTATCTTGAAAATATTATATAGTGTTATATAAATATTTTAAAAGAGATGTTACACGAATATTATCGCAAGATCAGTTGCCTTGGTTCAGAAATAAATAGTCATAGGCCTGCTGTGCTGATTTCTTCACTTTAAAATGGCTCTTATTCCAATCTAAAGTTACCCTGTTGACAAATATTATATTTAAATGTTCACGTTTTATGAAATACGTCCAGCATTAAATACGCGTTTTTATTGTTTCGGCGGTGAGAGCGGGAAAGCATCGTACATGCCTTTTTAGAATGACAGTATAACTTTTCAGACTGCATCAGTTGTTCTATCTTTAATTACTTTAGCCACAAGTTGTCCTAAAATTTTAGGCCAAAAATGAGAAGGAGTTTGATGGGGGCCCTTGGATTTGTATCCACAACACCAGCACCTTGAGATAACCTTTTGCAGAGTAGATTGAACTATCCCTCTTGCTGGTATTTCCGTGGAGGCCAGTATGTCGTGGATTCTGGAATAATCGCTGTTCTTTCAAATCCTCTTCCTGGTTTGTCCCTAGTGTCCTTGTACCTTCCCCACCAAATATGTATATAGTATATAAATGACTATAAATAAACCATAATTTCCCTGTCCTTTAACAAGTTTGCAACAATCTTATTTTTACCTATTACACAATTATCAATTATCAGCTTTACTCAGGATATATTTATATGGTCCTGGAGCTGGTTTATCTTTTGTGTAATATGGCTTAATTCTTCCTTAAACCCACCCAGCAGACACAAGTAAGTCAACATGGGGCATAAAGTAAGTTGGGTTTTTAACTTTGACTGCATATCTGACATGCTCTTGGTGTAACACATTTGAATGAACTCCTCCCCCTTTACTTTTTTGATACTGGGCAGCAGCAGTACGGTTCAGGGAGGTTTCATTCTTCATGTTTTTTGGAAAAAAAATTCCCATATATGCATACGACCTGCATTTAGATATAATCATTCAAGGATTTCAAAGTTGTGCATGCGTGTGTGCGATCGTGTTTTAGAAGCAATGGACCATCAATATCTAGCATTGACACACATCAGCCTTTTTTTGTGTTCCCCAGTTTAGCAGTTCCACCAAAGGCAAGGCAAATATTTATTTATCACTGGTCAATTCACCCTTTAACCCGGAGTGTGACTTG
Source organism: Aldrovandia affinis (assembly GCA_029706075.1). NCBI lineage: Eukaryota > Metazoa > Chordata > Actinopteri > Notacanthiformes > Halosauridae > Aldrovandia > Aldrovandia affinis. Next base: position 481,454 of record JAINUG010000306.1, on the reverse strand, counting down.
TCAGTAATCATTCCCATTTTGAGCAGTGTTATGAGATCTGAATGCAAGTCAAAATGCGCTTGCGGGTTCATGTTCACGCCATGCTGAACCATGCAGTTCACATGTATGCCAGTGTCACGATACACTGCAATGTGCCCTCATTGGAAATGAATTCAAACCAGCACAGCCCTGCTCTAAAACAGACACTACAGCGCTCTCTTAGCCAGCCAGTAATACACATTAACCTGGCAGTTGCAGTGACTTGTGTGTGTGCCTTTTTTTGTGAAGATGTGGTTCCTGGAGGGGGTATGAGTTTGGCTCAGATTTTACAGGCCTGCCCGGGCCTGCCTGCATTCTGTGGCCCAGGAGTTTTCCTGCCTGTCCAAACTCGACTCCTTCAGTATCCTGACTTACTTTGTTTGTACTGATGAGACAGTTCCCTATCATTGTGGAATCACCAGGGAGAGCCACGCACGGAAAAGGTAAGGGTCTCTGCTTCTCACCCACACGAGTCCACACACTGTGCCTTCATCGTGGGGGCAATGGTAGTGATCTTGATTCATTACAGTGGAGCGGATTCAGAAAGGTTTCAGTTGCGTGACACCACGATACATGTTTCTGTGTATCAGGGAAAGGGTGGCTAATGTGTTTTAAACGTGTACCTATTGTATGTCTGCGTGCTAAGTGGTATGGGTGTCTGATGGGTGGATTTGATCAGAAAAAAGATTGCAGATTCATTGGGGTCAAAAGATTAATGACATCAGACATGCTGCTCTTTTTGCTCTCGGTTTAGATCAAGGTGGAGCCTTATTTTCCCCCACTCTGTAGATGTATGGCTCGGGAATGCATTGTCGTTGACAGTCCTGTAAGCGCGTATTGCGCAAGCTGTATTTTCAACACCCTGGATATAGCTGTAGGAACTCCTTGTATTTAGAAAAAGAAGAAATGCAAAGTCCTTTTATTTCCTCATCAGTGGCACATTGCTGGATACAGTTGCCTCTGCCTCACCTGTGTTCCTTTTATGCAAAGGCTACATGATTAGGCTCTAATTATTTTCAAATCCAGCATAATCTTCCTATATTTTCAGCCTTCAGTGTTCACAGGGACATTGGGTGTGCCTGAGTACTCCCAGAAAATATGCATTTGTTTCAGTTTCTTCACTTGAATGAGCGAAATTCACTTCTGATGTAGTTTTGGTGGTTCCTGGTCCTCCTAGAATAGCATTAAGTGACTTGCTTTAGCGTTGCCCCACACTTTGGCACTCATAGAGCAGCCGCTTAGGATCAATGACTGGTGCAATAATAGCTTTTCTGTAGCTTTGCCTTGTTCTTTGAGAGTGGAATAGTTGGAAAGTGGGCCTTTTGTTCCTGCTTGTAATAAGACCTCTGTCTTTTTGACATCTCTGTGGACGCTAGGAACTTCTCCAGTGTCCCAACATAACGAAGCTGGGTTTTAATGAGGGGAAACAGTAGGTTAGCATTCACCTGCCCAATTACGCACAGTCTGAGCTGTGTGCCAGTGTTTGACCTCGTTTGTTTGTTTTTCCCCATAGGTATCTTAGATTCTACACATTTTGTTTGCAAAAGTCAATTGCTTCTTTAACAAAATGTTTGTTGAAAAATGAATTGACTTGAAAAGATGATTTCTTCATGTATGCCAAGTACTTGGTATAAAAAAAACAAAGAAAAAAAACAACGTGTTGCCCTGTCCATCTGTATATGACCTTTCCTCAGAGAGAGAGAGAGAGAGAGAGAGAGAGAGAGAGAGAGAGAGAGAGAGAGAGAGAGAGAGAGAGAGAGAGAGAGAGAGAGAGAGAGAGAGAGAGAGAGAGAGAGAGAGAGAGAGAGAGAGAGAGAGAGAGAGAGAGAGAGAGAGAGAGAGAGAGAGAGAGAGAGAGAGAGAGAGAGAGAGAGAGATTTCTGTATAAATAACTGGGTATGTCTTAAACCCCTGATATAAGCAATCGATAGCTATGTTTCCATAAGTGTTAAAATTATGCACCATACCTCATGGAAGCAGGCCTAAAGGTAAACTTTAAAAAAAATAAACATTGGACCTTTAGTAGCATGTTTTATAAATCAGCAGTTTTGGACAATGCTGAAATAACTTGTCCAAGTGTGCATCAGGGATAATGAAAACAATTACAATTTGCACACCTACCCTACACCTGGACTGCATGATAAAATATATTTATATGATGAGCATATTTTAATGCTAAGACCACAAGATGTAGGGCCCGCTCAAATTCTGAGAACTTGTTAAAAAATTATTATGAAACGGGGCCTTTTACCCACAGCATAAAGATATGTTTTTTATCGCTCTGAGGTGAAATCCCTTTGCCATTCTGCTGCAAACGTAGCTTCTGTTAGCCTCTTGTACCTGAAGTGTTTGGTCAAACTGGGTCTTTCCTACCGGAGAATGTGTTTAGTCAATTGAATGTGAATGATTTACCCTCTGGTTGTTTTGGGGCACACTGTTTAATAAAGGAGCATGGCACGGTGAGTTAGCGTGGTAAAATGGCACATCAGAATATCAGGGAGGGGGGTGGTGTAACAAAAGTAAAGCGCTGCTGTTTTGCTCTGTAAAGATTCTGTATGGTATTCAGAGAACCGAATAAACCGACCTATTGCCATGACAACAACAGCAAGAAAAATCACCTATGGCTATGCTGTACCTAAAGCAACAATATCGTGAAGGAGGTCAGGTAGAAAAACAGTGAAATGGTGAAGAGGGTGCTCAAGAGAAGGGGTAGGCCTCCTGGTGACAGAATCTTATTTTTGTTGGGGTGGGGCATAAGTTCCTCTCCCTGGTAAATTCACTGTCAGTCCTGGGCTGGTTGGGGGGGTGGGATAAGAACACATCAAAGAGCCAGGTAATGAACATTAGTCCAGAGGACCTCTCTCTCTATGAGGGCAAGAGCTGAAATGTGAAAGGAAGAGGGGGGGGCGTAAGATGAAACCTAAACACAATTTGCCGACCGTGGCCAACATGAGCCCTCCTGTGGAACTCAAGGTCATCAGTCTGCGTTTTGTCCTTTGCATTAAGCGTACCTTGTACACCGCCAGTGTGGATGCTCAATAGAGATATTCACGGTGTGTCATAATATGGTCAAGCTCAATCTAAAAAGGCTGGTCTACAGTGTTGATCATTTTCTTTTTCTTTTTTATGCCTTTTATGCCCCTTTTTCTTCCAATTGGGAATAACCAACCGTCTTCTAAGCCGTGTTTGCTGCAACCTCCGCAGTCAATTTAGGAGAATGTAGACAAGCTCCTCCGAAACAAGCTCCTCTGCTTCTTTTTGCAACTCAATCACTTTTCGCACGTACAGACAAGTCAGACAAAGACACTTTGTGCACAGCTTTATACCGGGAGACTGGAGGTCATTGGTGTGCGATGAGATACTGACAAGCCAGCTGAATCCCCCCCATCTCGTCGACTCTACCACCAATTATGCGTTGACCTGTGGGGCTGCTGGCCACAGTTTGCAATGACACGGTCTGAATTCACTGCATTATTTTGGAAGGCCTGATAGAATCTGTTGGGGAAAATCAACTCAATCGCTTGTGCTTACTTTACTTCCTTGTTTGTGATGTGCTTTCACAAAAATTCCTAATCGTGGAGTCCATCATTAATATTTTAATTGCATTCCTAATATCCCATGATGCAATGCAGTTTGACTAAGTATTTCATTTTGTTTATCCTTTATCTCTGTTGGTGGAAAAAATAGACTAGTGCATATTGGAATCATAAATTCTAAATTCTAATTGTGCATTCTCGGTATTCAACTATAGGAGAAGTTTCGAGCGAGCAATTACAATGACGGAGTGCTTTCCTGGGATCTTTAGAATTGCTGAGCCAAAACCACAATGTACTGATCACGTGTGAAGCTGGCTGTGATGTTGAGATGCAAGGCACAGCCATGGTCTAAATGAGCCAAATTTACATGAGCGGCGGGAGAACTTCTTTATTTCAACTGGCCCTTATATTCATGAGTTTACCACAATGTTTGTTACTCTCAAAGCGGAACTGCGATGGCACCATTGCTGTGCAGATGGCAAGGAATGTTTTCATCATGAGAATCTTTGAGATCTCTCGTTTGTTGAAGTTTTCTTTCTAGATGTTTTGACAAGAAATGTGTTGAGGTCCAGTTAAACTTTCAGTTATAATGTGGATTTGAGATATTTTCAAGTGAAATTGTGTTCTCCTCGAAATTCTGCAATGACCATTGCCTCTCACGATTTTTGTCGATTACTACGAGACCGGCGGAACAGCAATGATGGTTGCAACCAGGAATATCTGAATTGCGATGGCTGACTTTGACTTTGTCAGCGAGGATATACTTTTGACAGAGGACAATAAAGTCAGTCTTTGCATGAACATATTTTGCAGTCCAGGTAAATTTGTGCTGGTTCAGTGCTCGAAAAGGTGTCACGCTGAGTACATATGAACGGCACGTGTGTAAATGCGCTTCCCTCAGGGAGATAAGCAATAATGGAATACTTTCTACAGAAGTTGCAGGGGGCACATCCTGGCTGGTCAATTCACCTCAAGACGCTTCTTGAAAACCAAGAAGAGAGATGTGAATTTTAAGTAGATGTACTTTAATCCTCCAACCCCCTTCCCCCTTTACTCTCTCCCCTCAAACTCTCCCATTTACACTCTTCTCTCCCCTCCCCCCCTGCCACGTCACCCTAGTGTGACTCACCACTGTGAAACTGTGGTGAAACTGTGAATAATCCACATGATTAGCGTTTGGTTGTTTTGGCCCCAGGTGTTGGGCTTTTGGCTTTTGCATTGGGGCTCTCTTCCATATAAGACCTGGAATGGTGAGTTACTATGTTGCTAACATTCCTCACAGTGACAAATCAGGCTTGAAGAGAACATGAATGTATTTCACACACATCCTGATTATAATTACCCTTCCTTGAAATCTCACATTTGGATTATCTATATTCAATTTTGATTTCTTTGTTTTTGATGGGATTTATATTTATGTATTTTTTTTGACAAAATGCCATTGATCTTTTTATTATAAAGAGTTCAGATGCATGAGTTCTAATGCCCCTGCAATTATAATTTAGGAATGTGCCCCTCCTGAGTTATGCAAACTACATCCGTTGCATCGAAAAAATACTTTCATTGAATTTAGAATATTGACATTTGTACATTCTTGAGTGCCGTCCTTCTTTTTTTTCTCTATAAATATTCAGTTTGCGTTAGATTTCAACACCCTCAACTTGTATTGTTATAGTTTTTCGAAATGCAGATCTGAACCTCTCAGTGAACATCACAATTTAGATAAATTCACTAACAAGCCAGAAATTATAGCTACATGCTGTGCACATCACAGTGCCTTTCAGAAGATTGACAGAGCAGATTTAAGGGTGCGTCACTCAACCGGGAAGATGGAAAGCTGAAGAAATGGAAGAATAAAAGAAAGAAGAAATGGAAGCTGGGAACAAGTTGTAAAATGTCCCGTGGGCTTTCATCTCTGCCAAAAAAAAAAACCCAGAAGCAAAACATTGTCCCCTCCCGGATAACGTGAGAAAGGGATGGAGAGAACGAACATAGCATACGCTTCGAAATGGAACTAATGGCTACTAAACGTAATCGATTTTGTCATTTTGAGTCAAAATATAAAGTCAATTTGAATTGGTGTGTAAAGGAAGCCTAAATGTAAATGAAGTAAGGAGAGAAGAAGAGATTCTTTCTCCACCATTGCCTTTTTCAAAGTGATTACCTAAGGAAGTGTTTACTTGTTAGTGAGGTATCAAGCGGTCTTTGGGCAGACATGGATCTTTGGATTTCATTGATTTTGTTTGCTGTGTAATTGCCTCATTGTTCTGCATGCTGGTTTCTGTAAGGGTGGTCGGCGCTTTGATGCATTGCTGAAAAGGGCTGGGCCCCATTGCTGGCTGGCCCACCTGAGATGCTGTTGCTGTGTTGTGTTTTATTAGGGATCCTTGCTGAGCACCAGGCCCCAGTGTGGCCTGCCTATAGTACATTACATTACAGCCATTAAGTACACTTACACAGTTTACATTACTTTACATACAATCCAGTTATACAGCTGGATATTTCCTGAAGCAATTCGGGTAAAGAACCTTGCGCAAGGGCACAGCGGCAGTGCCCCATCTGGGAATTGAACCTGCACCCTTTGTGTTACAGGCCCAGTTCCCTAAAAATTATACTACACTTCCACCTTAGTGACTCCTACCTCAGAGTCATGAGGGCCAATTTCACACTCACATGGCCAGACCTTAATATCAACGGAAGCAAATGTCCTGACTTTTCCATTGCTTTTACGGCAGATATGAAAGGTTTTAACAGGAAAATTGCTACCTGCCCGGTCAACAATTGGGGTCAACCCTACCTTCCTGGTCAACATTCGCGCGCCCCCCATTCCACTCAAACAATCATCTCATGCATTTTGCTTAAAAGATTTATGATCTATGTGACCTACCCTCTTCATTATTGAACTGCTGTGGTTGCATCCCAGTTTCGCTTTTTTATAAGTCTTACGTCAAGTCTCAAATCTTTTTTTAATTTTATTTTCTTCAATATATGCAGAAGAAAATGCTGGACTGCTTTGAACTCCACCTCCGATATGAGTCTGCATATTCCTCAGACAACGGTGCGGAAATCGCCTATCCCTACGTTCATTTTGTAATCTGTTTCAATGCATTATGACAACTCCCTTGGTCCGCCTGACGATGGCAGTTGTGGAGACACACCGCAGGGCTGCTGTAAGCAGGTAGAAAGCCTTTTAACCTGCGCTCTGTTATCCATGTTTGAGTGTTGTTTGGGCTCGTAGTTTTTGACCCAGTGCCACAAAGCAGCAGTCAATGAGATTGTCTTTGTTGAAAGAAAAGGACTGCTCTTCTCTTTTTTCCCTAAGGTCTTTATCCAGCCTGTTTACAGCAGCCTGTATTTAACACTTCTCTTTGTAGTAATGATTCAACTATCCATCTTTATCAGGCCATATTAAAAACAGATATAATTCAGTTTTTTTAATTTTGTCTCTTTTTTCCCGTATGGATTTCTATATTGCCACTTCACTCGATCGAAACAAAACTCGGCACGCATGTCCTGCTTGGTCTGAAATCGCGCATGGAACATTTTGGAAGTATTTGCCCAAGAGCCACGCTCCCTACGCCCCAAAATTCACAAGTTTAAAAAAACAAACATTTTCGGCGAATCAAGCATCCCGTGGCCAACAGAGCATAGAGTTATAATTAGGTTGTCATTAGTTCCTTGTCAAGTATATCTAAATTGCGAAAGAATAAGTGACCTCACGCGGCCACGCCCCCTAATGTGTGTGCACTACACAACACTGATGTGTTTCGCAAGACACGCAAGCCTCCTACGTCATAAGTCGCAGGGTTTTGATTTCATGCATGCTTATACTAGACCTATGGGCCCACTTATATTGCGAAGCATTCGATTGTATCTTGAACAGTCTTCGTGCCACGCCCCATGCCATGTGCCGTTTTGCTTACAACATGCACCAAATTAAAAAAATTTGCCTTTTAAAAAGCAAAACGCAAGCCTCCCCCAGAAAACACAGTTTTGTAAGTAGGCTACGTCACACATAGTCTAGGTAGCGGGGTACTGGTATTGCAAAGGAATAATCGTTATCACAGATGCTTTGCTGGCCACACCCCCTACAATTTTCCATCCACCAAAATCTGTATTTTCCCTTGATTATTTTGTGATTCTCTCTATCCAAAAGTTTCTCGACATCCATATTCTCTAATTTTTATTTTAGTACAACAGCTATAGTATGGAATTCAGTCAAAATGTGAAGATATTGGATGCATTCTTTGAAACTAAAAGTTTTGTTTTGCTGATCAGTGTTACGCGCATGGTCCAGGGGTAATAGTAGATTAGCTACATAGTAACTGAAAGTCTTTGATTGCTATTTTCTTTAGTCATTTTTTTGTTGCCTTTATAGACTGGATACGTCTTGTACCCCTGGATCATGATCTTGTGCATTTGTCACCTATAATGGTCTCCATTCTTATCTGAAAAGGGCCGGTGTGGGTGCAGGCTTTTGTTCTAGCCCATCTAATCAATTAATCGTGATTCTCAATCACAACCATAATTAGCTGAATCAGGTGTTGTAATGCTGGGCTAGAACAAAAGCCTGAACCCACAGCAGCCCTTTCCGGATAAGATTGGAGCCCCCTGGTGTATTGGATTTGCAAAGGAATAGTATGCATCTCATGTAGTTTTGTGGCCACGCCCCCAAATGTTTTCTAGAGCTTAAAAAAAATTGTGTTTTTCCATACGTTGCTGGTGCATGTAAGACTCCCACAGCACAACTAGCAGGGACTTGAAACTATACGTGCTTCAAGGAAGCATAGGCAAACAGGTTGAAAATGTTACTTCCTAGGGATGCCTGACATCAAACTTGTTGCGTCACGTGGCGTATTGGCCATGTTGCATGCTGCGATACTCGCTAATGTGCTTTGCTCATATACACTCCAGACTTGGTAAACACATTTTAAGTGTGATGTGCTTTTGATTAGTCTTTGGAATTTTTTTATCAGTTTGCACGGGGCTTGGAAGCCTCCGATTTTGCCTGCAGCCTGTAGTTGTATTTATTTACCGTACAGTGCTGAAGAAACTCATTCAGGATAAATTGTGCACATGTTTCATTCACCATATATAGATTATTTCCAAAACCATTATTATAACCAAATATCCAACATTCTTTCTGTAGCTACTCCCTGGGTTCAGTGTGTTGATATATTACATGGTCTTCAGTTCCAGGATAGTACAAGTACGTATCGGAATATATTACATCAAATTTGAGACATTTCATTTTGTTACATGAATGACCCACAAGATATTCAGAGCTACTTTTGTGACACTTAGCTTTAAGAAAATGAAGCATTAAGAAACCGATGTAGTTAAGGATTATAAGTAGCCATGTTGAGTGATGTTTTTTAAATTGGCAAACAAACGTACTCCAAAAATAAATTTTGAATAAATTTAGATTTTACGGCCCATCTACATGCATATAGCCACTTTTAATGCATTTTTTACACAGCCCTTTGAGAGTAACTCTGTATTGATATACTCTGGGGGCTTTTGATATTCCAATTGATGTTCTCATCCTCACTTGCACCGTTGAATATCAAGTAATTGCCTCACTTGATTTGATGGTTCATCGGTATTCTGTACTGAAGTCCTTGATGTGTTACAACCACTTGTGAGCAAACATTAAATTCACCAGATAGAAAACGGTCTAAGCTACAACTTTAAAAAAAACGGGTGAAAATACTAAATGCCTGTAAGTCGCTCTGGATAAGAGCGTCTGCTAAATGCCTAAAATGTAATGTAAATGAAAAATGTAATGTAACGTAATGTAGTCTTTGGCCATGTTCCTCCTTCTGGAGGGATCCATCCAGTTAAAAGCAATGACCAAAACCGTACCTCCCCCTGGTACCCATGTGAATGTTTTTTTGGGATAGGTTCCCCATTTGGATGTGTTGTTAAGGGGTTTTAAATGCCCTATATAACGCGAAATGCCCCATTGAAGGCTTTGTCTATTTAATGTAAATGTCACATGCTTGAAGCGCCAGGCATGCTGGTATCAAGCAGCACAAGTGTGTTTTTGAGTCTGAACTGGCTTGTGTGCTGTGTCTCTGAGCCACACCTCATATGCTGGCGCCACTGGCAGCGCATCTTGTTAGACGGGTTTGACTGCTCAGTTCTTTCCTGCGAAGGAACGTGTTTACCTCATCTCAGAGTAACAATCCCCCCACTAAGAGCACGTTAGATCTGTTTAGTCTCTGCCTTTCACTCCGTTTTCCGTCCGCTGCGTTAGATTTTACAAACGGACTCCAGTATTATGGCTGACTCCCGTTTCTTAATTTTACATCTAGGGCCCTATTTTGGTGAATTAGGACGGTGTCGGTAACGCAGACTCAAAGCGAAGACGGTGGCGCTTTAGGGCGTGTCTAACGCAATTTCGGTAATTTTGTGACTTAGGACGATAGCGCACCTCTGGCACAGTTGTAAAAGAGGTTGGATTAACTTTAAAAAATACACGTGGGTGTGGTGGGGGTTTGGTTTCATAATGGCCAATCAGAACACCTATTTTCTATCCCTTTAAATACCAGTGCGTTAACGCTATAGCAAATTGGCAATTTCCTCACATGGATGACAGTTTTGCGCGCTGCGCCAGGAGCGCTTCTCAAAAGGTGCGGGAGGTCCGGAAAACAAGGCGCACATTAATTTGTTATTTTCATGATTTGAGTTTATATTTTGAGACCTACATTGTTAAAAGAAAGTGTTTTCTTTTACCATCACTTTTTTCCTTATTTGTAGGCTTTCCAACTTAAAAAAACAAAGTTTCTTTTCTTCTAAATTAATGTAATTGTTAAATGGAAAGCAATAAATAACAAACTAACAACTGCAACTAGGCCTGTTTCATTTATGTTCATCATGCAGAAGAAACTGCATGTACAGCCGAACTGATAGCCATCTGGCCAACACCAGCTACCAAACCCAAGTTATCGCTCACAGTATCTCCTTTGGCGTCCAATTATGTACTCCATTTTCTGTAGTGCAAATGGGAAGAATAAAACCCTTTCACATAAGAAAAACAATGTGCATACAAACATATATATATTTAACAGGTGTATCTTACTGTACGGTAGTGATGGATGGCCTGCTGGCTTCAGTCTTTCATGTCCATGCATTGAATATCCACAAGCTGTGGTGAAATAGTTTTTAGCTTAATTGATTACGCTTGCAAGTTACCCATGGTTTGGACGATTTGCCTCAACGTGGGGGAAATTAACAATATTCACAAAACATTGTCATGTGATTTCAGATAATGTGCGCATCAATAAAGTCACCAAATTGCACAGAGCGCCAGTGTTTGCGCTAAGAGATGGTCTAGTTGGTGTCAACTCATTATTTGACACCAAACTTGCATAGCGTCCGACTGTTTTCATTGTCACACCCCTATTGGCTGCCCAACCCATAGTCGCGCAAAACGCCTTCACTGCGCAAAATAGGCAATTCGCCTGCACTAGCGCATAACGCCCCCCTAATCTTAATGTGTGTTGACGATGAGCATTTTTTAATATGTTTTTTACTGGAGAAATACAGGGTGAAGTTGGTTGCTCAAACAAAGCAGTCTTATCAGCTCGCCAGTCTTGCATTCCACTCTTCCGACATTACTCCACAAAGTAGGAGTAGGAGTCTATGACATCCTGCCCGTTTTCGCCCTACAAAGATGTACAATGCCACGTCCTCCAGAATCAAAGGAGCCTTAATGGGCCCAGCGTTTAGAAGAACCCCCCCCCCCAAAAAACATCCCTAACTGTTAACAAATGGATGAATATGTGATTAATTTTTAGGGCTCAAGCAGGGCTCGGGACAAAGGCAATCTAATCCTTTAATTAGGCCCAGATCGGGGTAAGTGATGGGAAAGCCTAAAGCGCTCGCTGACCCTGTCCCTAATGGTTCTCTTAATTCTGCAGCATGATTGCCGTAAAAAATTCCAATTAGGGGGCATGTGTGAAGGCTCAACTGCAGCCCGAGCAGGGCTTAATTGCAGTGAGTTATAATTTAGACTTTTATAATTGAGCCCCGATCTTGAGGGGGGGAGCGGTGCCTGACAAATTGATTTAACACCGAAGCACTCTGCCGTCTCCGCTGGCTGTCCGACCGCTCTCCACGCGGACCGCGGGCTCAGAGGCAATTGTGAGCAGTGATTGAGCGAAACGCTTTTATAATCACCTCTCTGGCTGTGCGGGGAGAAGCAAATGCAGAAAGGGGGCTAATGCAGGCCATGTATTCCCTTGTAGCTCTCAAGCATACAAATGCTGTGTCACTCGATCACTGCAGAAGAGGAGAGCTGGTAATCATTTTCACCCATCGGTATTGTGCCCACGTCCCACCCCAAACGTGTTGGCATGAGGCATCGCCAGGGCAAATTTGCTGTAGTGCATCCGCATCAGCCCCGGTTTTCATTCTGCCACTTGAGCAACGTGAAAGGCTTCTCATTGGTGTCGTTTTTCTTTTAGTTTTTTTTTTACAGTAGGTCACTAGACAGGCATTTCAGGTTAGGATGTCGATATTTGATTTCAGATGGGTCTGTGCCTAAGGTAGTTTTTATGTTTGGTTATTTTGGTTACTTTTGTGTAGTATTATTTTTCTTTATTTTGGGGGGTTCACGTCAAGATTTGTTTTTAGATGGGTCTGTGCGTGAGGTAGTTTGATGTTTGGTTACTTGTACCTTATGTAGAATTAGTTTTTTAGGGGCGGGGGAGGGTGTGGGTGTGAGTTATCAGTTTGAACCTCTGCTTAAATTATTCTTGGTTTCTGGCTTTTGCGTGCGAAGGTAGCCCAGCTCAAGGGGTTGTTTCAGGTTTTCAGCTTTCCTTGTGTGGTAGGCGATACTGAAGCCCGAGGCTCATGGGTGTGACCCGCCCATTTCAGCACGGAAAACAGAAAACATGAGCTGGCAATCAAAGCCCTTTTTTTCCTTTCTGATTGCCAAGGCCTGGCGATCAAAGCCTTTCTTGGAGCGCCCCCTTGTAGGGATGGTATCTGCCTCGTTCACGTCAACTGTCTCCTAGTGTCTCTGCGTCCTGTGATCATGATCAGATTTGTAAAATCTAGCTTCCCTCCTGAAGGTATCACCATGGCAACCTCAGGACCTTCTCAGCAGTTTTTCCCTTCTCAGCTCCAGTCTTAATTTGGCGCAATTAGTTTTTGTTCTTTTGTAATGCTCTTACCATTGAAGGACGGAAGAAAAAACCCATCAGTTATGCGGGCCGTATGGTAGGAGTATCGAACGAATCGTACATGTTAATGGAAATAAAATGACTTGCTCGCTTCGTTACGATTCCAGGAAAAGTGGAATCAGTTCAATTGAATTCTCTTTGACGTGAAGCAGAGTAGCGGAAAAGGCAGACATGCTTTCTTCAATTGTACCAGTGAAATCTGCAATCATAAGGTCCCACATTTTGATGCATGCTAAAACCCCTGCATTGGTGGACCCCTTGAATTGGTCTCCCACCATTGAATTGGCATAAGAATGACCAGATTTGACCTTTTGGAAAATGATTGCCAACTGGAGTGAACATTTCAAAACTGAATAAATCCATGTAACTTTGCAGTTGGCTAAGCAATAGCATTAAAATTGATAGGAGGTACTATTCTAGGGCTGTTCCCGACTAAAACAAATCTTGGTCGACCAACAGTCGAAAAGTTTTTTCTATATGACACACCCTGTTTGTTTGAATAAATACAACTATATGCACACTGCGCTTGTCTCGTGTTTTATAACTTTCTTAATAAAGTGAATGACATAAATGAGTAACAATAGGCTAATGACTTTATGGAGCCGGAGTTCAAGATTACCTGAAAGAAAAAAACGTATCCGTTCCGAGCCTCATGCTGCCCTTGCAGATTCTGCCGTTGCGCTTGTGAAGTTGCGGTATGGCCACATAATAGGCTGATGCTTTTATTTGACCACAAACATGTTTTATTTAATTAACCAGGTTGGTCTCATTGGGATTTAAAATATCTTTTGCAAAAAAATAGGCTAACAAACGAATGATCACACATGGCTTAATGTCTTAAATTGTGGCCTAAAGCTGAACATAAAGTGGCTATATCCTATCGAAAATAACTTACTCGGGTCGGAGACCATCCGATGGCCTACTTCCCCAGTCGTTTCATGTTATGGCACAGGAACACTAGCTTGTCCAAATTCTTTGGTAAAAGGCTGCTCCTCGTTTTATTAAAAATAAACCCTGCCTTGGAAAACGCGCTTGCAAAGTTTACATTCCACTTTTTTGGGATTGTCTGCAACTAAAACAAAATGCTGCCATACTCCAGATTTTTTCTTTGACATTATGTTCTTCGGTTATATTGAAATGAGTAATTAAAGTATGCCTATATCTCTAATCTTAACTGTAGGCAAATCTTAGGCTACAATTAAAATGAGGGGGCGGCAAAAAAAATTATAAGTTTACGAACCTTTTCCTTCCCAGTGTTACAGGTATGGTACGCAGCTTCCTGCAATGATGTCTATCGCTGTATACTGCACTGCGATCTCTTGCGCGATCTATGATTGTTCCTACCATGTATTAATGCACATCTTGTAAGTCGCACTGGATAAGAGCGTCTGCTAAATGCTTAAAATGTCAAAATGTCAAATGCACATTCGCGTGCCTAAAACAAGAAGGATACATGAAAGGGGGTGTTACGCATGTTAGTTATAAATATATAAACCATACAATTAGCAAAACACATATATTATAAAATGTTACTTTTATTAGTTTTGCAGAATTATTCACAACATTACCTTAACTGCCTAATATAATTTTTTTATTTTTTTATTTTTTCAGTTTTTTTCTGATTTTCTCCCAATTTGGTAGCCAATTAGACCCGCTATTTTTACGTCAATCAATAGTACTCACTAGTAATGTGTCCTGCGACCGGTAGTGATGAATGCGAAGTGACGCCTCTTCCGAGACGTCACTCGCCGAGCCGTCGACCGACCCCGGTACTTACAGGGCCACTCTTATACGCAGCGAACGTCACATCGGCTTCCCTCCCCCCTCCCTGGGGCGGACAGCCGATCGCCGCCCCCTGGTGCCTCCCGGCCAGAGCTGACACTTGGCGAGACGGGGAATTGAACCCCGGTCTCCGTGGCCAGCGTCGGACGTTGTAACCACTGGACCACGCGGGAGGCCCCTGCCTAATATAATTTAAAGAGAACATGCATAGGCCTAGCTATGTTTAGAGTGAAGGACTGTCACTGCCATACCCGCAGTGTCCAGAATGGATTATTCTACTGACAAGCGCGCTGAACTGTGGTGCGAATCTAGGTGTCTCATCCTGCATGGAGAATTATTATTCTTTTATTTTTTTCGCGCGACTGCTCGACCAAAACAAATCTCGGTCGACCAACAGTCCATCGACCAAACAATCGACCAGTCGACTGAATGGGGTCAGCCCTATACTATTCACTTTTTTTTCCCTGCTCCCCCAAAAAAAACAAAAACAAACAAACAAACAAACAAAGGGAGAGGGTTGATCAATGCATTGATTTACTTGTCTAATCAACACACTGTGACACACTCAAGGGTGGATAGAGTGTTCACTTGACTGAAAATGATAAAATCACTGTCCGCAACCAAGTAAATGTAATTCAACAATTTATGCACTGTTTGTTGGAAGCAAGAGCAAGAGGTTAGTTGGAACGAAACAGTCCAATCCACCGTACAATAGAATCGTCGATATCCGTGAGCAGGGTTCGGCACACAAAGACTGATTCTCAGACAGTCCAGGATTGGGCTAGGCGGAGGGAAGTCAGGCAGGCGAGGGTCAAACACGGGGCAGGATCTCAGACAGTCCAGGGCAATGGCACACAGCAGTGCGTTAATTATTCTGTCTCCCTCTGTCTCCCTCTGTCTCCCACTGTCTCCCACTGTCTCCCTCTGTCTCTCCTCATGTCCACCGTTGATTTCCCAGTTAAGGTACTCTCCCGTGTACTGATTCACTGCAGCTGGGCTCTGGGAATCAGGAACAGGTGTTGTTAATCTCACCGATTGCTGAGGAACTCCATATTGGGCATTGGCTTGATTGTCAATTTAGACGGTGGTGACGCAGGAACTCCATGTATGGGCATGGAGGTAAACACAGGGAAGCGCTCATATTGGTTTTCTATCACCTCCCCTCTCATGCACCTCTGCCGGCTGCCACAACACGATGAACCAATCAACCTGTGTGGTCTCTGTGGCTGCCCTGTATGCATCATGCTGACAGCTCTCTCTATCCCACAGCTGTGGTGTGGAGCTCCTCAACAATCCCCAACCTTTTTCCAACTCGTTTTCACGGGGTGCAATGGTTGAGTCAATGTCCCTTCAACTATCAACTTTTTCACTACTTTCTGAGAGTCACCTGTAGCCAGGTGCCAATCAGAAAACGGGAGCAGGGAGGGGGAAATTGGAGAGGGCAGTGCCGTGATCCAGAACGTACTGGACAAGTTTTTACTCGTTTCGTTTCGATCTGTGCTCCCTCATGCTTGTGATTCACTAAAACTCTGCCACGGGCCTGGCCATGGTAGGTGAACACAATGCACAAAAGATGAATTCTCTTACCAGTCAATGCAGGGAATGAAGCAAACCTCCATTTCCAAGCTTCCGATTCACGCTGTGCTGCAGTTTGTTTCAACAGAATTGTTAATGTTTCATTTGTTAGCGATTTCTGACTCTCAAACAGATGTTGCAAGACGCATGGGATTTCTCTGTCATTTATCAGAAGGTCATTTTGCATTTTGTCTTTTAACATGTCATTCACATTCAATTTGAATTTGAAAAAGAAATCCGTAAGTGGAAAAATGAGACCTTGGCAGAGCGTGCCAAGCACAGTCTTTTTTTCACGTTTTCCATCACTTTGAAATGGTTAAATCATTCTTATCCTCTTTTTAACACATACTCATTCTAATATATTATACAGGTAACTGGAAAAATAAAGGAAGAACTTGAGTAAATGGAGCTGGCAGCTCTGTTATGGTGTGGGGTGTATTTTCCTGGCATCGGTTAGGTCCGCTCAAACCTTTAGAGGCCAATGTAAAAGCCAAGAAATACAAAGCCATTCTGAGTGATCACCTTTATCCTATGGTCTCCTCCAGGATGACAATGCTCACATCTACAGGGCAGGAGTGGCCACTGAATGATTTGATGAGCATGAAAATGATGTAAACCATATGCTATGGCCATCTGAGTCACCAGATCTCAACCCAATTGAACACTTATGGGAGATGTTGGAGCGGTGCCTGAGACCATTTTCCACCACCATCAACTAAACAAATGTTGGAATTTTTCATGGAAGAATGGTGTTGCATCCCTCTAATAGACTCCCAGACTTGTAGAATCTATGCCAAGACGCACTGAAGCTGTTCTGGCAGCTCATGGTGGCCCAGTGCCTTATTAAGACACTATGTTGGTGTTTCCTTTATTTTGGATGTGAATCATGTACAGGTGACTGCAATCATACAATACATGTGGGGAAATTTGTTTTAATGTGATGGCAGCAACCACCACAACAAAAACACAAACTGAAGATAAAGGTTTATAAAGTGCAGGCAATTAGGAAGGAGGGACCATAACTGTAAAACACAAAAAACAAACGTTCTGGAACAGACATGACATTGAAATTCTAACAGGTTTCATGGAACATGTATACCTTTTGCAAGACTATTAAACGGAAGATTAAAAATATGTTTAAATAAAGTCTGCTTTAAAAACCCATTGACAAGACTAGCCAAAGTACCTTGTTGTTTCGATGATATAAAAATGCAGTTCATTTAAAATCCATGCAGTAGGAATAATGGGGGGTGGTGGCCAGGTTTAAAGGTAGCCTGTGATCCTGCAGTGTTCAGTGCATCAGAGAGGAAATACATTTTCTCCAGACTTATCCTGGAGCATGCCAAGAGAACAGTATTAAAACCCTATGCACCTGCAGAAGACAAGTGTGGGCCCAGACTAACAAATGTGCACTCTAAAACTGCATTCGATTGGCAGCCAGTGCAGGTGCAAGACTAATGTTTTGTTCCCCTGACGTTTATTAGAAGTTAATTTTGCATTTGTCATGTAGGGTGTGCTGTACATTTTACTTTGAATTTGAAAAAGAAATGCATATATGAAAAATAAGGAAGGGCTTAGCTGGGTGTGCCAAGCACAGACGGTCTGCTTTCCCCATGTGTATTCATCTTGGATGTCTTTAAAATAATTGCTAAATTCCCTTTCTAAGGTATTCTCATTCTGATACATTGTGATTTTTTTTATTCACATGGAAAAAATAGTTGAATACTATAGCAGCTGTGGAAGAATGGGTGTTTTGTGCAAGCACTTTTGCACACATAGCATGTACAATAGTTTGGAGGCGTGGCTGCCAAACTGGGCTTCCCAAACTGGGGTCTGTGGGGTCAAAGGGGGTCATTGGCAAAATGGGGGGCCGTGGCCAAAAGTTTTGAGAATGACAAGTATTGGTTTTCACAAAGTTTGCTGCTTCAGTGTTTTTAGATCTTTTTGTCAGATGTTACTATGGTATACTGAAGTATAATTACAAGCATTTCACAAGTGTCAAAGGCTTTTATTGACAATTACATTAAGTTTATGCAAAGAGTCAATATTTGCAGTGTTGACCCTTCTTTTTCAAGACCTCTGCAATTCGCCCTGGCATGCTGTCAATTAACTTCTGGGCCACATCCGGACTGATGGCAGCCCATTCTTGCATAATCAATGCTTGGAGTTTGTCAGAATTTGTGGGTTTTTGTTTGTCCACCCGCCACTTGAGGATTGACCACAAGTTCTCAATGGGATTAAGGTCTGGGGAGTTTCCTGGCCATGGACCCAAAATTTCGATGTTTTGTTCCCCGAGCCACTTAGTTATCACTTTTGCCTTATGGCAAGGTGCTCCATCATGCTGGAAAAGGCATTGTTCGTCACCAAACTGTTTTTGGATGGTTGGGAGAAGTTGCTCTCGGAGGATGTTTTGGTACCATTCTTTATTCATGGCTGTGTTCTTAGGCAAAATTGTGAGTGAGCCCCCACTCCCTTGGCTGAGAAGCAACCCCACACATGAATGGTCTCAGGATGCTTTACTGTTGGCATGACACAGGACTGATGGTAGCGCTCACCTTTTCTTCTCCGGACAAGCTTTTTTCCGGATGCCCCAAATAATCGGAAAGGGGATTAATCAGAGAAAATGACTTTACCCCAGTCCTCAGCAGTCCAATCCCTGTACCTTTTGCAGAATATCAGTCTGTCCCTGATGTTTTTCCTGGAGAGAAGTGGCTTCTTTGCTGCCCTTCTTGACACCAGGCCATCCTCCAAAAGTCTTCGCCTCACTGTGCGTGCAGATGCACTCACACCTGCCTGCTGCCATTCCTGAGCAAGCTCTGCACTGGTGGTGCCCCGATCCCGCAGCTGAATCAACTTTAGGAGACGGTCCTGGCGCTTGCTGGACCTTCTTGGGCGCCCTGAAGCCTTCTTCACAACAATTGAACCTCTCTCTCTTTGAAGTTCTTGATGATCCAATAAATGGTTGATTTAGGTGCAATCTTACTAGCAGCAATATCCTTGCCTGTGAAGCCCTTTTTGTGCAAAGCAATGATTACTGCACGTGTTTCCTTGCAGGTAACCATGGTTAACAGAGGAAGAACAATGATTTCAAGCACCACCCTTTTAAAGCTTCCAGTCTGTTATTCTAACTCAATCAGCATGACAAAGTGATCTCCAGCCTTGTCCTCATCAACACTCTCACCTGTGTTAACGAGAGAATCACTGACATGATGTCAGCTATTCCTTTTGTGGCAGGGCTGAAATGCAGTGTAAATGTTTTTTTGGGGATTAAGTTCATTTTCATGGCAAAGAGGGACTTTGCAATTAATTGCAATTCATCTGATCACTCTTCATAACATTCTGGAGTATATGCAAATTGCCATCATAAAAACTGAGGCAGCAGACTTTGTGAAAATTAATATTTGTGTCATTCTCAAAACCTTGGGTTCTCAAAACGTTGGCCATGGGTGTACGTTTTCATATTTCATAAGTTTGATCTTTTTTCTGAAAAATATAAACCTTGTCTGGTTTACGCATCCTGGATACAATTGTGATCAGTGGAATTATTCAATATGATTTAAATGGCTAAAGTCTTTCATAGATCCATGATATAATGACATCAGGATTTAGACATGATTCCATGTAGTGATGTGTTTCATACCAACAGCACTACTGTTTTCCCACCCTTCCTTTACCTGAGAGTCAGGTGTGAAGACACTTTGTCAAATCAATTGCATTATTTGTTCAATTAACTACCTGAGAGAAAGGAAAACCAGGATCGAATTTGGATTCGTCAGCCAGATTTGAGGAACCCTGTAGTGGATGTTGGATAAAGGTGTCGGCAATTAACTATTCTGGTGGGGGTCCTCAGCCACAGGCTTGAGATCAACATTTTTGGAAACCAATCATTTAAAGGAGACCCTTGCAAACTGGTCATTAGGGGTCCCCTCTAGAGGAGAACAAGGCATAGACCAGCTTTTCTGCATCAGTCATGTCAAGGGAAGAATTTATCAAGTCTTAAATGTGAGACCGATATATTAAAGACATTTCTCATCTGCGATCCTGAAGTCAAGCTGTTTTACAGACATTCTTCATCTGAGATTCAAAAGTGAGGAGGGGTCCAACAATGTTTGATACTGATGCCAGGGGAGCCGTCACTGTTGATTGTGTTGCCAGTGTTTCCATGGGTTTGTGCTTGATAAGCATGGTCTCGGTTTTTGAGCTATTTAATTGCAGGAAGTTGCAGCTCACCTATGCTTTAATCTCCACCAGGCTGGTATTAAAAGGCAAAAAAGGGGTAATTTTGTTTTCCATGTGCATAAGAAAAGTCAGCATTGTTTTTGTTTCTCCAGAACTGGGTACATCGGGCATCATTAGCTTGATTGGAAATTAGTTTCCAAATGACGGGCAAGAGGGTTCATTGGGAGGTTATTTCATAGGCTCCTGTGATGTCTGCCTGTGTTGCGCTTGCAATGCTTCCACACACAAAAATGTGATATAATAATGATTGTGTTGTTCGTTTTGCTCTCTGTCCTATTTGGCAAAAACGCCTCGGTGTACATTTGAATGAAATCATTTGTATGAACTATGTGCTTGTGAGATTAGAGGCTCAGAAAGCAACAATCTGTCACAGTTGTCGGAGAGCTGCTCTCCTGTCACATCTTCACGCTCTTTAAAAATGGATTTTTCTCAATAAAAACGCAAATGGCTGGCTGATCTAAACCGGCCTACCGTACTCTGGGAGAATTGATACGTGGCACATTGTTTGCAATGTTGCAGTACAATCATTTTGTAGCTTTTTTGTATGCGTCAGTTACCGCCAATTTCTCCATCTTATCGGTCAATGTAGAAGGCACCGTACATAAGGCGCCGCTCTCAGTGAAATGTGGCATTTCGAGTTTTACAATGTGACGTGTTTGGGACATATGGCATTTGTATCGAAACATAAGAGGTACAGGCTATTTTGATGGTAAGAAACAACTCGAATTATAGTTTTATAGTTTATGAAGTTCTCCTCTCTCCAAATAGCGTCAGTCAAGACTGTCTCCTGATGACGTGGAGGCAGAGGATGTCCTACCTGTTGCTCCAGGCCTGCGGTAGAATACAAGTTGATTGACAGACGTGACCGTTGCAAATATGTTTATGCCTTTTGATTTACTGATGTTTCTCTGTCTGTCCACTAGGAGCGTAACGGAAGGCACGAGCAGGTGACCTTCCTGACCAATAAAGAGAAGATGGGGTCAAAGCGGAAGACCGGAGTAATAGTGGGAGTCCTCGTGGCCCTGCTGGTGCTGGCAGCCATTGCAGGCGTGTTGATATGGCTCTTCTTGTGTAAGTGGTGTTTGCTCATTTTACAGTCTTCACTCTGTGCTTTATCCACTTGGCAGAACTTAACATCTATTCATAGAATACTGGTCACTAGATCTTAGGATGACTAAATCCAAATGCAGGACAAGCAGGGTGGTGCAGATTGTATTGGTGGGGGTGGGTTATTGGGGTATATGTGGGAACCAGGGGTATTTGGGGGAGTATGTCACCTTCTTGACCAGGTCATCACTGTAAATGAGAACAAGTTCTTGAAAATTGATTTCATGTGATTAAATGATTGTTAACTAATGACCTGTTATGATTTGTGCAATGTTATGATTTTATTTCAAATGTGGGATACCGTCCCTTATTATGGGATGTGGGATAACGTGTAAAAATGCGGGACATCTGGTCAGATAGCCTGGACTCTGGCCAGTGGATAAACTTCTTGAGTATGGGAGCACACGTCCTAGAGTGGGTGGAATAGTGTGACAAGAAAATGTTGGGTAAAGTGGCTTTGAGGCTGACCTCTTTGAAAGCCGTCTAAACATTTCCTGATATTTCATTAGTAGGTTTTAAACCGAGCTGATCATCCTGCTTATTCCCAGTTTAGCTGGTTTTAAGTAGTAGGGTGTTTAAAAAGAGGCCCCTATCTAAAAACCTCAAAAATAGCCATAAGGGATGCTGATTAGTGTCCTGTTACATGGTCACTCATTAATGGCTGTCTAATCAGTATTGCTTAATAAATAATAACTTTTTAATTCTGCTTACCTTTTCATTCCTGGCTTCAAAGGTTGAAATCACAAGCAAAGCGAACTTACCAAAGTTCCCCATTAGGGGTCAGCATTTTCTTTTTAGGCACAAGCTTTACAGCCCCAACAAAACATTGTTTTATAAATAACATATTGGAAAATATATCAATTTTCTCGTTTAAAATCAAGCACATAACTCAATGGTGAAAATCAATCGTGGCGCTTAAAAAAAAAAAGGGGGAAAAAAATGTTAAATGTTAAGTCCAGTAATCAAGTTTCCCCTGTAAATGTCTCTGACCAGCAGCATGCAGTTTACCATGTATAAAAAAATATATATATCTGAGAAGTCTGTAAAATGTGGAAAAGCCTTTACGGAAAAGCCTTGCTCACTCGCTGGCTTTGAGAAAATCTGTGTCAAATAAAGCGGCCAGTCTGAATGAAACCGCAGAGAAGAAAGGACTGAGAAAGAATATCAGAATACATAATGACGAGAACAGGCCGTTCGACCCACCTAGGTTCATCATTTACCTCGTCTAATGGCAGTACTCCTATTACAAACAGTAGGACCGCTTTTGGGCTGAATGAGGACAGGTAAATCGTGTGTCTCCCTGAAAAAACGTCCCTTTGACAGAACATCAGCAGCTGAATATGTGTATATCCATTTAGCAGTAGTTTTGGCGAAGATGGCAGCCATGGACACTTTCCTTCCTCCATTGCTGAGTGTAAATGTTTTTTCCTACTTGGTTTAATTGCACATGGTGAGCCATTGACCTGCAGCTTGTGTAGCTATTCCAGCTTTGCATTGCAAATATTACTATCTCTGGCTGTTTTATCAAAATGTTTAATGCTCAGTGCTCCATTTTGATTATGTAGGAAACACCATGCGTAAGCAGTTCTGTTAATGAATGTTTTTCAGAGGCCTTATTGCCTTAGACCTTTGAAAACTGTCAGAACTGCCTTTCAGTCACCAGTTTTGCTTTTTAGAAAATGTAAGCATGTTCTCTTACTAATACGTAGCAGTCTAGTAGAATTTATACTGGAGTCTGTCCTCTGACAACAACCATTTTTAAAAGGAACATTTAGCTAAGTAACAGTTCACAAAATATCTTTCATTTTGGCAGCGTATTGAAATAAGATATTTTTAAAAGGAGTGCCACGTATAATGCTCAAGCACTTAAGAATATTGAAGGTAGCATTCGCCTTAGACTTGCATTTGGAGGGAGTGTCTTGGCCTGGGTTCTCTTTTGTTAAGCATTTTGTTGACAATGTATTTGTAAAAAGTGTTATACAAAGAAATTAGATTTGATACCATTGCCAACCCCTTTTCACTGTTTCATGTTGTTGGATATGCTTTTGAGTACTCAAGTACTCATTCCAAACCATTACACACTGTGTAATGCTTGCTGGATGTACTTTTGAGTACTCAAGTATGATTTTGCATTTTGCTCTATATGATTTCTGTTGGATTAACGCCTCCCCCAGTCAAGCCCCAAAAGAATGAAAGCACCCCTCGGTCAGTCAGAAGAAGAGCCCTGCCATGCTGGTGTACAGTGGACACATGGAGCTATCCAACCTGAAATTCAACCCGGCGTTGGAGAACCCCACCAGCCGCGAGTTTATAGACCTGGCTGACGACATAGAAGAGATCGTGAGTCCCGCGCTCGTTCATAATCATTCCGAATAATTCATAAACCCCTCTTAAACAGCAGGGCTTCTGTCCAGGAGCTCTATTCCTGTGCAACACACTGGCTCCTGTTTCAACTCAATACTGCTGTAGTCATTTGTTTTTTGTTTTCTGTTTAGGGGTGGGTTGGGGGGGTGGAATATACAGAATGGTGTCACCTTCTGGTTTTGAATCAATGTTGCTTTCCGTGAACAAAGAACAAAAAAAAGCTGTAGGCAAAATGTCAAATTATTAATCCAAATCCCGGTTTGTGTTGGAAGACATGGGTCTGTCTGGAGCTGAAGGCACGCAAAATGTTTTGTCTTGGTGGCGTGATCAAAGTTGTCAGGTTTTCAAAAGCTGTTTGCTTGCCGCTTCTGTTAGACCCAAAATAAAACCGAAAAGCGTGCTGCTGGTTGCAAGAGCGATCACAAAACACAGTACCAGGAAGATACCATTTTCATATTCAAATTAAAGCAATTTCAAATTCGTACAATATATTCACTTGGAAAAGTGCTGCGGCCCATAATGATGGCAGACCGTTGCGTTGCTTTTAGAATTGAACAGGAATTGCTTCAGGCATGTCTCTGTAAGTGGTTATGTAATCAAGCAGCATTACATTTTTAACACTTATGGATTTATTGAAATGGTAAGCGGCAGACTGTAAGAGACTTTCACTGCACTTTGGCATATGGCTGTTCTGTTCCAAATGACACCTGATTTGCACTGTACTCCAGACCATTATTTTAATTGGGCTTCATATGTAACTTAATGCTAATTCCAGAGCGTAAAAGATGTGCACTCTGTATTTGACTACTGAACGGATTAAGAAATGACATTTAGTGAAGAATGACACCCACACCCCCCTTCCCCACCCACACCCAGTAACACAATTATGACTCCGATGCATGATCACTCTTAACAATCTTGCTACGAACAAAATTGCTAACACAAGTTCTATATAGCTACAGAAGTATATGTATTAAATTGTGCTCTTCAGTATCACTCAATTAAATGTGAGGCTCTCTAAGGGTTGTAATTCCTCATTTTTATTCAGTAGCCTCTCTGAGGAAATCTGTTTTTTTGGGAGACTGGGTGATTGGTTGGTCCTTAATGGTTTATCGGTTTATTCCCATTTGCCAATGTGGGAAATGGACTCACCAGCTGTCTCAGACCGATCAGGCGCTGGTTAAACACGTGGGCTTGTCATTCATGTACCCCATCTCCCCCTGTCAAACTGAACAAAATGACTTTAATCTCCATTTGTTGTAATGGACACCCATTGGCTGCGAATGTTTGATGCGCTTTCAAGCTGAACGCGACTAGAAGTCTCTCCTTTCCATGGGGCATGGTCAGCAAGATCTTTGTAATTGGTATAGAGGGGAGAAAAAGTGTTCTGTGGAGGAAAGGGTGAGAAAAAGACAGAGCCCATTATCGGACATGAAACAAGGTATTTGCAGTGGCAATTAATCATTTTTAGTGTAAAGGGTCAAAACCAAGGCACTATGAAAGTTTTGCAGTGCAGTGACACGCCCCTTAATCTGTGATCAAATCCATCTCTGTCTAATAACAGCGCATCGCTCCGACATCATTAGGGTGTGTTCATTCTGTCAATACCATAGATTATAGAAGTGCAACTCTGGATTGTCACTGAAAATACCTGTCCTAATTTGGACCAAGATCATACTTGCATTTCTGTACCTCAGCACCAGGGTTGTCTCTATGCCCCCCATAAATCCCTCTGAAATGGTGCATCTCAGTGGTGAGTACACACTGATTGTACTTGTTGGTGTAGAGTGGGCACACAATCAGCACACACTGATTGTTGATCTTGTTTGTTTTTTTTCCAGTTGGAGGCAACATACAAAAAAGATCCCTTCTTCTCCAAGTACTACACAAAGTCCGTCATTTCTGCCTTCAGGTAAGAGCCTGTCTAAAGTGTGTGCGGGCATGCGTGCGTGCATGTGTGCAGGCAGGCAGGCATCCACGGCCACATGCTTGCTGGAGTTTGAAATGGTTGCCTTCAGACTGCCTTGCTGTGGTTTGACCATAACAGGCAGAAATCTAGGAGGTCGCACTCATGTGACCCAATCAGAAGCCAAATAATTGACAGTAACACTAGAACATACAGGTAAATAACAAATGAAAGAAAACACTTAAGTTATGGATTCTGGTGGCTCTGTTATTATGTGGGGTGCATTTTCCTGGCATGGTTTAGGGTTCACTCAACCCCTTCAAGGGCAAGGTAATACAAAAATAATAAATACAAAGCCATGAGTGATCACCTTCATCCTATGGTGAAGTATTTATATCCTAATGGGAGTGGTCTCTTCCAGGATGACCATGCCCCCATCCACAAGGCATGAGTGGTCACTGAATTATTTGATGAGCATGAAAATGATGGCATGCCATGGCCATCTCAGTCCTCAGATTTCAACACAATTGAACACTTATTGGAGATTCTGGAGCAGTGCCTGAGACAGCATTTTCCACTACCATAAACAAACCACCAAATGATGGAATTTCTTGTGGAAGAAAGGTGTCGTGCCCCTTCAATAGAGTTCCAGACACTTCTATTCACACACAGAGAATCTATGCCAAGGCTCATTGAAGCTGTTCTGGCAGCTTGTGGTGGCCCAATGCCCTAGTTATACTCACTTTATGTTGGTGTTTTGTTTATTTTGGCAGTTACCTCTAGAACATAACATTAGAACATGAACGTTTGATGACGAGGCCTTTCAGCTCATCTAGGCTTGTCATTTTCCTTACTGTTTAGAGAATATCCAGCACTGTATCACGCCTGGCCTCAAACAGCCCTCTGCTTCTACTACCGATTTTAATTCAAAAGGCATTAATTAAAACTTGTACACCCACACATACTGTCTACACTTGTGTTCCACATAACAATTCATATTATTACTGGCCAATTATAAAGGTGATACAGTCAAATTTAATTTTTTGTTCTGGCAATAATAATCACTGTAGGAACACAAATAGTAATCATTTATGGGAACATGGACATTATATCTGATAAGCAGGGCCCTGAATTTTAACCAATAAGGTTTCATAGCCTGTAATTAATTTCTCCCATGGCAAGTTGCCAATACAGCTTCTCCATGAAACCGATCATTAACACCTGCATCCTCACTGTTCCTCATCTAGTTATTGCTAATTATGTGAAGTTGCACGTCATTTCACGGAGCGGTGCCCATGGTTATTGACACCTATTTGTCCATTTTATTCAACAGCATTCAAAATAAAGTTTAAATACTTGTTTGCCAGTATAATGGTATGGTTTGGCTTTCTGCTTGTTAAAAATGAGAATGCTAAATGAGAAATGGCCACTGGTGATGTAAAGTACTGTAAAGGCCTACATGTTATTATGGATTCATTTTTAAAATAAGCAAAAATGTGTTACATATTATAAACATTTATTGAGTAAGGAGCCACAGAGCTCCTTACTTTATAGAAAGTCTCATTCGGTTTGTCTCATACATTCCTACCATTTACAATATTTCTTCATATTTGCCTTAATAACTTAACTGCAAAAAATGTTGGCATACTCAGTTACTACTCTTTACAGTCTAAAGAGAAATTGTGAACCGTGAACATTCACAGTGGCACTCACCATGGAAAAAGCAGAAGTTCTGTGCATTCAATTTAGCTATTATCCAGCCTCTGTCACGGATTGTCATTTTTGTGGTGAAAACCTGCAGTTTGTGTAAAATAATTTCTTGTTTGTAATCTGTGAACACTCATTTCTGCACACATTTATGCAAGAAAAGGCTCTTGGATATTGTTTTTACTGTCAGAACTCTGGTGCAATCCAAAAAATGACTGTCGATAGAATGGATTAGACTACTAACTCTTTCTTTTCAGAATCTAATTATCACTGCTTAATCTCTGTCACTTACCTTCTTATGTGCTCAACTAGAGTGGGTTTAAAGACTAATCAACTAAATTACAAGGCACAAAACTATGTTTGCTAAAAATGCTTGTACTTAACAATGTTCCTCTGCCAATAAATGCATTTCAATAGTTCATTTCTGTCATATGCCTTAAATGCGCTAGTGTAAATGTGCCTTGTCTATCATTTTTGTTATTTTTTTTTAGCTCATATCTTTTATATCTCTTTTTTTCTGTTGACTGTGAGCTGTGGAAACAACTTCTGATGACCACACTCTGTCTCTGACTGGGTTTTATAAAAACCAAGTGTCTGCCATGATTATGGACCCAAGCACTTTTCAAATTAAATCTAAATCTAAACACTGACACTAAATCTGAATCCGAATCCCCTCTCTTGTTTTTTGGGCACAGCGAGGGGGTAAAGGCATACCATTGGACGCAATTCAGTGTTCCGTCATCAGACCTGGAGGTGCTGCCACAGTTCACTGAGGAGCGGGTAATCCAGCTGTTGCGGTCAGGGGTCCGAAAGGAGGGCAAACGCAGCGCCCAGGTCCTGATCATCAAAGACATCACTGCCTCCAGTGGGTGTTACCCGGAAGGGAGGGGACAACGGGCAACCTGCTGAAACTGTGGCATCGCCTTGTATCATTCCTCCAAAGCTTCTTATGAAGGAAACTAGTTAACCTGTTTTGTGCTACGTCTCTGCTAACTCGCCAATGTTTTAAAAGCAAGAGAAAAAGAATTAAATAATAATATATTGCAAAATAAAATCATGAGAATTACATTACTATTATGATTATTGATTATTGTTACTTGATAATTGTATGATTATTATTTTCATGACTTATCATTATTATTATTATTATTATTGTATTACTTGCATATCATACATTACATAAAATGTATTTAATTATTTTGTTAAATTGGCATTATATTACTATATTTTGCCCAATGTAAATGTCCCTTAATTATAACCCCCTTGGCTTTTAAAAAGCTCCTATAGCCCTCTAGAGCCTGGAAACTGTCTCCCTCAGTCAACTCATTCGGTGTAGGATGACCACCCTCAGATACTAACCAACAGTGATGGATTGAACCTTAAATATGACTGCTAACATTACTTGATGGTCCTGTCATTGTGTGGAACAAGACTGTATGGGCTGTTAAGCTAAATCAGCTAATTCTCTCCTGCTGATGCCATCCCTTTCTCTATTTCCCTCTCTCTTCTCTCTCACACACAGCCACAGACCCAAGAATGGCCAGAAACCCACGAGCAAGTGAGTAAGCTTTTTCTGTTTCATTCTGTTCTGTCATGTTTCCCTCTGTTTTGACAGCATTCTCATACCAGCCATGAGAGATAAAAACAATGCTTCCCCCTGTAACATTTCCAGTTTCCTGTCAAACGGTTGTCTCCCTGACGATTTTCTATTGCCATGATTCTGAGGGTCATACCAGTGGAAATGGTTATGAATGACATAAGAACATAAGACTACATAATGACAAGAACAGGCTGTGTAAGGAAGTGGTTAAGTGCATTAAGAAAAAGGAAGGAGGTTTGCTTCATATTAAGGATATTGCTAATACACTAAACAGTTACTTTGTTGAGAGCTTTACCAGAGAAGAGGTTATAAGTATGCCTAAAAGTACAGCCAATGTACAGAATGTTTTGGATGACTTTGAGATAAGGGATGAAGAAGTACTACAAAAACTACAAAAACTTATTTTTTGGCCCCGATGGTATATAACAGAGTACTCAAGGAACTTTGGGAGATTATTTATAAACCACTGACAGATAAGTTTGTGTATAGAATGTGTTCAATTTGAAAAAGACTTGATCAAATTCCCTCCGCATCTAAGCAGTGTGCTGTAGCAGTGAAAAAGGCCAACAGAATGCTGGGATATATAGCAAAATAGTATTGAGTATAAATCAAAGGAGGTTATATTGATATTATATAATGCTTTTGTTAAACTTCACTTGGAGTACTGTGTGCAGTTCTGGGCACTACAAGAAATGTATAGAAGCTCTTGAAAAAGTACAAAGATTGGTACTTGGTATGAAAGGTTAAAGTTATGAAGAAAGACTTAAGGCACTTAATTGATTCAAGAGAACAAGTATAAAGTATATAATAATTTGTTTACAGGAAAAAAAGGAAAGTTAAATAAGGTAAATTCCCCACTAATATCAGGAAGTGTTTTTTTAGATAACACAGAGCTGTCAATGCATGGAACAGCTTGCCAGGTCATGTAGTGGAGGCAGAAAAACTTGGGTTATTCAAATCCAGGCTTGATGTGGTATTGGAGGAGACCAGGAAGATTATAAATGATCTTGATTATGTTTGGTGTACATGCACGTGTATAATGGCTAGAAAGATGCAAGTGCAGTCTTAAGTACTGCTAATGTATCTCAGTTGAATAAGCCTGGCGCAAATGGGGGAATTCAAGCTCCTGTTCCTAGAAAGTGGATGTTGAGAGGGGAGGAGAAAGACTGCTCAAAAATGACATGGGATTTTCAGCAATATGTACAAAATAATTCATTGAAGTTTATGGAAAGCGCATGAACCAAAATCAGTTTTTCACTGTGTCACCCCACTTGGTGGAAGGCACTCTAAGTCCCTTTGGGTAAGAGTGTCTGCTGAATGACATCATTTTAATCGAAAGATCCTCTCCAGATATGAATGAACAACATCAACACGGCCTCATTCTGTCAGAGCAGGCTCTATATGGACAGTGTTTAGAACACAAAATGGCTTGTTGCATGTTGTTGACTGTTGCTATGTTGGGCAAGCAAGACAGTTTCTGTACATGCCTGGGAAGAGATGGAATCAAACCTGCTCTTGCTGTGTATTTCCACCTTTTTTAATGTTCTGTGCTTTTCCCAGGTATTTCTCTTTTTCCAGACATAACATAGACGAAGGAGAAATAACATATAACGTGTAATTTTAATGCTTTATATCAAAAGTGGTCTAATGGCCATTTTGGGGTTGCGTGGCTTTGGTTTGCATGGCTCAATGGTTGCACATCCTGCTCTACTTACCCTGATTGGCTGAGGCCACATGGGATTGCTCGACAGCTTAGCGATGTCTTCCTGAACCTCACTCCTGTCTTGCATTCCCAGAGGAGTGCTTTTTCCTGCTGGAAGCCACCAACAAGGTCCAAACTATCATGTCCCCCGGTTTCCCGAAGCAGTACCCCCCAAAAACACGATGCCAGTGGCAGATCCGTGCCCCCAAAGACACGGCCATCTCCCTGAAGTTCCCCTTCTTCCACGTGGAGGACGACTGCTCCAACGACTTTGTCTACATCCATGATTCACTCAGCCCCGATGAGTCTCAGGCCATCACCAAGTGAGTGTGATTTACGTCTGCAATGCGTCCACCAGAAGAACTGGCCTGATTGTAATGATGTGCCTGGTTCTTTTCACATTATGTAGTATGCATTGCTAATATGAAGCATGCACAGGGAACTAAGAACTGGCTTGATTCATTTCTTAGGGTAAAATGGTAGATTGGGAGGTCAGAGGTAGAATTCTTATTTATTATTATTAATAATGATACTAATAATAAATAATCATCATTATAATAATTCATACAGTGCTTTTGTCATGACTCTCAAAGTCAAAAATGACAATGAAAGAAAAACAAGAATGATTAAAAGCCAAATTGAATTGGCAATCCAGACACACAAAGGAGTTAAAACACTGTAAATACATTAAAGAAGGACCATTTAAAAGTAGTAACTCAAAGGCAATCCAAAGGGCTGCACACATCTTTAAAAAGATTGCTTAAAGATAAATGAAGACTGCTGTTACTTTGGATACGGTCCTCTCCCGCGTATTGTTTCCATGACAGCTGCATTTCCATAACTGAATGTTCACCATCGTACGTCTGTCATTCAACCAATTTTAAACGATTTGTGTACTTTGTTATTTGTGTAGCCAGGGAAAGTGAAACCAATCTTGAGAAGTATATTAAAAAACTTTCACCATAGCTGCAACTGGAACATAGAGGAGAATAGAGGCATAGTACAATGCTTGGGTATAATCCAGTGTGCTACTCTTGAACTGCCTGTTACAACCCATCTTGACCTGTCTTGCGACTCACCCGTGGGCACCAGCCCATCAGTTTGCAAGCCACTTGTGTATTCTACAAATAACATGTCTGTGCTTGGACCTCAGGGCCCTATGCAAGGTTATCTTTGACCTCAGCGCTGGAGAGTTTCACACTTTACAGTTTTAAAAATGTGCAGCGATTGTTTTCTGGAGATTCTTGGTAAAAAAGAAAGTAAGAAAATAATACCTGCACACGGCTGTTATGCTCCCAAGTGTTTTATTTGTGTTAATCCCGGAGCATTGACAACGTTTTGACTTTGGTATCCCCTGAGATTTTGACCATTAGATCCTCCTGTCTTCACCATTCCCATGATCCTCGGCAGTCACAGGGACACACTGCATTACCACACTTTCATTTCACGGTTTATTTCTTCAGCTATTCTTTTTGGAGAGAGGGAGAGCGAGACCCTTGGTATATCAGCAAATACCTCCATCTTTTATTCTGTAGTTTTTGTCTGACAGCTATTAAGACAAAATAAGAAACATTTCAGTAAGACGGTTGAAAATGTATTGGAGTACGCGTTTCTCTCATGCTGTTGATAATTGAATTTTCATTTTGGGAGCCCGTCACATTTTGGGAGCCCGTTCACTTCTGGGACCTTTTTGAAGATTGAGTTCCCTGGGAGGACTTCTTTTCAAATCATTGAGGTTCCCAGCCTACGGTCACACGTCTGTCTGTAATTGCTGCCCCGCTATTGGGATTTTACAAACTGCCAGCTCTCAACTGTGAATCACATGTAGCTGCAGGCAATTTCAGGCTTGAAACTCCTGTGCAGGGGTAGTTGCTAGACGTTGCATAAAATTTTATACGGCAGTTCAGCTGCCGCCTTTATCCAAGGTGATACAAGGTTTATGAGAGCCATAATGCAATGCTTTGCAATGGCATATCAACGCCGGTGGATGGTATCGCCCTTGTCGCCCCACCCCCACCGATTTGTGGGTTTTGCGAGACCACTGTAGATGGCAACGCAAAGCATTTACGGCTCAGTTATTTGACTTTGAGACATGATCTGAATAGTTTTTCTGAACTGACGAAATATCTGGGATATGACATATCCCTGACAGCCAAACTGCTGTCTTTGTCACCAGGAGCGCGTGGCTCATTTCATTACGTTATATATCTGATCCCAGAGGGTCCTTTCCATTCCTTCTCAAACTCTTAATTGGCTAATTAAATGGATGAGTTATTTAGTTTAATTGCCCTTTAATTGCTGATTATTAGAAGTTGTAGCTGTAAAGACACCCATAAAGCCAGTTGGATTTATTTAAATTGAAAAAAAAATTAAAATGTGGATGAAACTTCAGTGTTTGGGTTGATGGTGTTTTGATGCACCAAACCCTTGGCACTTTGTCAGATGTGTCCTGAATCTGTGGTCGTCCTGCTGGTGGTTTTGGTGAATGTCGTGCTACTCTCCTACAGGAAGTGCGGTGATTGTGGTGGTGGTTTCGGTGAATGCTGTGCTGTTCTCTTACAGGAAGTGTGGTCAGAGGCCCCCCACCAATCCTTTGGAGGTGGTGTCCTCCAGCAACATCATACTGATCAACCTCATCTCTGATAGCGATATCCAGAGACCAGGCTTCAAGGGCGAATACTCGGTCATCCCAATAACCTCAGGTACAGTCACCCACATAACCTCCGATACGGTCATCCCCATAACCTTCGCTACAGTCATCCCCATAACCTCAGTTATGGTCAACGGTCCAGTCACCACCTGCTCTCTATTCCCGCAATTTACCATTTTTAGCAGACTGGAAAAGTAAATTACAGAAGTGCCTTAGCATGGCTAGAGAATAATCACTGGAGCTAGTACACACACACACACACACGCACACAAACACACATACTGGTGCGCAACCATTTAGGCATACATAAGTATCTGCGCACTTACACGCACGCATATACGTGCCTGTTGTCATTCAAACACACACACATTCAGGAATACACAAGCACCTACACTCGTGCACAGACACACACAGACACACACACACACACACACACACAGACACACCACACACACATTCAGGAATACACAGGAACCTACACTTGAATGCACAGACATGCATACACACACACAGTCACCGGAGTTGCTCAGCTCATACTGAAGGTAGTTTGTCTCTGGTCAGCTCTGTTCAGTAAACATAGTGGGTGGCCTTGAAATGTCTTTTGTTTGCCATTGAGTTTGTATAGCTGAAGGCTGTCATGAGCACTGCTGTAGGAGTTAGTCCCAATGGTCCTGTGTAGCAGTAGCTAGCAGTAACAATCACACCAGGTGAATATGTGCAGCTGCTCTTCCCTTTAAAAAATTGCTTGTTCTGACAAAGGCAGTGTTCTCAAACTTGGTCCTAGAAGCCCACATATATGCTGGCTTTCATTCCAACCATAACCACAGCCCCTAAATTGTAATGAGCTGTTAATTGTTCTTAATTAGACACTTTTAATGTCTACTGAGGGATGATTTGCCCTCTTAAGGCCACATTAAGAAAATGTCTTTGAATATGGCTATGTATGCCATGAAGAATATGTCCCATGAATATCCCATATTCACGTCCCAGGACAGATTAGTTCTCAGAGAAATAATGCTTTCATTTACTGTAGTGTGCTACATGGAAAATGATTCTTTTATAAAGAAGTTACACTTTTTTATTGATTGAATTATGGATTTAAATGAGTGTGGTCCCAAATGCTTGGTGTGGACACCTGGTCATTGAAGCTAAACCATTTATGGAAAATGAGGAGTTAACCATCTCAGGGAGGCATATGCACATCCATAATATGTTGTGTGCTGGGTAATAAAGATGCGTACAAAAAGGAATAAAATACTCACTCGCTGCTTTTTGCTGAAGTGTGACTTTTTCTGCTGGGAGGACAAATAAAGCGTTCTGTGACAGAGCAAAAATCAATAAGCCAAACCTGCACTGCGTTAAAATATGTTTAAGGAAAAAATGGTCAAACTTAAGTCCATATTTTCAACAGCCTTAATTGATCGAGATTGGCTGTAACAAAAGCCAGCACACACAGTGGGTTCCCAGGACCCTGGACTACGGGGGTTGACCAATGGTGCTTTAACATTTGCTACCCTTTCATATTCTGAAGCATGAATTAAATGAGAATTGCCAGTGACAATTTTTTCTTTTACATTAAAAGCTTTCTGTTCTGCCCAAGAGATGTCTTCACAGTTTCCATATTGAACTATACAGGTAACTACCAAAATAAAGGAAACTTGAGTAAATGAGGGATGAAAAGTATATTGAAAGCAGGAGCTTCTGCACAGGTGTGGAGTTATATATATTTCAAAAAATATATTTTTTGTTTAAGATTTTTCCTTTTTTTTCCTCCCAATTTATTGGCCAATTATACAGATATGCCCAATGAAAAGTACTGACATATTTATGATGATTGTGGTTTGTGCCAATGCATTATTATAATTTTTTTTTTTTTGCATAAACTATACATCATTACTTGTATAGTTTATTTTATACAATCTATTTTGTTCATCTTTATCAGAGGTATGAATAAAAACGGAGCCTACTGTACATACAGGCACGCAAACATGCATACAGACATGCCCAAAGCTACTGCTACGTTTTTTAAAATTTGTTTCCCCGTTCCTCGACAGACTAGGCAACCTGTTTTTTAAAATTTGTTTCAGATTTTTTCCCGTTTAAGCAAGTAACATTCCGTCATGCTTAGGGTCATTGTGGGAGAAAAAAGAGGGGCTTGCATTCATGAACTCTGTGTTCTGTCCCTATGTTTCTAATGGATAATTTATGTAACTTAATATCTGCACATGGTCTAATTCCTGTATGTTTTGCTAACCGGGCCAATAACATTCCACTAGACACTTAAGTAGAGCCACTGTTTGTCTATTATCAATATGTCAATTAAAATAGAAATATCGCCTACATGCTGCGCTTGGAAGTGAGACACCAAGGACATAAAACGAGACAGACAGATTAGGCATATAAATTGTACAGTGATACAGAACTCGTAATACAAAGAACACAAGGATTAAGTCAAACATAAATTACAGTCAAAGGTCCGAGTGTTCATTTGTGCAGTCGTAAAACTGTCTCTGTCCGATTAGGCACCCCGAACCTAGTCGGAAACAGGCAGCGGTGGAATTGCAAAGTTCCATGGGCACGTTAAAGAGGGATATAGTGCAGGGGAGAAGACTGAAGGCCCCCGTGTCTGATGAAGTATGAATGGACATACTGCCGTGGTACTGTCTAGTCGGCGTGGCTGTCACATGTAAATATGCAGGCAGTACGTGGTACGTGGATGACAGTCCAGACCTAGCAGAGGGGCGTAAGAGACGAACAGGCAAGGCTGGTGAAAACAGTCATAGTTTCTATACCCATAGCCAGGTGGGATAGGGATCAGACCGTCGGTTCCTAACCGGGTGGTTAACAGCTACTACGGGGTCCTGATTAGATGCAGGACTAGGGATCGCTATCGACTGGGTCACCGGCCGGTCGGATCGCAGATGGCATTAAGACCATAAGAGATGGCTGCCACGTCCGGCTCAATGTACAGTCAGGCCACTATAAGCTGAAAGCGAATGCGTTAGTAAGCGAGTAGTGCTTTCTGTGATCAGTATTTTTGAAAAGAAAATACTGGGAAGCAGAGAGGCTGAGGGTCCTTCACTCAGAGGATTTGGGGGGAGGGAACTCAGCGGAAAGGGATCCAGCCTGGAGCTGCGTCCTAGAGAGAGGGAGACTCGAAGGATCTAAGTGACAAAGAGGAGAACGTGGGTAAAGTTAAAGAAATGCACCTCGCCACGTTTAAGCATTTTACCTTTGTATCACAGATTTTGCTAAATTTACTGCCAGCATTCCTGAGACGCGCAGCGGACAGATTATAAACCCATGGAATAGGAGTATCTGCATAAATTGTGTGAGAGCGATGTAACCATGTATCAAATAAGTTGTTATCACGATATATACATGTCTATATAACCATACAGTGCACAGTTAGGTCAGCTGAAGTGTCTGTTTACCTCTGCTTCTTTTGTTTTATTAAAGAGTGAAGAACAAAGAATTACAGAATGGAAATGTAACCAAGACTGGAAATAAAATGATCACGAGGGATAATGGAATGTGATGAGATCATTGGGGAGGAGTTGAATCGGGGTGTAACGATGACGTAGAGCACCGAGGCAGGAGGGGTGTGACATGTTAAAAGATGGATGCAGGAAATGGTCGGGGCTGTTTTCGCGAACCAGCCTGGTTTCTTGTAGATAATTTTGCGTTGTGTACAATAAACCCGATTACATCAGACTCTGAAGAAATGTGTTGTTTTTTAAGAAGTATTAAATGTGGTTTTGGATCATTCAGTCTATCTGGCCCAGACTGAGATTTGATTCTCCACATCATGTATAAAAATGTGGCTTTAAAAGAGGGGTGATTGTTGGGACACATTTGGCAGGAGCTTCAGTGATGAAGACTGCTCATCTTGCTGATGTTTCATGAGGAACAGTGGCTAAGGTGATGTTGGCGTGGAAGTCTGAGGGAAAGACATCAACTAGAGGCAACTGTGGTCGATAAGTGCATTCTCCTCGACCGTGATGTCCATGCGTTGGTTTGAAATTCAAGGCAAAACAGATGAGCAACTCTGAAAAAGTTGACTGCAAATTTCAATATTGGGTGTGAGCATGATCGGACACTTGGCTTCCTTTATTTTGGCAGTTGCTTGTAGATTCCTGCTAAGAATTGTTGTTCCTATCGCTGCCCTCTGTTCCCTAGCAGCATGATTGTTAAGTCATTTGTTTATGTGGAAATGGTCTAAAGCCCTGGTCACATTATTTTTATCACGCTTCTGTGATTAGTTAGTAATATTTATCGCTGTAAAAGGGATCCCAACGATAGCCATTATCAACTGTGTGTGTGTGTTTATAGCTGTCATTGAGGTGTGACCCCATTCATTCATTCATTTGAACTGGAGCGATTTTACTCACTTTATCGGCATAGTTACCATTCCGGATGTGACTGGAGCTTAACTCTAAACACTGTGATCATCTCTCCCATCACGCTTTCAGCTAAGAGCTGTGGAGGGACTCTCACAGCCAGGTCTGGAAACTTCACCTCTCCACATTACCCCAGCTTCTACCCACCAGCCCTGGACTGCAAGTGGACCATTGAGGTAGACCCCCCAACCCCTTCCTCCTGTCCCCCGATCGCCTCCTCCGACCCACTCCCCCCCCAAACACCAACACATTTCCCTGTCACCTCAAACGGAGCGCATTATCGCACCTCCATACAATCCCACTGTAACCAAATCCCATACCCGTTTCTCAGGTCCCCCAGAACATGAAGGTCCGGGTGAAGTTCATAATGTTCCGTATGAAAGAGCCGGGAGTAGACATCCGTGTCTGCCACAAGGACTACGTGGAGGTGATGGGTGAAAAGTAAGATCTGCATCTTTAACCACTGCCAACATGGTCTCGCTGTCCACCTCCGCCGTCTCCCTTTCTACCTCATTTGTGAGCTGACACAGTCTCCCTTTCCAACAGCCTGTGCCTTGTTCAGAATCTACACTACCTCTGATGATTAAAAGTTATTTACTTATGAACCATGTCCTCCTTTAACAATTGATTAGAAAATGGACTGATTGACCATTATGGGTCATTATTGACTCACACCCTGAGCTGGCCAGAGGAGGATCAGCTCCCCTTCTTGAGCAGTGTTCCTTTTCAGGTTTCTTCATGTTTGTTCCACCAACAAAGTTTTTCTCTCCCACTGTTGCCCTAGGCTTGCTTTTGTGGGGGTCAGGCGAGGGTTTGCTGTAAAACAATTGTGATGAATCTTTCGCTAAATGTGCTACAGAAATAGTCATTTGTTTTAATCCTCTGTTTACGTTCTCTCCAAGGTACTGTGGGGAGCGCTCCACCCTGGCCCTTACAAGCACCACCAACAAGCTGGAGGTCAAATTCCACTCGGATGAGTCTTACACCGACAAAGGCTTCAAGGTCCTGTACAATGCCTATGACCCCAAGAACCGTGAGTGCCTCCTCTACGCCTTCACTGTGCCAGCATCTCTGCTGCGTTACACACCATAGCGCACAGTGCCCAAGGCATCAGACCGATGTAAGCAGTGAGTCAGAGGCTTTGCTGGGTGCTCTCCATGGACAGGAAACACTGTCCCCTGCTGGTAAAACACTGTCATACGACAGCCTGTCTTGTGCCTGTCCTGGGCAATAGTGTGGTATAATAGCTAGGGAGCTTGGCTTGTAACGGTAAGGTTACAGGTTCAATCCCCAGGCGGGGCACCGCCATTGTACCCTTGAGCAAAGTACTTGAATTGCTTCAGTTAGTATCCAGCTGTATAAATGGATTGTATGTAAAGAAATGTAAAATGTGTAAGTCACTCTGGATAAGAATGTCCTGTAATGTGCTCTAATCCAGTCCTGTGCGGTTAGGAATCATGAAGTGTTGCATGGAATCAATGAAATGACAGTAGTGATGGGAGAACGAGGCTTTGTGAACCAAAAATTGGGGGGCACTACCGCATATTATCAGCGACTTACTAATTTGAACCAATCACTGTGTTTCGTCACGGAGAGCAAATCCTTTTGATTAGTTCAAGCAAGTCCATGATTGACAGAATATTGTTGCTCCGCCCATTGTGAGGTCAGTGAGGGTCATGAACCCTCACTCTCCCATTGCTGTGAGACAGTACTGGCGCCCGAGCACTCATCAACAAGGGCAGATCGCCTGCTCCAAGCAGCCTTTCAGACGTGATAGATGAAATTAGTTACCATCACATCTCTCTCTCTCTATCCCTCTCTCTCTTCCCCCCCCCTCTGTCCCTATTGCTCCCTCACTCTCAGCTTGTCCCAAGCAGTTTGCCTGTGCCTCAGGGATCTGCATCTCCAAAGATCTGCAGTGCGACGGCTGGAACGACTGTGGAGACATGAGCGATGAGCGGCAGTGCAGTAAGGCCTCTCTCCTGCATCGCATTTGGCCTCTCTGCCCTACCTCCTCATGCAGTGCCCTGCTGGGCTTTCACTTGAAAACACTACAACCTTCCAAAGAAATAGACCACTACAATATAGTGTTACACACTTTGTGCTGTAGTTGTCCCTAGCACTTTACCAGCAGTTAAGTAGAAGCTCTCTTTCTCTTCCCTTGTCCCTCTCCTTCTTTCCCTCCTCTCTCCTCTCTCCCTGTTCCTCTGTTTGCATTCAAATGCTATTTCAGGTTGTGAGAAGGATCAGTTTGCCTGCGCCAACGGCATGTGTAAGCCCAAATACTGGGTGTGTGACCGTGTCAACGACTGCGGGGACGGCAGCGATGAGAAGGAATGCAGTGAGTTTTCCCTGTCTGAGCGCTCTGTCTGTGCTAGCTCTGCATACACCCCCTCATCTAATCAATCCTAAAGTGTCTGTCTGTGTCTGTGTCTGTGTCTGTGTCTGTCTGTGTCTGTGTCTGTCTGTGTCTGTGTCTGTGTCTGTGCCTGTGCGTCAGGGGATGTGTGTGTCTGGCCATGGGCATGTCGGTGTTATGAGGCTCTCCTGGCCCATTTCTCTCAGTCAGTCTAAGCTGATGTATAGTTCAGGTCTGTCACTGACCGATTCATCTGTCACTGAGCCTTGAGAGCGGGATTTGATACTCAGATTGATATTAGTTATGAGGCCCCATGGCTCACCTGGCATCATAACTCCTTTCCCTCTCCTCCTCCTCCTCTCCTCTCCAGGTTGTGAGGAGAATGAGTGGAAGTGTGGTGATGGGTCGTGTATAGTGCAGGACCTGGTGTGTGACGAGAAGAGGGACTGCATCGATGGTAGTGATGAGTCGGCATGCAGCAAACGTAAGTGACCTCCCCGCTTTATATATCTATGATCATGAAGGACCGGCAGTGGTGACGCTGCCAACACCTCACACATGCTATGTACAAGCTTGCATTGTTACGCATTGTTGTATGCATAGGTTTGGGTGATGCTAGCCATTGAGTTGACAACTCAGTACAGTTTAAAATGGTTTAATGCCTCTTTGTGTGCTTTCGTGCACTTTGAGTTGACTGTGGTTTAATGTGGTTTCATGCGGTTTCATGTGGTTTAATGGCCTCCACTCCTTCCTCCCTCAGCCTCAGGCATGTGCACGGACTTCACCTTCAAGTGCAAGAGTAAGATCTGTGTGAACAAGGCGAACGCCGAGTGTGACCGGATCAAAGACTGCGCCGACGGCTCGGACGAGGAGGGCTGTGGTGAGGCACTGCCTCTCATTATC
Organism: Aldrovandia affinis; assembly: GCA_029706075.1. Classification (NCBI taxonomy): domain Eukaryota; kingdom Metazoa; phylum Chordata; class Actinopteri; order Notacanthiformes; family Halosauridae; genus Aldrovandia; species Aldrovandia affinis. Next base: position 440,412 of record JAINUG010000306.1, on the reverse strand, counting down.
ACTATCACAGCCGTTGACTACATTTCCCAGCATCTTCTATCATAGCCCCCAATTTATATGCTGGGGAAGTGGAAACTGAATTCAAGCACCTTCAGTGCTGGATCTGCGTTTCAAAGCCATTCATTTTAAATGGAATGCAAACTTTCCTTCATCATATTGAAGGTAACGATTCAAATGTTTAAAAAATGGGGCTTGTGAATTATTTAGAAATGAGCACACCCTTCAAATTAAGGAATTGCCTGATTCCTTAATAAAATGGTTTGCTCCTTGCCAAATAATTAAATGAACAAAACCCAATTTTCCATCCCAGAAGTTTCCCCACTTCAGGTTTTTGGCTTTCCCAGTGCATACGCTATGTTCATTATTTGAAACCAGTTGTAAGACTGAGGTAAGCTGGGCTGGCTGGAAGGGGTTAACCTCATTCCTGCAGTTCTTATTTTTAACACAGAGTCAACCTGTCAATTTCTCCTCATAATGCTGTTCCTCGTTTTAAAATAAAACGACCTCCTGTGAAATATTTTGGTGAGTTAGTACAGTATTATACACATTATCAGTACATCCACATCGGTAGGGAACCTTAACAACAGCAAAACTGATTATTATTTTTCATTCAAAACCAAACTTAATGGTAAGATACAGATGAACCGCTCATCATAGTACAGTTTTAAATTTTTACACAATATAGCACCTTTGTCCAACCCTGGTGCTGGAGAGCCACAGAAGTCGGCTGGTTTTCATTATTACTCAGCACTTAATTGATCAATTACAGCAGTTGATTACACAGCTAATTCACTTTGCCTGGTTTCTTGGGTCTAAATTGGTTGCTAATTTTAAGGTGAAAACAAAAATCAGTAGACTCTGCATTTTACATTTTTACATTTTAAGCATTTAGCAGGCACTCTTATCCAGAGTGACTTACAAGATACTCTGCAGCTCTCCAGGACCAGGGTTGGCCTCCCCTGCTATATCTTGTGTGCAAATGTAGAGATTTGTGAAGTACTTTGGCCCTGCTGGCTGTCTGGAGGCAGGGCCTGCTGGTTATGGTGGGTCTTGCTGGTGGAAAGTGGAGCCTGATGTTCTGCAGAGGGCCTGGGGCCGTGGCCTTAGTCCCACTCCCCTGGGGGGAGTTCACACTCTGAGGGTTTCACACTCCTTCACCAGCTCATCTGTTTTCCCTCCGTTTCTATATCTTGACAGTGCCCTCTGATGCTCCGTGAAGGTTCAATAACCAATTTAAGTTTGATTTATATTTCTGCACGCCTCCTCATCCTTCTCTCCCTCGTTATCCTCCTCCAGACTGTGGCATCAGGCCTTACAAGCACAACCGCATCGTGGGTGGGGAGGATTCTGACATTGGGGAGTGGCCCTGGCAGGTGAGCCTGCACTTCCGCACCAGTGGCCATGTGTGCGGAGCCTCCATCCTCTCCAACAAATGGCTTCTCTCCGCCGCCCACTGCTTCAGGTCCGCAGCGCCCGAGTGAGTGCCCATCTCGTTCCCTCTCTATCTCTCTCTCTCTCTCTCTCTCTCTCTCTCTCTCTCTCACACACACTCTATAGCTCTCTCTTTCTGTATCTTCCTTTGTGTGTCTCTCCCTGCCTCTCTTCTGCACCTTTGTATATCCCTCTCTCCCTCTCCCATTTTTTTCAATTTCAGTTTACTGTATGGGCATGACATATACATATAAAATACAGGTACAATATCACAATTAAATTGGCAGTTAAGGAATATTGTCATAAATAAAAATACTGGATTAATGACTGGAGTAATTGGTCTGAAGTGCAAGGTGGTCTTACACCTGAGGTGTGTGGTGTTGAGGAATGCGGAGGAGAACGGGCATCTTTTCTTTGTCCTGTGTCTCTTTTTGTGCTTTATTGTTTGGGCATGCCAAAGCAGTGCAGCAGAGGCGGGCTCACACAGTGCAGTACAGTATAAGCTGTAAGCTTCATATCAGTCTATAAAAGATAAGTCTTTCTCTCTCTCACACACACACTCCCTGTCTTTCTCTCTTGTTCATTCACTGGCAAAACTCTGCTTAATTCTGTACATCGACTGTGCCCATAGCAAATGTTTGTATTGTCATGGAGCCCAATCAGGTCACACCTATGGTCCATGTTACTATGTAAATGAAATGCATTAGGTAAATACTCTTCCCTTGGGAAACTCTGCTTGCAGATAATAATAATGATAATAATAATAATGCATTTTATTTAATTGGCGCCTTTCTGGACACCCAAGGTCACCTTACATAAAAATAAAAATAAAGAAAGAAAGAAAAGCCCCCCAAAATATATGCAAATAGTTCAAACATTAAGACAACAACAACATCAACACATGAACAACTTAAACATAGTACAGTGGGAGACTATTTACAGTGGGAAACAAGGGAGCAATGTCATTGTTGGGCCATAGTGAATAGATGAGTTTTTTGAAGGAGGGTAGTGTCTCTGTATGTCTGACGTGTGTGGGGGGTGAATTCCAGAGTCTGGGGGCGGCAGAGCTGAATGCTCGCTGAGCATTCGCGTTGTGCTGAGTTGGGTTGGTGGGATGGAGAGGAGGCCAGCTGAGGATGAGCGCAGAGTGTGGGTTGGGCTGTATTCTTGTTGGAGATTGGAGAGGTAGGGGGGTACAAGGCTGTGTAGGACTTTATATGTGAACAGAAGAATCTTGAAATCAGTGCAGTATTGGACCGGTAACCAGTGTAGCTGAATGAGAGTGGGAGTGATGTGGTCATTGGATTTGGTGCGTGTGAGGATTCGTGCAGCTGAGTTTTGGATAGTTTGCAGTTTATTGATGAGTTTTGAGGGTACTCCTGAGAGTATGCCATTACAGTAGTCCAAAAGGGAGGTGACTAATGCGTGGATCAGTGTTTCAGCACTGGAGTGGGAGAGTGATGGGTGGGCTCGGGAGATGTTACGGAGGTGAAAAAATGCAGTGCATGTGATATTCTTTGTGGGGATCAAAGAATAGGGTGTTGTCCAAGGTGACACCGAGGCTTTTGACTAGTGTTGACAGGGGGACAGGGTAGCCATCAATGGGTGTGAAGAAATTGGATGCTTTGGAGAGGGTGGATTTGGAACCCATGATGTTTTATTGCTGTTTAGTTGGAGAAAGTTAGTGGCCATCTAGGTCTTGATATCATGGAGGTAGCTGATGAGGGAGGGGACAGGGGGGAGGTGGGGTTGGATAAAATGTATAGCTGAGTGTTGTCAGTGTAACAGTGGAAGTTGTGGTGGTGATGCATGATTCACCCCAAGGGGGAGGAGATAGATGATGAATAGAGGTGGACCAAGCACTGCCCCCTGGGGGACACCCTGTGTAACTGCAGCCAGCCTGGACTGATTATGTTTCAGTTGGACATGCTGTTGTCTCCCAGTGACCCCATCGGGGGCGGCATTTGGCTGTCCGATAAAGATGAACAAAAGAGATTGTATAAAATAAACTACAAGTAATGACATATTTTATGCTCAAAGAATTCTGAAAATGATATCCTTTAATAATAATGCATTGGCACGAACCACAATCGAACGGTTCACAAATTATTTTTTTTCCCAGAAAAATCTAGAATCACAAATATTCTCACCCCTGTTATCAGTACTTTGTGGTTCCTCACTTGGCCATTATAAAAGCAAGTACTCACCCTCTGTAGTGTCATACGAGGTTATGGAACTTCTTAGGGGGGATCCTTAACCTTTCCTCCATGCAGAATTGTGCTTTTTTGAGTTCAAATCACACATTTTCAATTGGATTCAGGTCTGGAGACTGAGATGGCCACGTCAGGACATTGACCTTGTGTTCCGTCAACCATTTCTTGGTTGCGTTGGATGTACAGTGCATTCGGAAAGTATTCAGACCCCTTCACTTTTTCCACATTTTGTTGTTACAGCCTTATTCTAAAATGGATTAAATTCATTTTTCCTCATCACTCTAAGCACAATACCCCATAATGACAATGCAAAAACAGGTTTTTAGACATTTTTGCAAATTTATTAAAAATAAAAAACATTTACATAAGTATTCAGACCCTTTGCTATGGCACTCGAAATTGAGTTCAGATGCATCCTGTTCCCTTTGATCATCCTTGAGATGTCTCTAGAACTTGATTGTAGTCCACCTGTGGCAAATTAAATTGATTGTACCTGCTTTAGAAAGGCACACACCTGTCTATATAAGGTCCCACAGTTCACAGTGCATGTCAGAGTAAAACCAAGCCACGTAGTCCTAGGAACTCTCTATAGACCTCTGAGATAGAATTGTGTCGAGGCATAGATCTGAGGAAGGGTATAAAAACATTGCTAAAGCATTGAAAGTCCCCAGGAGCACAATGGGCTCCATCATTGTGAAATGGAAGAAGTTTGGAACCACCACGACTCTTCTTAGAGCTGGCCGTCCGGCCAAACTCAGTAACCAGGCAAGAAGGGCCTTGGTCAGGGAGGTGACCAAGAACGCAATGGCCACTCTAAGAGAGCTTCAGAGTTCCTCTGCAGCGATGGGAGAACCTGGCAGAAGGACAACCATTTCTGCAGCACTCCATCAATCAGACCTTTATGGTAGTGGCTAGATGGAAGCCACTCCTGAGTAAAAGGCATATGACAGCCCACCTGGAGTTTGCCAAACGGCACTTAAAGGACTCTAAGGAAAAATATTCTCTGGTGTGACACAAATTTAACTTTTTGGCCTGAATGCCAAGCGCTGAGGTACCTGATTGATGGAGTGCTGCAGAAATGGTTGTCCTTCTGCCAACCCCAAAGCATTAAAAATGCACCACGTTTCACCGTAGGCATGAAGTGCTTTTTAACGTTACTTGTGTTCTTTGGACGCCAAACATGCATGTCCAAAAAGCTTGATTCGGTCACAAGACACGGTTCCAATTGTAGTTCAGATGTAGTTTGACGAATTCAAGATGCCTTTTTTGGTGAATTGTCTTCAAAAGAGGCTTCCTTCTTGCAACTCTGCCATAAGGCCATTGTCATGTAGGCGTCGTCCAATAGTAGCTTTAGACACCTTGTAACCCCCAAATGCCAGGTTGTTTTGGAGATATTTGAACTGTGCCCCTTGGACTTATTTTTGCCTCGAACCATCCGTCTCACTGCGCGTGGGGGCAAGATTGACTTGTGTCCTCTATCTGGCAGTTATCCACTGTTCCAGTGGCCTTCCTAATAATTGACACAACAGTGGAAAGTGGTATCTTTTAACTTTTTATTTTTTTTGTAGCCATCTCCTGATCTGTAGAAATCAATAACCTTTTTCTGATGCTTTCAGGGAGGTTTGGAATAGATAAACTGAATACTTGAAGTTTGGGAAAACTTCTGTGGGATGATCTTGTGGATTTTGGTAGCGTCCCCTTACAGTTACTTAGCAATTATGTTACGTTCCTGTCTGCGAAACACGGCGTCGCTGAATCCAGATCTTAACTGTCCTTTTTCACACAAGCAGCAGGCTTAGTCCCCAACTGCTGAGATCTATTTAGCCATTCTAAAAGCACAATGGTAAACTAAACTAACTAAAGCTAAACTAAAACCACCATTCCTCCTGCAGTAGAAATTAAGCCCTCTTTCATGTTTGTAGTGTTTGTAGTCGTGACTCCCACAGAGTGTCAGTAGGTGGCAGCACTTCCCCTGTTATTGAGTGAGATGCCTGTCCTCTTTATCAGCTTTGAAGATGCCCCCCCCACCCCGTCTACATCAAAGACAGAGGCACTGTAAAAACCAATGTAAATCTGCTGTGTACACAGAATCAAATGATTAATTGTAAGTTTAAACAGCTATTTGCACACAAAGAAAAGGTGTTTAAGGTCTAAACAATGCCGTCAAATGTGCTTAGCATTCCACTGGAAATGCAAGGCAATGACGGCTGTGATGAATGCATCTCCTTGCATGGAATGCAGAGATGTTAAGTTCTGAGAATGGTGATATTTATAAGTCGGTTAACATTATATAGCATTACTCTGCCATAAACCTTGAAAGCATTTATACTGTGAATTATAGTGACACTATATTTGTGAGGTAGCATTCATTTTTTTGTGCGTGTGTTTAGTGTTTGCTTACTTAACAGAAATCTATCAGCCAGCATGTTGGTGACTTTACCTGAATCCCTCCACAAATGTGGATATCCTTTTATCCTGTAATCAAATCCATTATCCCTCTGTTGCTGTGAGCTTGGCGTGTTTGTATCCCTCACCTCAATGTTCTCTCTTGCACAAATAACTCTCTCTCCACACATGCAGCTGCTTTTCTCTATAGTTTCTGGTTTTGCTGTAGAACAGTGAGGTGAAGCATACAAACGCGCCAAGCTCACCACAATGGAGGGATAATGGATTTGATTACAGGATAAAAGGATATCCACATTTATGGAGGGATTCAGTACCTTCATTCATCCGGCTTTATCTCATTTCAAATCTGGCAACCCGGCTCGAATGATGGCCACACCTTTAGCGCACGGCTGGCCTTTTCCCAATTTCGTGACCACTCATTTACATAGGCGATGTGAAATAGGAAATATTTCCAACCATCTGATTTAAATAAATAAAAAATGCTGAGTAGCATTCTTAAAGCTCTTGCCGCTCTGCTGTCCGTTTTTCATCAGCCTAAGCAATTTGGCTTGTTTATGCTAATTACAAGTAGTATCAGTCCATTACAACGGCATCCAATAAAATTGGGACTGGAAAAGAAAAATCCTCTAAATTCCCATCCACATCTCAAGTCACATGGTTGGGATCTATCACAACCCATTCTTTCAGAGCCTCTTACTATAAAGTTACAGGATCGCAACCCTCAAAATGGCTTCTGTCGACCCTCAAAACTTGATCTGTCAATCTAATTGTCATGTTTGTGAGATTATAGCTCCCTTTTGATTTCTGTGTGTTTACTTTTCTCAGGGGAAACAGAAAGCACTGTGTAGCTTGTGCTTCCATGCCGGCGAATGTAATTTGACTGAGTAAAGATGTTATGTGACCCTGCTCTGTGTTCTAGCGAGGTTATAGCTACCTTTTTGTTTCTGTATGTTCATTTTTATTGGGAAACGGAAACCACTGTGTCATTTGAAATGTAATTTGTCTGAATAAAGACGTCATGTTCCCCTCTGCTCCCGCGTCCCTCGAACCTCGAACCCAGATACCACGACGCGCAGAACTGGCAGACATATAGTGGAATGCACGACCAGTATGACATGGAGGATGTCCAGATGCACAAGATCAAGAACATCATCACGCACCAAGACTACAACCAGATGACTTTTGACTATGACATCGCCCTTCTGGAGCTGCAGGAGCCGCTGGAGTTCACCAACACCATCCACCCCATCTGCCTGCCTGATCACACCCACATCTTCTCCCCAGGACTCCCCTGTTGGGTGACGGGCTGGGGCACACTCCGGGAAGGAGGTGGGTGTTTGTGTTTGTTGCCTGTTGATGGAAAGCACTTTGAGTACCCTGTTTAAAAAGTGCTGTGCAAATAGTTAATAATAATAATAATGTTCATCCAGTGTCGTCCTGTCTTGTCCAGATTAATGCTCGTCTATAGTGGGTACACAAAACAATGGATTCACCAAACAATAAATGAATATGTATTAACTAATAAGGAGTTGGGCCACCCTTTGTCTTCAGAAAAGCTTCAATCCTTCTTAGAATGCTGAGCAACTTCTAGTGGGTTATTGGCCCATTTTTCAAGAAGGAAACCCTTCCTTTCTCCAGTTATTTGAGAGGCAGTTCCAGAACCTACCATAAAGGTTCAATGTATAGATCTGGTCATTGTGGAGGCCATGGAAGGTGTTGGGGGGCGTTATTGTCTTGGAATATGGAAACATCTTGAGGAAGTAATGTTTGCATCATGGGGTGCACCTGATTGCCTAAAATGCCATGGTATTCCTTGGCCATAATTCTACCATGCAGAGTAATAATCGTCTTAATGACTCCTACGAGATGGGTGCCTATACCATAACAGATCCACCACCGTGTTTGACAGTTGGCAACAGGCAATGTTAGTTGAAGGCTTTCTTTGACTTTCTCCAAATATATGATGCATGTCCAGATGTAGGAAAAAGAGTAAAAGACCACTCGTCAGACCGTATTACACTGGTATGCGCATTGTCCTTGGTTACAAACGGTTTCTGAATGGCAGTCCTACCATACATATCAGCTTTATGACGCTTACGAGGTACAGTTTGTTGTTAAGACTGGGTCACGGAGGTGTACATTTGGTTCTGTGGTCATTTTTGAGGCCATTGTTTTGTGGTTTTTAACAATTATCCTGTTAAGTGTCCCTCTATCCCTGTCGGTGAGCTTCACCTTGCGACCACTGTTCCTCTTTCTGATAGTTTTTCCGTGTTTGACGTATGCCGTCATGATTTGAAACACTGTTCCCCTTGACACTAAATAATTTCACAGTTTCTGTGACTAAAGGCCTCTACATACTTGAGCAACGGCAATGTTTTTTAAAAACTTATTTTATAGGAAAAACACACTGGCAATTAGTATTGACATGAAAACACATCTGTAGACTCCTTTTTAATTGCGATTTATTTACGTCCTTTTTAATTGCGATTTAATATTATTATTATTTTTTATTTTTATTTTTTATTTTTAGTATGTAGGCGAGACTGGGATGAGCTATGGCACTCGCACTTCCTTAACGGCCAGGCATGGATTGCAAGCTCACCTTTGTCAAAAAATAATAATAATTTGCGCATTGCGATTTTTTAAATCTGACATATGATTGATACTTCCATAATAGCTTCCCTTGATCTTCTTCTGGAACAATTGGATTAAAAGCAAAGTGAGATTCCCATCTCTCTCTCGCCCCCATCCCTGCAGGTCGCACTGCGAGGGTCCTCCAGAAGGCGGAGGTGAAGATCATCAACGACACGGTTTGTAACGTGGTGACGGAGGGCCAGGTCACCTCCAGGATGCTGTGCAGTGGCTTCCTGGCCGGAGGGGTGGACGCATGTCAGGTGAGAGACCACTGTCGGCGCAGTCGCATGCACCGCAAAGCTGCATTTAAAAAGCAGCCTGTTGTGCGTTGGGCTCTTTAACACGCTTGATTTCAGCTGTGATAAATGTATTCAGTGTTTTTGTTTTTTATTTTCCACCTGCAGGCAGCGTGGTGATTAGTATGCACTTCTCTCGCTCGTTTCTCACTTAGTTTTTCTTGCTCATGTTTATTTCTGTCCTTTACCGCCCCCTCTGTTTCCGTCTTTTCCCGTCTGATCCATGCTTCCTCCTTCCCTTCGCCTCTTTGACACTCTCCCTCCTCATCCCTCGTTCTTTATCATGCACAATCCTTTCTCCCTCACCATCTCTCCCCTCCCTTCACCCCCCTTCCTCTCCCTCCTTCTCTCTCTCTTCTCCCTCCTCTCCTTCTCTGTCCTCATCCCTCCTTTTCTCTCCCCCTCTCCCTCCTTTTCTTTCTCCTTCATTGTCTCCCCCCCTCTCTCTTTTTGCAGGGAGACTCTGGGGGACCTCTGGTGTGCCGTGAGGAGAGTGGAAAGTGGTTCCAGTCAGGCATTGTGAGCTGGGGCGAGGGCTGCGCCCGTCGGAACAAGCCCGGCGTCTACACCCGTGTCACCAAACTCCGACAGTGGATCCGAGAGAAGACAAGGGTCTAGAGTGGGACTCTACCAAACCCAAGAGCAGGGAATATAGGGGGATTTCATGGAGGGAGAGGGAGGCAGGGTATAGAATACTGCCAGAGGAGATACTCAAAGTGAAGGGGCTGAAGAAGGGTACCCCAGCCCTGGGTATCCAGCTCTGGAAATATCCCAACATCTTTTCAAGAAGGTACAACCTCACAAGCCAGGCCTCCACATACCGCAGTAAAAATTCATATTTTGATGGTAGACTATTCGACTATTTAAATACCTCCACATGGTTTTGGAATATTTACATTGCTGGATTTCAAACATTCAAAGAGTATAGAATAGCCAGTCAGGCTGTGATTTCTTAATGTGGAAAAACACTGATAAAGTTATTGCTGCCATTTAGAAGATCTAAATATATCTAAAAGTAATCCAAGTTACTTTATTTGGTCAAGTTTAATGCAATAATACTTTTTTGATTATTGCAATTTTATGTCTTGGTTTGTATAAAATTATATATAGGGTGGATATACCGTAACGCATAAATATGGTGAATTCTGAAGATGTATATGTTTTGTGAATGCGGACCATGGACCTACCGTCTTTGCGCATGATTTGAGTCACAGCACAGAATGTGGACTTCAAAATTGCACAGGAAGTCTAAACATCAACGTCCAAGAAATGCGTCAAACTTGAATATGCATTTTTTTTTTTATTTTTGCGGGGGTAATTTTAAAGATTCAGTCAATGGCCAAATTGTAAATATTTTTTGTTGTTTCTCTCCTTATTGTTTGAATGTCTCTTGTAGCTTCCACTAAATATTGAGCCATGTACTGCAATATTAAATAATTTATGAGTGACCAAAGTATGTCTGGAGAAATGGATTTGAATCCAAACTTGGGGGACTAGCAATGCCCAGCTGACTGGGAATTTATGCTGAGGTGTTTTTTCCTCCCTTTTTAAAAATATTTTCTGCTTGAATCTACATAAGTGCTGATATTTTTCACACTTCAGTAGAGATGTTGTGCATTTTGACTGTTTAAATCCAGAACCCATTAAGACAATTTCCCCACAGTTCCCAAGTTTTTAACGGATGCCTCCTTGAACACAGAAACCAGTCGTGGAGATTTGTGTCAAGATTTTGGGTGCGTAATGTCAGCCTTGTCAGGGTGCAGTGGGCGAAGTGCTGTACTCCGTGGGGGTGCAAAGCTAAAGGCAGCTGTGGACCTTCCAGTCCAATGAGAGTTTAGGTTTTTCCTGTGACAAAGTGGAGTTCTAGCTAGCGAATGGCCCTTCGGTGAAGCCGTTAGCTGGAGACGCTCAACAGAAAGTTATTCCCATCGACTGTCGTCTTTGTTACAAGAGAACAATGTCAAATTCTTCTGAAATCCTTTGGATTTCCAGGGTGTTCAGTTCTGCCGTTTCTTCATACCGAGTAAATCCGACTGTTTTATCCGAATAACCCTTGTTTGTTTATCTGAAACAGAAACATCCCTCTTACATCCCTCTTACATCTCTAACACGTGTCTGAATTTTTAGAGAACTAATAAATGGGTTTTGATGCACTCTATACAGCTGGGTAAAATTGAGGGATCTCCATGTGTTTTAGAAAATAACTTGAGAACTGCAAATTTAGGGACTGGGTCTTGTAAATATTGATTTTGTTGTACAAATATTTTTAATGAAATGTGGACCAGTACAAAGTCTTTTATTGGATGATGGAAAAAAGTTCAAATTTTTGCTTTTGTATGTGAAATATTTTTATAACAAAGGTCTATGTGATATACACAATAAACAAGCTTTATTCTAATTGATGCTGTTTCATTTTTAACTGTGCTCACAGGAAAATTAGGGTCTTGGATTATATTCCCGTCACGCGGGATATATCCCAGCCCTGTGCCTTCACATCTTCTGTTCCTTGGCCCGTCGTTTTCCATGTCTAGATGAAGCGTTGTTAGGAATAAGGAAATGAACAAATCGACATTGTGCGCCGCTACTGTCACGTCACTCCTTCCTTTGTAGGTGCAATTTCTCAGCCACACGGGAGGGATAGGTGGTAACTGTTCTGTTCTGTTCATTTACCAACAGAGAAATGTTATCTCATCTGTCTTCATTAAAATGAACAGTGCCAGGGGAGTGTGCACATCAGAATAGACAGCGCTGCTAATTTGTGTGTTCATTCTCTCGGGCACGTGTACAGCCCTATTTGTGTTTCTCTCCCACGTGTAATTCTGCAGCACACCTTGGCGCCTCAAGTCTGGCAGTGTGGTATAATGGTTAGGGAGTTGGGCTTGTAACGTTAAGATTGCAGGTTCAATCTCCAGGTGGGACACTGCTGTTGTACCCTTGAGCAAGGTAACCTGAACCTTGCTTCAGTTAATATCCAGCTGTATAAATGGATTGTATGTAAAGAAATGTAAAACTGTAAGTCGCTCTGGATAAGATGTAAGTGCCTAAAATGTAATGTAAAATGTAAGTCAATCAATATAGGAAGACGTTTATCTGAAATGAATTTATTTAAATATAAATATGTGTACAAAGTTACAAGCAACAATGGCTCCTTTTTTAGCAAATAAAATTACAATTAGTTGTTCCAGAAAAGGCTTTCTTTCTGCTTTCAGTGATGAACAGAGTAAAGGAGAAATGGTGAACCAATAAAATCGATTATGTATATATATATATATTTATATATATATGTAATAAAAAGATACTATACAATAGAGCAGCTTACACGCTGTACATTAAGGCTTATATAAAATATAAAAATAAAGACAAGCAATGTTTTTTTTCCCCCACTTTCACTTAATGATGTTCTTGTCCAATCGGGCCAACTGAGAACAGATATGAGAAAACTGGCAGTACACAGTTCCTGTCATTTTTAACCCGTATCCAACCGGGTCAGGTACAGTATGCAATCTTTCGCACAGCAAATGGAAATGAATAGAAGTTGAATTATTTCACGTAGACACATCATCTGCATGCAACAGATAGAAATATTTTTTCCTTTGTACAGTTTTTAATCTAAAGCGTTTCTGGGTAGTAGTGTCTGTAAACGTGTTGGAGCTACTGCATGTATAAAAAAACAAAAACCTGAATCTAGGATTCTCCAGGAGATCCATCGTTGATCACTGTTTTTTGTTAATTCTCTAGCTACGTGACGAGGAACCCTGACTGAATCACGTCCTCGTCACAAAACCGCCTTTGTTCAAGATTGCAATCCTGTAGCTAAAAACCTAGCCCGGAATGGTAAAACCTTTTTTTTCTAGATTTGATCTTTTGAAGGCCTGTTTTGGCTGCAGAACTGAACACAGTATTGATAGTGAGGGCAGAGGCCACTCACCCTCAGCGCTCGTACATGCCCCACCATCTTTGGGTATTAACTTCCTCCTTCGCTCACCATCGAAGAACGAATGATTAATGCAAAGTCTATGTTTTGTCCAAAAGACGCGGTTGTCACCGTTTCTCAACACCCGTCTTCCTTTTAATCTCCCTGCGCCGATCCCTCAGGTGAATAGCATTGTCAGAAAACTTCTTGAAAGCAAATAAAGTATGTCCTTCGATCCCCCCCGTTTTGGGAAGGCCCCACTGATTTTTTAATTCAGCTAGTCAAAGCGAATGTCGCCTGGCCGCCCTCTCTGTCTGTTCCTCTCTCTTCACAGCTTGTGTCGCGAGTCTCCGCGTAGCTCCGGCCGTTTGTAATGGATAGAGACACGAATGTGCTTAGATTTCCTTTGCATGCCGACAAACACCAAACGACGACGATGTGTTTCTTTTTTTGTCTGACTTTTTGTTTTTTATAGACTCCTTCCCTGGATATAAGTCCTTCGATCCAGGTAAATCGAGTTTGTCACCTTGAGCTTCTTTCAGACACAAGATGAAAGAGTCTGAATCTCTGCCCCCAACCCTCCCCACTCGGAAAAACAGGGAAACGATAAAATGGCATCAATGGGAATTATGCGACTTTTATCAATTAAATACCTTAGAAAATGGACAGCAGGCAATGCACCTCATTGAGGACAATGGTGCTGATTGGACATCTCGAGTGACATGTCACAATTGAAAGCTTAACATTTTTTTCCTTCCATTTCTTTTTTCTTTTTTTAATCAAGAGTGCGTGACGCGAAACCTATTCAACAGCAACAACACCACAATAAATTAAGAACGACTATCCCCGTTAGTGGAAAATCCGTCAGCTGCTTCCCCAGAAGAAATAAAAATGTATTTGAGGGTGGGGTTGGCTGTCCTTTTTCCCTTTTCCTTTTTATTTATTTTTTTCGGGGGAGGACACCCGTGTGGGTTCGTACAGGCCCTTCGGCTTCGGTGGTTACCACCGCCGCCACCCTCCTCGTCAAACGTGTGTCTGCATGCGCTGGTGCGAGGGCCGGCCATAGTCAGACTGCTGCGAGGACACTTGGGAGGAGGCATAGGAGAAGCGGGAGGAGCTTGACACCTTGCTGGCCTGGTCCGATTGGTCATAGGCCTCCACCTTCTCATAGGCGGCCGCGGGCTTGACGTAGCTGGTGAAGGCACGGCCGTAGGTGGCGGGCAAGTAGGCGGAGCCGCCATACAGGGGCTCGGTGGGGTAGGTGCCCTGCTGCTGCTGCTGTTGCTGCTGCTGCTGCTGTTGGAGTTGCAGCTGCTGCTGCTGCTGCTCGTAGCTGGACCGGGCGCCTGTGGTGGTGGCGTAGCGGTGTGAGAAATCGTAGATGCGCGGTTGTGCCGTGTGCTGGCCATACAGCGGGCTGGGCGACGGCAGCTGCGACGGAGTGTAGACGGGCCGCGTGTTGGCCACATACTCAGAGAAGCCACTGCGGATGTGGCGGTCTTCCTGCGCACGCACGTTGTAGTAGCCATTGGTGGGGTCCTGCAACGAGAACGCAGGTCAGTATTCGATTTAAATTTTTAAATCCAACTTGCACAAAAGTTTTAAAAAAATGTATCTTCGAGTGCTGGCTTTTGATGCTCAGTGTTTTGAATATAACTAAAGGAATGAAAAGCCAGCTCTCACAATTGGCAATATATTGCTCACTTTTTTCTTAGTTCTGTAACACGTGAAAAGAATGCATTTCAGAGTGTGCATGTCTTGAGCAAATAATGAAACACCAGTGGACTCAGTTTGTCATCAAATAAGTCTTGAATGCCAACACATTTCTACAGTTTGCTATAAATGGTCTACGCTGCCCGTTTGTGGTACGCTAACATGCTTATGTTAAGGTCTGGAATGGCTCAATCCGCTCTTCATGAGTCATTGCCATCTCTGCAGATTCTAGGTCTTACCTTCATGTCAGTGCGCTCATCTTCCTCTTCCTCCAGAAGGTCACTGTGTTCCGTCCGGGATGTCCCGGGAGACTCGCTGCTGTTGGGAGCCTGGGCATTAAGACACATTTCCCAAAATTACATGGCTGAAACTAACTTCTCAGATCCCACAGCCAAAGCACCATCTCTGAGCGCTGTTCTCCGCTCCCTGCCAAACGTTCTGCATCTCAGCTTGCCAATGGTGTCAGCCCCCGGCCCCCTCCAAAGGTAACCAATAAATGAGCACATATTTTAAGACACTCCACCCTCCCCACCCACTCGAGAAAGATGGAGAATGAGGTGATATGAAGTGGCGTGGGAAAGAAAGGACAAGACTATTTACCATTGGCTCCTTCACATCCTCTTCGTCGTCGTTGCTCCTAGTAGCGTTGTGGTCGCTGTGAACGATCTGCACCCTGATGTCACTTTTAGAGAGGCGTGTACCCTTTTTTTACCTGTGTGTGGAATAAGAGAGAGGGGTGATTAGATGGGGAGGGGGCTGGGGAAAGCACTAGAATCAGACTAGCATGTTGTGAGGCCTGTAGAGAGTAGCATAGCCTCCGGTGTTGCCCAATTGGACCGCGGTGGCCGATTACAGCAGTCACCTCTCTGGGTCTGAATGTATGAATGTAGGGGGGGTTTAGTGGTTATGGATATGAGCCTGTAACCCAAAGACTGCATGCTGGATTCCCAAGTGGGGGAACTGCTGTTGTACCCTTGAGCAAGGCAATTAACCTGATTTGATTAAGAAAATATCCAGCTGTGTAAATGGATAATGTGTGGGGGTTTTTCAATGCAAATCACTGGATAAGGGCATCTGCCGAGCGCATTACACTGTGTAATGTGATTAAGGGTGACCAATGCAAATATCCACCTGTGTGCTGTGGTGACCTTTGACACATTCCCCCGACCCTCACCTTTCCCAGAATTCCTGCAGCAGAGGGAAACCAGGGTGATGATGCTGACGAGCAGGATGCAGCCGCCGCCCACAGCTGCTCCCACGATGATCAGAACAGGGAGGGCCTCTGTGGAAGGAGAAGACAACATTAGGTCATATGTCAAGGGCAAAGGGCAAAGGGCCAGACAATACGCCCAGGTGCAGCCTGCAGCACAGCGTCCGTTTGCTTTGCCGTAAATCGCTCCTCCGTTGAAACCGCGGTGGTACAATTAACAATTCATCTGCAGTACGCCGGGCCTCAAACGCCCCCAACCCCCAACCCCCCCGTGTCCCAGCCCCTCACGATTGTCTAATCTCTCCTGCGGTAGGGTAACAAGGCCTGACATGCAGCAAAAGCAACAGACCGCAATCTAATTACAGATTCCAGAAGATAACCACAGCCTAATTCTCCAGAGACGGCCCCAATACGTTGACGTAAATTGCTGGTGAGGACCTTATTTTGGGTGTCTCCTACAACAAAGGCAAGAAACAAGAAATAGGCTTGAAGTTAGCCTTATTTAATCGTGAGTGGATGGATTAAAACGTTTCTCCCATGCCAGGGGGATGGCACTCTGCCGAATTTTGAAACACCTGTATTTTCAGATTGATTTCAGCTGCCGATCAATATCTGTAATGGGCCATGGGTATTAATTAAGGCTACCATCTACTGATTAGATTATATTGATTGCAAAATATATAATTAAAATTATGGCTAGATGTGAAATTTGTTTGACTCGTTCCACCCTCCTTCAACTGCACTGATTGAAATTACCCCCCGCCCCCTCACGCCAATGTTGTTCCAGGTCGTTGGAGCGAAATTGGACATTTTCCAGAAATTGAAGGACCCCTACCTTGCTCCTTGAGGGTGACCAGTGCGGTGCCTGTGCCGAATCGGTTCCAGGCGGTGCAGTTGTACCGCAGCTCAAAGTCCTGGGTGAGAGTCTCGGAGAGGATGAGGGAGGACAGGACCCCGCGGTCACTGGTGACTGTCTGGACTGTGAACCGACCCGAGGACCCACTGGCCAGGTTCACATCACCAAAGGTCCACACCTTCAGAGAGAGAGCGGGATGAGTCACGTTCACAGTCGACCTCACATCCCACACGACACCCAGGCTGTGACCGCGTGCGACCGGGTCCCCGTCACAGGAGAGCCACCTGCGGGGGTTAAAATCTAAGATCCCATCAAATGAAATCCACAGGATGTTCTGTAACCCCCCTTTCTCATCTCCCCAGGCTGATACAGAAACCGGTCACGTCGCTCGCAGCCTCCAACTCCGACTGGGGGAGGTTAAGATAAGTTATAAGCAGTTTTTAGTTTTTTTTTTATTGTTTCCTTTTTTTTGGGGGGCTGGCGGACTGTCCATTTCACTCTCCTCCTCAGATCGTAATTATCTTGTAGAGCTCGCTTATACGAGGGGTCTCGGTGGTTGTTATTGTGGGTCTTGATTAGCTGCTAATAGAAAGGCAAATCGGGGGGGGGCATGAGCCTGGGGGGAGCCCGGAGGGTGGGCATGTCGGGCGTTGCATTGGCCGACTTATGTGGGGGGGCGAGGGGGGATGGCAAACGGCGCACCCATGCTAGCCCCACAGAGATGCAGGCGGACAGAGGTTCACTCACTATCTTGTCAGGAGGGGGGCTGCTGCCCACCAGGCACTCCAGCTTGCCCTTGGTGTTCTTGACTGCGTGCTGCGTAGCATCGGCGGTGATAATGGGTGGCCCTGGAGTGACAGAGAGGAGGGGGAGAGAGAGAGAGAGAGAGAGAGAGAGAGAGGAGGCCTGGTGAGTCAGAGATCAGAGGGACAGCGTATGAGACAAACGCGGAGAAGTAGACCGAGAGAAACGGATGCTCGCTGACAAAGAGCTGCACACACAAAAAAATAGCACTGACAACACAAAGAATACTGACGCAGAGTGCAAAGTTAAAATGGATACAGAGGCTGAGGCCTGAAAACCACAGTCGGAGGCATAATCACACTTTTAGACACATGCACAAATAAACAAACCAACACAAACATTCACAGAAACATGCATATTCACACACACACACAAACACACACACACACACTCACATTCACAAACACACACACTGAAGTGCCAAGACCTACAAAGGCAAAGAGAGTGGCATACAGGGAATAGAACAGAGGCAGACAAAAGAGCAGAGACAACCATGAGACAGACAGCGGCAGACCGCACACAGACACACAAACGGAGCGTGGGGCAGACGGGCGGAGAGACTTGGGCTCACCATTCACAGTGAGAGTGACGTCCCGCTCGGCCACTCCGATCCTGGGGACAATGGCTTTGCAGGTATAGGTGCCGGCGTCCTCCTGAGTGACCGCCTTCAGCTGCAGTGTGTTTCCGTTACTGAGCACCTAGAGAGGGACGACACATCGTCAGGACCGCTAGCATAGCCAGCGGATGACATTTTGCGCACCCCTTCCCGATCAACAATTTATTCGTGCAACCCCCCTTGTCAATACCACAGTAATTGGACCATATCCTTCATTCACACCAATAGGGAATCAGCTCCACCTGGCCATTTCTATCCGCATAACTTCAATGTAACCAGTTCAATCGCAATGCTAAAATAGTGTAACCGCGTATCCATGTTCCTTACGTGAGTTACAGTAAGTCAAGGGTGGGGGGAGACGAGGAACGAAGAAAGAGGACTCATTCTGGCCCGGGTCACTCGTTAGCGCATTGATCCCAGAGTTCCACCAGGCTGTGATTAATCCATTTAGGCTAGCCCCCCATCGAGATGCTCATTGAATTACCCAATTAATCCATATCTCGTGGCGACTGGGGCCGTCAGTGGATTAGAATGGCCTGCTTTCTGGCGCGAGTCACATGGGGGCGGTCGAAGGAGCCAGAGGGCTCTAACTTGGGAATGCCCCCCCCCCATTTTAACCGCCCTCACACTCTCAAGCAAATCTACTTAGATTTCACTACAGCACTAGCTCCTCAGAGTCCAACTGTTGATCACACATAATAAAAGATTAAGCATTGGAGTTAATGACTCTCTGGTACGAGGTTCAATTGATGCTATTCCTGTCTCTTCATGGCTGCCTCTGATAGAGTCCCCGTGGGCCACGGTTCCTGAACTGTGAGTCGGGACCCACTGGTGGCTTTGTGAGATAAACGTATAAAAATAAAACCTACTCTGTGTAATATACTTTCTGCTGGCATTCACACCAATTAAATACTACATCAGTTACTGTACTGCATTAATTCCGGTGTGCATGCAGTTGTTTTGACATGTTAAAAATATGTTTTTGGACATAATGTCAGGCTACATTTTAATGAGGAATGGGTCATGTGAAATGTATTTGCTCATTAATTGGGCCGTGGGCCCTGAAAGTTTGGTCAACTCCTGCTCTTGGCTCCCAGGGGCTGGGGTTGGACAGGGAGTTGCTCTTACCACACTGGAGCCCTGCTTGGTCCAAGCCAGGGTCAGAGGAGGGTTCCCGGTCCAGGAGCAGGTGAAGGCAGCGTCCATCCCGATGTCCACCACCATTGGCTTGGGCTCAGACAGCAGCCTGGGTCCAACTGCAGAGTGACACCATGCACAGCCAATCAGCACACAGCATGACCACACCCCTCAATATTACATCACATAGCAAACAGCCTGACCACACCCTTCACTCTTTAATAATCCTAATTATTATTTGTAGTAGTATTTAATTAGCACACACCCTTATGCAGAGCAGCTGACATAGCTTATGTTTTCCATATTATCCATTCTTACAGCTGGATGCTTACTGAGGCGGTTCAGACGAAGTATGTTGCTGTAGGGCTTTACAGCAATGCTGTAGCTGAGAATCAGACCTGCAGCCCTTGGGCTCATCCTAACCAGCACACCACACTGCCACCCCAGTCATGCTACGCAGCCACTAACTGGTACAGATCCACCGCTTACCGCATGCAGGGCTAACTGTTACCACGCAACCGCTAACTACCACGTAGCCGCTAAATGGTGCACGATCACGCACAGATCCACTTCATACTGCATACAGGGCTAACTGTTACCATGCAGCGACTAACTACCACGTATCTGCACACTGGTG
Organism: Aldrovandia affinis; assembly: GCA_029706075.1. Classification (NCBI taxonomy): domain Eukaryota; kingdom Metazoa; phylum Chordata; class Actinopteri; order Notacanthiformes; family Halosauridae; genus Aldrovandia; species Aldrovandia affinis. Next base: position 420,546 of record JAINUG010000306.1, on the reverse strand, counting down.
CACGACCACGCACAAATTCATATCTTACTGCATAGAATGCTAACTGTTACCATGCACGGATCCACCGCTTATGATTACTCGAGATTCATAAAATGATTGTACATTTTGGTTTCGTTACATGTTTTCAATTCTAAGCTTGATGCAGTACTGGATATTCTTCAGTCTAGGAAATGGCGAGCTTAGATGAGATGAATGACCTCTTCTCGTCATTATGTATTCTTATGTTCTTATATGTTGAAAGTTCTCAGGGATCTGCACGAGTGTTTTATTAACCACCATCTAAAGAGTTAAAAGTACTTCAAATGCGATAATTGACCCATGTCATGGCAAACTTTCCATGGTGGCATGGCAAACTTTTCAACTGGTGGCTCATCCCAACGCAAATGCCTGCACTTACACTGGACGTCCACCAGGGTGCTGACGTTTGTGCTCCCCACAGAGTTGGACACCTCGCAGGACACAGGATCGGTGAAGTAAGAGTGGTCCACGGTCACTTCTAGGCTGTCCCCATTGGCCTCCGAGATGGGGATCCCGCCCTTTGCCCACCTATTCGATCGAAAAGGGAGGGTGGTCATGTCACTAGCAACACAAAAAAAAGCACTGCTCTCGAACTTGCTTTAACCACAACATAAACTGTAACCCTCTCCGCACGGCCTCCCGAACACAGTGTGAGGCTCATTAATGCTAAAATAAAATTAAAAGTGAGACTGAAGCTGGATAGTGAGAAAGCGTTTAATTACCTGTATCCTGTGATTTCTGGGTTGGCCGACGCGGAGCAGATAAACAGGACCTTGGCTCCTTCCATGACCGTTTGTGGTTGGACCGACAGCGTGACCGAGGGGGGATCTGCAACGATACCCATTAATTAACCAAGGCTGACCGCGGTCGTTCGTCTTGGGCGTGGGGGTTCAATTAGCTACTCTACTGATTTGCGGCACTTTTAAGTTGGCTAATATTCCCTTTTCTACATGTGAATCTCCCCCTTGCGGTAGTCGGGGCCCACATCAAAGCCTACACATGGTCCTCCGTGATCCCTTCAGACAATTAAAATGCGGAGCCACTAACGAAGCTGAGTGGGCCTACTGAGTCCCTGGTGTCGGGCTGTGGTTGCCTGTAGCTGGGGGAGAGCGCCCCCTTCTGGAAGCCCCTGAGCCCCGTACTCACGCTGGACATTGATGGTGACGGACGTCTGGCGGCCCGCCGGGTGCAGCGGGATTGATGACACGGCAGGTGTAGGTGCGCCCCGAGTCTTTGTCCTCGGGGATGATGGGGAGCATGCTCACGGCCAGCTCCCTTTTCCCGTCATCCATAAACGTCTGTTCAGGGACATAGAAACAGTGCCCCCTTTGGTTATTTCTCTGGAATTGCAACCTGCTGATGCACCGTGATGATTGCTTAAAATGATCAGTCTAACCAAACAAACTGTGTAAAATATGATTAGGCCTTGGAATGGGAGAAAGCCTAATTTTGCTTTAGTAATTCAAATAATGCTTCAAGTAATTTCACAGAGGCCTAATAATTCTGAAATTTCCTCCAAAACAGGCAAATTGAAAAAGGGGGAGTCTGTAGGGTAATGATGGGGGAGTGATACTTCATGAGACCCCAAACTGGGTGGAGCTACCATGTGCTGTCAATCACTGACTTGGCAAGAATCAATCAGAAGACCATGCGTACCATCGCAAAATACTACAATTTATTCAAAACAGTCCTTAAGGGCACAACAGGCCCAGCCTGCTTAGACACAGACAGTTACATGCACAAATTGTCAACAGCTCATTAAGACTCTCTTGCAACAAAGAAAAATCCTTTGCTTCCCGAATATCATAAATGTAACAAGATGTTCCACCAATGGAGAGATCACATACAGTGTTAACTAAATTAAATATACTTTCACCAAAATCATACCAATGCTAGTTATTACCTAGCAATAATATTTATAATTATAGATTTAATTCCCCTATACTGAATAGACTTCAAAGACTGAAGAAATGGCCTCTTTCTCTCTCGCTCACACTCTCGTTCTCCCTCCCTCCCCCCCCCCCCTCCCTCCATTCCCGGCTTTCACCCCTTAAACGTGTCGTTTAGCGTGGTCAGGTATTTTTGGTATGTGATGTGACTTAGGGTTTGCACCACTGTTCCTTTCTGCTCAAAGAGCTTGGAGTCGATGCGATTCTCATCCTTGTTTATTGCCTGGCCTTTTTTTTAAGCCACAGATGTCAATTTATTGTCGGCAGAAATCAATATGGTTAAGTGAGGAAATGTGTAGATTTGAAAGATATTTCTGGGTGTCAGAGCAGCAACGGCAGAGGCAGTGTCCGTATTTCTGCAGTGCGCCAGCGGAAGAGAGCTGCCCTCATGAAATGAAGGGGAAAGCTGAACACGTCCCCTGGACAGGCTGAATCGATGCTCAGCTGGCCCCGATGCTCCCTCAGTCGGACACAGGAAAAAACGTTTTTACGGTAAATCGAGTCCCATCACTCCAGGATACCCTGATTCTCTCTCTCACTCTCCCCCCCTCCCTCCCTCTCTCTCTCTCTCTCTCTCTCTCTCACTCCCCCTCCCTCCATTCCCGGCTTTCACCCCTTAAACGTGTCGTTTAGTGTCGTTTAGCATGGTCAGGGAGCATGACAAATGTGGCACTTTGGCGGGCGCGGATGCTTTACGCTCTGCCACATTCTCATTGTGTTTCTGCATTGTTGTGGGTGATTTCTCTTCTCCCGCTCCTCCATGGCAATTCCACTGTATCAACGCTCATGCCTGTCTGAGCATTGACATGCTCCAGTTATGCTTTGGCTGCCGGTGCATTAGAGAGAGCGAGAACAAGGGCGGGGGGATAGGTAGGAGGGGGTGGAGGAAGGGGGGGAGGAGGGAGGGGGTAGGAAGAGATCAAGAGGTGGGCAGAGCAAGAGCATGTTGCAGGGGTGGGATAGTCAGAGCGGAGACAAAGAGCTGCTCTTTTTCCGGAAGGCTCTAAATGCACTCGTTCTTCTCAGGCTGATATTGGACAGACATTGGCATTTGTTTTTCTGCCATTCGTTAGGTGCAGGTCTGGCAGAGCCCTGGCATTGCCACAGTGACCACAGGGTGGGTTTTTGCTTTCCATACCTTGGAGTACACGGCGGTCTCCTGTACCTCCCCGTCCCGGTACCAGGTGATTTCGGCGGCCGGCTTGGCCCCCGAGGCTCTGCAGGTGAGGTTGTGCGGTGTGTGGGCCTTCAGCTTCACCACAGGACCCCCCTCCACCACAGGGTCAGTCGGGGGCACTGTGGAACAGAGAGAAAAGAGGCGCATGTCACAAAGGGCCAGCGCCGCCACCACCGCCACCGCCCACGCCTTTCACTGGAGCCTCCTGCTGCAGCTGTTTGCCACAGCCACCTTCCCCATCCCCCCCCTACCTGATCTCTGCGCCAGACAAAAGACAGGAGCCATAATTACATGTGTATTTAAGGTGCATCGCCATGGCATAAGAGACTGTGCAGTTCATAAACTGGGACCGTGGCCCGGGCCGAGCTAAAGTGGATTTGGGATTTGGGCCCAATTCCGACTCCCAATCTGTCAGATTTGTCTCGTTTTCACGCTTTCTTAAACTTTGGCACTCCCGGCATTAGTGCTCTATATTGTCACTGTTTTTGCGCGCAGGTTTGTCTTGTTCGGTTAACTTATTTGTTGATTTGTTCACGCTGCCCGTTCGCACGTCCTGGCTGGGCCAGCACCGGCCGACCACTGATGAAGGCGTCCGTCTCCCAAGCCAATAAAACGGGAGAAACAAACAACACGTCTTCACCATTCCTTCCCTCCCACCCCCGAACCAATTTCTGTTTTGTATCTGAATTGTCAGAGGTGCCTCCACTGCTGTGCCCGGACACTAATGGAAACCTAGCGTTGGGTGATTTTAATTTCCAAGCGGATTCCCTCGGCTGCGCTCCCTCCATCGTCAACTCGGCTGCGTCGGATTGCTTTGGTCTCATCCGCCGCATTGATTTCCCCACGCATAACCCCCACAGCCTCACGTGATCACTCTTGATTTTCACCTCCAGTCGGGGGAATTTCCAAAGGAGAGGGAACAGGAGCCGAGGCTTTTATAGCCATGAAGGATATTATTGTGGAGGTGGCAATCTCAACCTCTTCCCTTGCTGTTGAGCGGCCGCCTTGACTCGACTCGGCGTGGGAGGAGAGACTACAGGCTGCGCTCGCTTGATAGGAGACAGTTGGAGGCAGGGGGTGGGGGGAAACGAGGGTGGCTTTAGAGCAACTCTTGCTAATTATAAGTGTGTTGCTCATTATGCAGTGTAACCAGAATGCCTATCTTGTATGGTCTCTGTGCTCTCCTCTGCTGAAGCACAGCACTGCTGCAGTGTGAAACGAGCAGGTGACAGGCCCCCGGCCCCGGCCCATCCTCTCACCATTCTCGCCTTGCCTGGCTATCTCTCCAGTCACTTTGGGCGCCTCAACTCCAAGGCATAATTGCGCTAATAAAGGAGAGGGGCTCTTGTTGTCGCGTCTTTTGACATACCAGGGTTGGCCACAAGGTGTCAGCAGCGGAACGTACCCCCCCACCAGCAGCCCCCCTCCCCCCTCCCCACTCGAGTTCCACTGTGACCTCTCACTGTGGGGCCCAGTGAATATGTAGATCACTCGCATTGTGTTAATGTACAAGCCGCCCGCGGTTGACAGATTGGGTGACTCACTGAAAAATGTGCTAACTGTGCAGAGCTTGAGTTTTTCCGGCGTCCACGCAAGTCATTTGTGACTGCGGCAATCACATTACCCCGGACTTTCACAGTCTTGATTATCGGTACAGAGGGAAACTCCGCTCCTTTCCCCTGCTGCCACCGTCGACTCATTTTTTATTTTTTTATTTTTTTGCTAGGTTTTCAAAAAATATATATATATACTGTCAAGGTGTGATTTAGAACCAAGAGCAGAGAGAGAGGGAGACACATTTCTAAACATACCCAGAGAAAATGGAGAAATGGATACATTAAAAGGAGCATGCTCAGTACAGAGGTTTCAATGCAGTCTTTCGATGATACCTATTAGACAATGGGCAGTATTCAATCAACATTTGTTCTTAGCCTTGACTCACAATTAAGTGCAAGCATTTGCTTTTTCCCCCACAAACATTATGATAGCTAAATTCACCAAATGGTACTTCTGAAAGAAAATAAAACAAACTTGCATTTAGGTGTGAATGTGGTGCATTTTTAAGTCAAAGTTAAGGACAAAATGTGATTGAATCCAGCCAAATATCATTAAAACTGTGGATGAATGTGAACTTTACTGTTTCCCCCCCTTAATTTGAACTGGAAACCCTCACATTTTCCAGCTATTTTCCATGGAAACGGAGTGCTGCCTTACCCAGCACAGTGAGTTTGGCGCGGTGGGACCGCAGCGCCGCCTGCGTGGCCTGGCATTCGTACACAGCGTCATCGGCCAGCTCCGCCGAATCGATCAGCAAGCTGTGCTCCCCCGATAGTGCGTCGCCCATTAAGGAGTAGCGTGTCCAACCTGCGTGAGACCACAGAGGGGAAACATTGTCAAGGGCCTGACAAAAAGCAACAATACATTGAAAACCTCTGCTGTGTTAATGGTGAACTTTACTGACGGCAAGGGGGCCTGCCGCTCTCTCTTAAACAGCAAGCGGTATTAAAAGGATTGTTCGCCAGGATTGTTTATTCCTGGTAATGGGTTCAAGCCAGGGAAACTGTTTAGCCTCGCTGACTTGTTCAAAATAGCCAGGCCCGACTGTTAAACCATGAATCACCATCGAGTTTCTTCTCTTTGGCCCGCCAATGGAACAAATCACTCAATATAATGTATTTGCATAGTGCATTTGAAAAACGTTTGTCACAATATGTTTTACAGCGGACCCCAGCCTGAACCCCCACAAAAGTAAGCCTAAGGCAGCAGTGGCAAGGAAAGGGTGGAGAAAATAGGAAGAAAGGGGGGGCCAGACCCAAGAGGGGGAGCCCATCCTCCTCTGGCCATTCCAGGGTCTGAGCTTGTAATGACCAACAGCGGTCAATGAGTCCATATGCAGAACAATTAGGGAATCAAATAATGAAGGACTCCTCAAAGGACGGGTTTCCCGACCTGTGGCCCGTGTCTCACCTGGCAGATCTCTCTCCCCGCCGAGAGCCAGGCCATCTTTGGTCCATTGTACCATGCCGCGGTAGCCCACAATGACACAGGGCAGCGTCACTGACTGGCCCGCCACCACCACCTGGTCCTGGGGCTGCTGGGAGAAGTAGGCCGCTTTGGCCACTGTGGTAGGAGACAGAGAGAGAGGTGGGGGTTGAGCAACTTATATATATGTACATACATACACACACACACACACATGTACATATACAGGTAACTTCCAAAATAAAGGAAACACCAATATAAAGTGTCTTAATAAGGTGATGGGTCACCACAAGCCACCAGAATAGCTTCAACACACCACAGATTCTACAAGTGTCTGGAACTATTGGAGGGATGCAGCACCATTCCATGGTACTGGAAAACCATATCTCAGGCGCCGCTCCAGAATCTGGAAACCCTGCCTTTCTTCCCTCTGTCTGAAACCGGTGTCTGTGATGACATCTGAAACATCATACATCTTTACTGAACGGGACGTAAAACATCAACCGTTGATCCTTTATTTAACTCTTTCTTGGGACCATATGGTTGGAGATAGCTGGGCGCTGCACAACCTGCCAGTCTCTTTTGTGTTTGTTGTAAAATGGATGTTAAACAATCAAAACCCCATTAACTCCCTCTGGGGACCCATTGCTTTGACTGAAAGGCAGCGGAGGCTGTTGCAGAGGCCGACGCTGATGAGGCTCTGCCGTGGACATTTTTTTATTTCTTTTTTTAATAAGAGCCACCAGCACCACCTCGGTTTGCCGCAACACACAGAGTCAACATGCCCCCCCACCCACCCCACGCCTCACACTGCAAGAACCACACACAATGCAGCCCGGAAACCAGAGCGGGCACAACCAGAGGTAGAATCTGGCAAACGTATGGAGATAACTAATCTGTTGTGTGTGGAGAGAGGGAGCGAGGGGAAGGGGGGTTACTCCATTCAAATAAAGAACCTTCCCTCATTTCCTCCCCCTCCTCCTCCTCCTCCTCTCCCTTTCTTTGTGGTTAAATAGGAGAATGGAGGCCAGGGAAAGATAAAGAGCCGCCTATTCAGCCGGAGCTAAACCCCCCAAAATTATTCTCTGGGCGAAGAGTGCTTAAACAGAGCGAGCAGGGGGCCTCCCCAGGAGGAAAGCTGGTGAAAGGAGGACAACATACGGTGGCCAGAGACGTGCCATTGTCCCCCTGTCCCTCTCTTTTAATAGGCCTCTTCATTTCCAATCAATCCTGCTAAATGCCAGTTTAATAGCTTTTCAATAGCGGCCTTTTCCCCAGAGGGGGGACCAGGATTTTCCCTCTCTCTCTCTCTCTCTCTCTCACCCCCCCTCTCTCTTTCTCCCTCTCTCTCTCTCTCTCTGTTTTGTCTTTCAGAGGTGCTCTGTTGAAAAGGAGCTTCCAGGCTCAGTTGGCACTGTTTGTTCCACACTCAATTATCCACTTCATATAAGGTACACGGCTGGACCCCCTCCCTCGTCCCTAGCTGCCCGCCCCCACGTTCTGTCTTTGGCTCCCTCTCCCTCTTTCTCCGGTTTAGTCTACCCCCCGCAAACGGTCCCAATCCCAAACGTGAGCTCTCCAAGGCTCAGGCCCCCTCCAGCCGCGTGCCTCTATTAAAACCCCATCTCTGGCCAATATACGTTTCGCTGCTCTCCACCCCCAACCCAGCCGCACTCCAGGAGATTGTTCTTTCTCACCCTGCTGCCACCCCCCTCTGCCTCTCGCCTATTTTAAAAACCTTTTCATGTTCAAGGCACAAGGTGTGTGTGTGTGCGTGTGTGTGTCATGCATAGCGGATCAAACAGAGAAAAGTTGAATTTGATCATGCCAATAAGAGCTAAAACGTTCTTGCCTGGGCTATTAGGTGTGCAGTGAAGGATGGGGGTTCTCGAGTGCCGCCTTAAACCTGCCTTTTATCGT